>OZ037786.1:1402500-1430000 GCA_964035525.1 Porites cylindrica
GGAGGAGATGACAGTATTATAGTTTCCAATATATGTGTAGTAAGCTCTTTTGTGACAATAGTCAATGAATAATATTAGGACACTAACACCAACATCGTCAGTATAAATAAACATAAATTTATTCTTCATGTTTCTTGCGTGAGTGAAAAGGGCTCTCAAGTTCGGGTCAAGTACGATTGAGTCCTCAAGGCGCAATTGCAAAAAAACAAAAAAAAAAAACGTGCTGCTAAGGAAACAGCTTTTGGTTTTCCTGAAGAATCTCAGATCTCATGGCGTTAAAGGCATGTTAGTTATCCTAAGTAAAGAAACCTTACATTTTAAAACTTCAATAATCAACTCGCAAGTGGACCATACATAACAATGATTTGATGGCTGACCTGGTTTCTCCCAAGTCGAGTCAAGCAAGGACTCCGTTAAAATAATCATCTGAATCATAACATGTTTAAATGTCAGCTTTTCTTTAAATTGTTATTAAATGTTCCATTGTAGTCTCCTCACTGTATTACAACTATTCTAGCTGTTAGTGGTCTAAGTAATATCAGTTAATGATGGCTTCCATGTATTAAGATCTGTAAACGACTTTTTCGCTGAACAAAGTGCGACTGCAGATGCAACTCGTCACATTGAAATAGCGAGCGACTTACCATCAAGAGTTAAATTCATTGTTGCATCAATGTCTCCGATCGGGTGATCTTGGACATACGATATAGATCACAAAATATTTCTGTGATTATAAGGCGAACCGTGAAATGTTTGGGGTAATTATATCCCCGCTTTGGATATTGGCACGCTTCGGTACGAGTGGAAACTCGTTTTGGCGATGTTGTATATTCAGCACGAGCGACCCATGGGAAGACGAGGGCAAATTGAACTTCTAAACCACTATGATATGATTGATGTATCTTGCCAGGTTTACAGGTGTGACTGTTCATCCAGCTCTGAAATACCTGTACCCTTTTTGAGGCTCCTAAAGTTACATAACCGAACTGTGTTTTAACAAAGCCCAGCGTACATAATACCAAAATCAGATAAGTGACAAAAACACTGAAAACAGTGGAAAATTAGAACCGCAGGTCACGTCACAAACCGTTGTCAACCGAGAGTGGAGGTGTTTTGTTTTGTCTTTAACTTATAGACAGTTCTTTGAAAGGATTTTATTCCTTCGTTTAAATTAAATCTCACTCAATTAAAATTGCCTCGTATCCTTTTTTCAATATGTTTAATTTATTCGACAGTCATATATTGTCCGCAATTTTGTTTACCCTCAAAATACATATCCGGCACCTTCCTGTTGAGGCACGTAAATAAAATGGGCAATGTGTTTGAAGGAATCAACGTTTGTCGACTTTAGAAGGTAAAAAAAATTATTATTTCGCCGATCAGACTTCTATTACACAAAGCCTCGTCTCGTTTTTGTCGATTTATCGTGAAGTAAATGTAAATATCAATCAGAAAAAAATTAAGCATATTTAAGTTATTTTTTGCAACATTTTAAATCCCGTTGAGAGAATGCCTCGGGGGAGACCAAAAAAAATAATTTGGTGCGATGAAATAGATAAGCACCAAAGAAGGGATAATTAAAGCTTAAAACTGATGTGAGTGTTATACCGGAAAATAAAACCACGAGCGATCTGTAGAATCAACAAGATCCTGAAGCACTGCACGGAGCCTGTTACTGGACGAGGAGTAACTTTTTAAGCGAAATCCTGGACCTCAAAAGACTTGTCGACCTAGTGTTCGTTTTCTTTAATTTTTGATTTTGATTTTAGTTTTTTTTTTTTTTTTTTTACAAAAAGATCCACTTCGAGGCTGCGTGTGGGACTGGGTCCGTGTTGTGTGGAATTGCACATTCTCGTCTCCAGAGCCTCCTGGGGGCCTGAGCACGAGGACCAGGAGGCTCTGGGGACACAGAATTTTAGGACTTCCGGTCATTTCTAATGACCTAAAATTTAGGACTTCAAATCCTGTGTCCCCAGAGCCCCATGGTGCTCGTGCTCAGGCCCCCAGGAGGCTCTGGGGACGAGAATGGGAATTGCACGGTGGGACTGTTTTGACCCAGTTTCCCACCCAACCTCGTGAAAGCCAATGAAAGAAGCGATAGCTTCCTCAAAAAAGTCCCATAATGCAATTCGCAAAACGACGACCCAGTCTCACACTCAAACTCAGAATATAATGGCCAATTAGGATCAACGGTCAAGATACAGGAGCCGAGAAGTAGTTGAAATGTAGGCTGTGTACGGACCCCTCCTCTCCTCAGGAAAAATCGGGAGTCTGTACAAAGGCTATTGAAAATGCGACGCGGTCTGTATGAATGATGTTTTAGTATCATGAAATGACCTTACCATCACCTCTGCCTTGAACTGTAGTACACCATTTACCAGAGCGTTAGCACAAATGCCTGTTGAGTTTTGTTACTTAAAATAACTTAAGAGGAATAACCTACTGTTCCTGTGCGACTGTCCTCACTTCGTCTCCATAAGATATGTAAATGCTGCTTCGTAATAGTTCTGTCACGTCTGTCTATGTTCTTTTAATTAATTTTTTTGTTTTTGTTGTTTTTTGTTGTTAAGTCATGACACACAACGTACCAAGACATCGATAGAAAACATTGAAAGCTGTACGGTGAAGAACGCGTATATTTGATCTGCAAAAACTATAACTGAGCTCAAGCCTCTCCGCTTCACCTCTGAAGATTGAATTTTCAGGAAACTTAAACGTAATTTAGTGTGACAATAGGAACGTCAAAGAGCTTTCATTTGAATGGACAAAGCATAGACTGATTCTTCGTAAGTTAGTTCATATGATGGGTCATCCAGTTTGTCAGACTAGGCCATAGGGCCATAGGCATGCCTTAGTAAAATGTACAATTATTAAAACTTATACCTCGAAAGAACACTCACTTTGCATGGATTCGACTTGATTTTGTGATTGTTTCATCAAAATATCAGACTGCGTAAGTTTAACCTGCTACGTCAGGTTCTTAAGTTTCATGTTAATCGGAACTTAAATCAATCTTTACAATGTTGGCAAAAACTGAATAAGAATTACCATCGCATTCATTCATTGTTTTCCATCGACATACGCTCCGGTCTGTATGCGGCACAAGCGACTAACTTGCATGGGAACCTCGCCCATCATGCAGACACCTACGGATCATGGCTAATATCCGCCTCTACGCGGATTTCGCTGGATGCACTCTATAATGTCGTCAGTTAAGTTACATTTCATTTGAAGAAAGTCGCGTTTCTTGCTGCTCGGCACATTAGGTTACATAGAATTCCTCTCATGATTTTTGTATTTTCATCTCTGTCAGTCATGTCTGGTTGCGGTCTGTGACGTCAGGCCTATACTGCCGATGCCCACCAATTGAACCCTGATTCGTTTGCTTTTCTGTGAGACGCAAGCTACACGTGGCTGCGATCGAGTGACAACACTGAAAAGCGTGTGGAAAAACTCACCGTATCAGAAGAAGGTCTTGGATGGACAAATGACTTTTAAAAAGTAAAGGGGTAAACTGCTCTGTCGGAACTTGCCATGTCTAGTGATACTGCCAGGGTATTTACGCCAGTTTGAAATCCTTCCTTACGTACATGTAGGCCGGATTAATTAAATTATGACTATTCACTCATACCCCCAGCAACAACGACAGCGGGCCCAGGGAACTGACATTTGCCATGGTGCTTCCACTGAGGTTTTGCTTAGTTTTTTTTAGAAACGCGGGGACCATTATAGTAGCCTCTTTGCTGCTAGTAATTCACTTGGTACAAAAACACCATGCTGGAGAGCAATTGAAGCACTAGGACACGACAAACAAAGGGCCATCTTTTGCTTGCCTTGTCTCCCTCTCTCCTACATGGCGGTTTTGTAACTCCGTTGCGAATGGCTAGCTGCAAAGGGCCTTATTGGCAAATGGGTATTTCCTTTTAACCAGTTATCATCTCTAGAAATCCGATACGACCCTCCATTTTATAAACTTTACGTAAGTATTAACATCGTTCAAAAAAATACTTGAAACATTGTGTGGCTGATTAGATTGAGCAACTATCTATAGATGAAGAAATACATTGTCTACAAGAAGGTACAACAAAAACTACAAGAACTCATGACGCGAATTAAATTTAGAGTGCCACTTAAGACTACGAATACAACCGTCTCTTCTTGCTCTTTCGTGGGAGAGACGTCTACGATTTGGCGCCAAAACTTCAATACTGATGAGTTTTGCTGCTGAACGATAATAGACCAAGAGAAAATTAAACTCGAAATATTTTGCATCTGAAATCCCATGACTACCAGCTTAATCATGTAAACATTGATTCTCTTCATCACTGTGGAATTTTGGGGGCCGAATCGCTGACTTCTCTCACTCGAAACGTCTTTGGCGGCGAGGAGCGAACCCGGGAGAGGGACTCCGCATATGAAAGGGGTGGGGATGCTCGTCGTCTCGCTTAGGGGTGTAAATTTCGGATTTTGGTCTCACTTAGAGTGTTCTGGGCAAAACGCCATCATATTTAGCCATGAAGGTCTCGTTTAGGGTCGCACTCGAAAAATATAAATATGTAAATATTATCTGTATTTCAACATGGTCTCTTTTAGGGGTCAAAAAAAGCTTGGGCCATGCCCAGATCGGTCTCCTTAGGGGTTTAATTCAAAATTTCCGACGAGCATCCCCACCCCTTTCATATGCGGAGTCCCCGCCCGGCCGGGAGGCGAAGAGAGACGTCTGAGCTATATTTGCTGGTTAGGACACAGGGCCAGAGGGTACTTACTTGTGACTCACACGTAGGTTTCCCTGTTGGGATCCGGATGGGATAATGTTAAGTAAATTTTCAAATATAGTTTATACATCATGTCACTTAGGACTCTACGAAATTTTTTAGATAATAACATGTACAGCCATGGATTGACGGCACTGTTGGAATGTCCACACCAGTTGCAGACGAACATTACAAATCGAGGAAGACGGTCATGAAGTTCAAAGTTAAAAGCTAAGATAAGATAGTAAGACTGTGCTGGGAGCCAGCAAATTGCAAAGGCAGCGGTGACAACGACGAGTGTGCGCACAATTTTCTTTGTTCCCTGGCGACGTTTTGAGTCGAAATCACTTGAAACTAAGCGATCACCTGGAACATTATACCGCCAAAGTTTGCGAGAAACGAGGCCATAAAGTACTGTTATCAGGCAAAGTGGAATCAAGTATTTGAGAAAGAAAAGATACGTGTAGAGAAATGTTATATTGTTTTTGTAATCTCCGAGCAGATTCCCAAAAGAGGCAAAGCACTGGAATTTCCCAGGTTTAAATTGATCTGTAACCTTCCACAAAATAGCCACTGGGATCATAAAGATCATGGAACTTAGCCAGATTATGAAACTTAGGAGTCGTGCGTTTCGAAATCGTGGAAACCGGTGGAGCGGATAGACTACTCCTAAGAAACGATCCACTGACATGGGTGTAAGGCTTAAAATAGATGCTGTTATGGCAACAAAGAAACCGAAGTATACGGCCTTGCACGTGATGTCTCCCATAATACCTGGCGGCCATTGTATGCTCGTATAAGGGACTGCCATCGCAGATGGCATATCGACCAACGTTACTAATAGGTCAGCGGCAGCCATGTTTACAAAGAGAAACCCAGTTAACGTCCTCGTCTTAGGCCTCCTCGTCACAATGAAAATCAAAAGAAGATTTCCTGTCAAAGCTACTGGAATTGTTATGGAGTACAATGCCGCCGACACAGCTCTCTGCGCTTTTGTATATCCAACTGGAGTATCTGAAGAAACAAATTTAAAGTAGTCCATTATTAAGGTTCCTGTAATCTGTAAACAATTAAAAACGTGGTTTTTCACTTTTGGCCGATTCTTATTTAGTTATGAAAGCGCGCAAGAAAGGTACAACTGCATTATCAAAGCAAAAAACACTGAATACAGTTTAAAATTTTGACTAGCACGAAACAGGTACGTGCCTTTGCGTCTTGGATCGAAGTGTTTTGATCCGAAGCTCGGCTTTCCGCCTTATACTTTGCAGCTTTTCTGAGTGAAACTTGTAACAAGTCTAGCCACTGTTCAATATCAGTTTTCAACAACAGCAGAGAAGTGTAACGGGTGAAAACACGGGGGTGGGAGGGGTAGGGTAGACGGGAGAGGAAACTGGGGGAAGAGGAAGAAATGTAGGGGAATCACGCAACATCGCTTAACCAGAAAAGTGTAGGGAGGGGGAGTGGGGAGTCGGGAATGAAAGGTACGAGAGGCGGGAGGTAAGGATCCCCTGGCCCCTCTCTTACAGTGTAGCGAGTTGTTACTAGCCAAGAAAGTCAAGAAATAATGTGAGGACGGAAAAAGGATCCATGGGCAGTTGTTTTCAGCTCAATCAATTCATTAGTAATATTTTATTAGCAATGAACAATAATTTATCGTAAAGTGTGCTAGTTAATGTTTTAGAAAGGCCAAAAGAAGATCAAGGATCTGTCATGACCTACTTGTGGTTCGGAGATTATTGGACAATTTCTAGAGTAATCTTTTTATCTTTTTTTTTTTTGCTTAAAAAGATTACGACTGTTAGTTAGGTCGGCTAGCGTATCTAGTATTTGCACGAACCCAAAGTCGATTGCCTATTTTTGCCGGAATCTTTTTTTTTTAAAATATAATATATAAAATACCGAGAAGCAATATTTCTGTACAAAAGTACCGCTGGAAAGGTTTCAATTGAATAGTTAGCCCCGTAACATTTCGTCCACAGACTGAACAGATCTGAACATGTGAGTTTCATGTATTTTATTTTTATGATTCAAGGACAGGTTGTTAATGAGAACCGTGAGGTGAACAACTTGCCCTGTGTCATTTTGGAAAGCCTGAAGCGATTTTACTAATGAGACTAATCAAAAATAAAAGTACCGACACAATAATTGAGAGTTTGAACAAACAGGATTAATATATAGAAGGGCTTTGTTTCATTGCACCACATCAGTTATTATGTGTATTGTTTTAAATGTACTGGAATGACTTATTTGTGTGAACATTATGTGAGCCAACGGTGTGTGACATTACCCGCCAGTAATCAAATTAAAAGATCTTGTTCTTACAGCGATAAAACCGAACGATAAAAGCACTTTCGGTCGTAAGCTGTAGACGTGATTTGCCAACCGGAACGAATGATTTATGCGGCCTGGTCCTGCTTTGACCGAAAAAATGTCGAGCACGCCTAACAGCCTGTTGGTTTAAATTTATGCCCTGTTCCCTTGCATTTTTACTCAGTAAATGAAACATCTTCTTCTTCATAAGTTGTGTTAATGTTGTATAGCAGTACTAACCTTCCAGTATCCGTCTTTCTAAGGTGTTCTCCACCCTTAATTTGTGGAGAAAAAAAAAACAACGACGAGCTGTCGAGCACACCGTATATCAGATCTCGAAAAACCCAAAACTTAACTCTTTCCGACACACTATGAGCTCCATCGGTAGTAACATTTGAAGCAATTAGGAATTCTGCATAATTTCGTCTATAATTGGTTTAATGTGTACATGTTATAAACAGTTACTTAGCCTTGATTGTGACTGACGGTCACTCAGAGTATGAATAATCGAAACATTGGGCTTCCTTGGGTTTTAAAACTTTCCACTGACGCCTGTTTTCAGTAAAGAGGCTTTAAGACGACAAAGAGTGTTGGTAAAAACTTACCATCAGAGTCATTCATTGTTCCGTCAAAGACAAAAACAGCGGTCTTTATCGTACAAACAGCTTGAAATGATAAAGGAAACCTTTAAAAAGAGGACACCCAGCGAATTCTACGGCTGGTCAGTACATTATTTCTAAGAGGAATCCGCTTGATTCAGGTCTTGACTAACATAGCCTCAGCCAGTTTAGTTTCATTGATAGAAAACCGAACCTCCTTAGTTTGTTCATCATATTTACTGTATTAGGTCAATGCCTATTAATCTCATAAAATCAATATTCTGACCGGGTGTACGTAGAGACGTCAGCCACCAGTTGAACTTTGACAAGTCGGTTTTGCGAGACGCACGCGACATTTACGGGTAATAACTAACACTGAACAACGTGGGAAAAACTCACCGTCAGAATTATTCATCTTAGTAATGTCAATGTGCAAACGGCTTGAAAAGTTCAAAATGAAACCTGCTGCTGATTTGCTCTCAGATCACTGTTAGATCGTAAAAACAACTCACATTTCTACACATTCCATTCGTGTTTATGACGTGCCACGTCACTCTTGTTCGACTCTTGTTGACATAGCGCTACGGAGTACCTTACTTATTATGGTTACAATAGTGAATTGTTCTGTAAAATTTGTAATTGAAACAAAAACAAAGTACAAGCTTCATACGGGAAGGCTCCGCCCCGAGGTCCAACCTTTTACCCTTTCATCAGCACCATTTTCAGGGGAAAGGTACCTCTTTCATACAACAACAACAACATAAGCTTTATTTGCGTGACTATAGGTAGTTACACTATTGCAAAAGCCTTAGGGACGGACCATTAGAAAACTTATGGGGGGGGCGGGCGAAGTACCAAAAAAAATATTCGCGCAAGGGAAAATTAAATGAAAAAAAATTCATGCACGCCAACTAATCCTAAAAAATATTCATGCTATGGCCTAAAAAAAATTCATACAAGGAATTTGATAACGAAAAAAAATTCCTGCGGCTCGAAAATTCCCCTCCCCCCCCCCCCCCCCCCATAACTTTTCTAATGGTCCGTCCCTAATGATAATACAATGCAATGATTACAACGGTCAATCAAGTGTCATCAGTATGATTTGATAACGAATTATTACGTAAATCATTACATAATGAGACAAATTTCAGCAAATGTGAATTTACAGAAAAATTCTGTGAATTCTTCAATTTAATTTTTAATTCTGTGCAAGATGGCTGATTAAAATCGGCAAAATTTTGTTGCATTTGATTGTAGAATTTTTTCCCTTGGGATTGAATGCTTTGGAAAATGCAAGAGAAATGAAATCAGTCTCCAATTATATCAGAGTTACAAATAGGGCAGAATCTATCGTTGTGGGGCGTTTGATTGTATCTTTCAGTTTCAATCATGAGTTTGTGGTTACTTATACGAATTTTCACTAAATTTTGAGCCACAGAGAGTTCGGAGTTATTTTTTTGATTGATACTTAATTATGGAGTTCATTTTTGTGGAGTAAAGGAACACCTCTTGAGTTGCGACCATTGTTTCATACACCTTCCATTGACAAATGGTATCCGTTTTACATACCTAAAGTAGTTCACAACTTTCCATGCTCTGTCTTTAAAATATCAATAAACTACAAAGCAAGTACGTTTTCCCGACTTTTTCACAGCCATAAAATGCATCTGTTTGCCCTTTTGGGCCTTTTTTACGCCCGAAATGACAGATTTCCCTACGCTTTCATATACCTCCACTAGTGAAATCCTCACCCGTTCATATACCTGCGCCTAGTTATACAAAGCTTGGTTAAGATAACCCAGGGTTAGTGCAAAATTTGAATCTAGAGTGACAGTTTAAAAAGAAAATTTAGTTTAATTCTTTTTTCTGCAATATGATGAGTTGATGATCTCAAAAGAATAGAGAAAATTATCCTGAAAATGCTTTCAAATAAAAGAAAAGGAAAACCCAGATTATTAACCTCGGGTTAGTGCTAATCGGCCTTCGAGCAACTGGGCCTTGAAGGCTGAAAAAGGTCCCCCTTTCTGGCGGAGCCTCCCCTGCCTTATGGGCCATTATAGGGAGTACCCCTCGGGTTTACAGCATATCTGTCGCTGATGAAATCCAGCCTTAGGAGAGGAGTTTAACTCCCACAGGAATACCAGTGTTTACCATATTTCTGAACACAAGCAGACTCCCACGCAGACGTTCGTAGGGCAGGAACACGTCTGACCCAGAATGTCTGAGTGGGAGGCTACCAATATGGCTGAGAGTCTTAACATCATGTAGAACGTTGTGACGTAAGTTTTCTTTTTCGTTTGACCTTTCTCTCTGATTTTGCCATGACCGGGGTGATAGCCTTGAAAGCAGCCATGATTTCTCTTCCACTGTCAATGATCTGACAAGCCGGCAGGATGAATCCACTTTCGCCCCCATTATCCGCAGATGGCCTTAGTTCTATTACATACGTGTGAGTGACACCCAACCCGTCGTATGTATAATCCACTGTATCGCCATATGCAGGATCTGAAAAATGCAATACTACTAAGTCAAAATTTACAGTTTAACGAAACTCGACAATGCTGAATTTTATCATTGCCGTTTTTCAGTATTACTTACAAATGGTTGAATAAATTGTTCCGAACTCAAACACTCTTCCAGATGTGTTTCGTATTGCCTCTGTGCCAACTTTCATCACACGTTTCTGTGGTGGAGTCAAGAGAAATGAAAAAGAGTCAGCCGAAAAATTAAAAAGAAATTTTAGTTAAAGTTTCATTCTCTAACCACCGATGGAAACTGATTTAGGATAAGCAATTTTAGAGAGTTCGAACGTACAAGTAAGATAACAAGCATAAAATAACAGCCCCTAAGTCTCCCTACTCACCATTAGACTATAATCAGGCGGTGTACCATTTTTAGACGACCAAGGAGAACACCAAACTTGTGAATAAGAGTGCATGTCGAAGAAGGAGATTAATTGTGGTGCACTTCTTTTAAGATGAGCTACTACGTTTCGAGTCTCAATCTCACTTAATGGTTCCTCTCCAGGATATGTTTCACAAATCGGGTCACTGATGCACTCACTCAACCCTGTAAATAACAATAATTTGAATACTTGACTTACAACTCAACAAAACAACAAAATCCAGAAAAAAATGGAATTGAAACAACTTATTAAACTGCAAACAGCACGCCAACGGCCCGGAGTGTTAATTCGAAGTTCCGAGTTAAAGTTCGCAAAATCCACGCCATGTCGGAGAGATTCTCAGCGTCTAGTCTAAGGTTCATCTCCGCCGCAGTTGTTGAGAATAACGAAGTGGCCAGTTCCTACCAGATGACTTTTAGCCTTGACCCATTTACAAGGGGGACATACAAGGCTTGTACTAATAACGCAGCTGAGGCTAGACCCGTCCTTAGCTGAAAAAGCTTACGGAAAGAAATTGGGACGAGAATGATTAGGATACGATTTCTAGCCCCAAGGGAGGGAAAGAAGGGAAACGGTTGTTCTTTTCCTAATCCCTTGCTGCTGAATGTTGGTTTAATACGAAAAGTTTAATACGAAAACGTTAGCTTGGATCTCCTGATTATCAGCCGGTGTGTAGGCTTATACGAGCAAAAGAGGACTGTAAGCGATCTAAGAGTACAAAACTGATCTTAAAAAAACTTATTGCCAGCCTTTTATAACCCCATTAAATTTAGTTATTTTAATGAACAGAAGTAATTGAAAATGCGCACCCCAGTATTCATTTGGAAAGTTCCTGTTTAAGTCCACGCCAACTATTGGACCAGAGCTGGTGAACAGAATTGGTCTGCGGTTTTTTCGCCAAAGACGGTCCACCTGTTGGGAACAAAATCTTTTGAGTTCAAAAAACTGAGTAAGACTTTCAAATTACAGAGCCTGGCGATAACCAGGAGGAGGGGGAAGAGTAACACTTCCTCATATGGCCTAAACGGATATGTGCTGCTAATCAGGTTATGGTTTTCAGCGATTTGGAGATTTCATGAGGGTTTGTAATTTCAACCTTTAGCGTCTTATACATGGTTCTTTTTGCATGGAGGGTCCCCCGAACACCAATCGAACTTCAATACTCTTGACACAAAGCTCTGCTAGTTTCTAGACTGTTTGAGGCTTTTCTTATAGCTCGACAAGAACAAACTGCAAAGGAACAATGCGAAGCAAGGGCTGTGAGATGGGGGAATTCCCTTCTTCATCAGAAAATTAGCAGGCACTTAGATCGCTATTATCATCTTCGTTGTATTTCTTACCTCCATTGTAAAATTGTAGCCATCTACATTATAAACCGGCAGGAAAAACCAGTTAAATGTATTCAGCATGTTTGCTATTCCCTCATCACTTTCTGTGGATTTCAGAAGCTAATATCCAAAGGAAAAACGCAAAAACGTACTAGTTGTAATATAACCTTTTCTTCTGACATGACATTTTACGTAAAAGCCTATGAGACTAAGGTGTGATCAAGCAAAGCTGCAACTCTAAGAAGGAATGAACAAATGGATGGATGGCCTGACAAACAGTGAACGAACGAATGAATGAATGAATGAACGAATGCCCACGGACAAACGAACGGACAAACGAACGAATAAACGAATAAATGAATAGATTAAGGAACGGGTGGACTGATAGGTAAATGGAGGGAAAGATCTTCATTCAAGGTAATCACCACGGCAAGCAACGCTCCTTGGCTCTTGGGCTTCAATTTCATTCCCTGCTAGCAGAGGTCTCTCACGACTCATTTTTGCCTCGCCGTGAGAGACCTCTGCTAGCAGGGAAGAATTTCAGTGCTAACAAGTTAACAGATTTGTGACTTATGATCTCAATGCAAATTTCATCTGTGGTGGCGTTCTTGTCGATCTTAGAAAAAAGACGAAGGGACTCTAAACTTGATCTAAGGGTGGATTTCCACTGTCACGTTATTTTTTTCTTGCGCACATGGGTTAAAATTCAATAGAGGCCTTTCATACATCAACTCTATTTAACGCGCGTAAGCATGTAAAAGTCATTGTGCAACAGTGGAAATCCACCCTAACTCAGAAATAAAGCTACGTAGTAGAATAGGTATATTCTAGTCTACTTACCTGACGTAGCATGTACATACACGTGGCCGGACTAATCCATTCTCTGGCGTGAATTCCGCAAACTATGAAGACTAGACCTCGCTCACGAGCATTATGAGTCTTTTGTTTAATCTGAGAAAAGAAGATAAATCCAAACTTGCAAACCAAGGCCGGATTGCTTGAGTTCCGGTGAGCTCTATTTCTGAGTTAACTATGTTCAGTTTATTTGCCACTTCACAAACGAGAAGGGGACTGGAACACCGCAAAGGCTCATGGGATCGTTACCGGTGCCGTGCCGGACAGCTATACGGCAAATTTCCCCAACCCCCCCCCCCCCCCCCCGTGCCTAACAGTCCCATAAGTCTTTGCCAGGCTGACTTGGCCCAATTTACTTCTCGTTTATTAAGTGGCAAATACTAAACAGGTTGCTGGTCCATTGTCTGCTACATGTAGCTATCATTACCTTAGTGGCCCCTTGTTCCTTCATCAGGTTCCGACCACCATCAAGTACAATCCCGGGATCCGATGCTTGAGAATAGCTAATGGCTTGCCTATAACGGGAATGGGTACAATGCGTAGGCACGACGATTTGTGAGATCGTTTGAGTGGACAAGCGTCACTTGTGATTGGTTAATAATTGTCTTGAATACCATCGACCAATCATAACTAATGCTTGTTAGTCAGAAATCGCTGTACCCAGAGATTGTAACCATTCTCCCTTGAGTTTCTTAAGTAGGCAATTGTTGCTTCAAGATTGAATTAATTGTTTGAGTTATTTTCTGGATTCCACTAGCCTTTCCGCTCAATATAAGTACAGCCAAGGTCACACTGAACTCACCTGTATCCCTAACATATTTCGTTTCTCATAAGACTTGCCCAGGTTTATCAACTTCACCAAGTCTGGGTATTCTTTCCTGAGACGAAACAGTTCATCATGGATCTGTAATTGAAAGGAAAAAAGTTGCGTCGAGTGAATTCTCATGAAATCTGTTTGAGTCTATTTTTTTAGAGCATCGACTGAATTTTATGAGCTGAACACCATGCATGATAAAGCAGTGTGGCTTTGCTCAGTTTTTTTGCTATGTGTTAGAGGAACTTATGATTGAGTTTTTGAAGCTTAAGGTGTGGGGATAAGATAGAAAGATTCTAATCGGAGCATTTTTGATACTAAGTTTTTGATTAGAGGTAGGATTGTAAAACAATTTAACCAAAAACAGATCCAAACATTTCTGTTAGGTACAGCTGTCTTGGTCCCATTCTGAGATAAAAAATTTCCTTAAAATCCCGGACAGTCTTTTGGTCACCAAGATACATACATATACATACAATCAATACGAACAACTCTGTGTGCAGAAGACACGTCGCTCCGTCCCTTTGCTTTCGTATCAACCCTTTCAGCTCCAGCAGTCATTATTACCGAAGTACGCTCATTGCTTAATCAGTTAGGGCGGTTAAGAGAATTAAGAACATGATCACTAAGGATTAGTTTTTATGATATTTTATCAATGTATTTCAATACTGGGGCTTACAGGGTTAATTAAGGAGGTTTGACTGGATCAGTACCTCATCCACTGTATGATAACAGTTGTCAAAATTATCTTCATCCCGTTCAGCACAGCACAAGCTCTCCTTATCAATCAGCGCTTGTATGTCGTCAATCATTATCTCAAACTCGAGACTTCTTTTTGTTAGATCTGCCTTGAAATCTTCAATAGCATCAGGACTCAAATGAATATGAAACTCCTCCCCCGGGATCAAAGATTCTTTCCATACATCTACCTACATATGATCAAAATATTCAGGAGGGTATATGTCACTTGCAAAATCTATCTACCGTGCGTACTAACAGATAGGTCCGCAATTTGTCCACACCGTATGAAACATTGTAGTCCACTTGCCCTGAGGAACAAGTGGCTTCAGCATATACTTTGACAAATCATATCTGTGATGAAAGCTCCGATATTCAAGGATAACCAGAAACGGTGAGGGGAAAATCCCGCTTTGTTTGTTTGCTTAATTCTTTCAATGTAAAGAAGGGTACATATTAATTTAAAGCAGTAGTGATTTTGAGTGGGCCAACTTTCAGCGACTATTTAGATGCGTAGAAGAGACTAAGCGATTTTAACTGGAAAAGAAGATAACCTATGCATAGACGAAAGCCTGGTGAGGTCGTTAAGAGCAATTAACAAGCTAGGTTTGTTGATAAGGAGATCCCATTATTTTAATACTAATTCAGCAGAACCTTTTTTATTTTATCGGTTTATCGGTCTTCTCCAAACAGGGTGCTTTGCGCTCTTCTCACTGAATGAGCTATTAGGGACTTTAAGATCCAACGACGCGGACGGCGACGAGAACGTCCAAAAAACAACAGGTTTTATAAGCAAAACAACAACTTTGCACGTGCATCCCCTTTTTTTGTACATTTCTTTCTCATTTTTGCACGACTACGACGTGAAAATGCCTAATTTTGTATTTTATGGAGGACGTAAACAAGCAACGACGAAATTTTATTTCTCTTTCTGAGCTTGGATATGGTTCCTTGAAATACAGCTTCAGGAGGGTTCGCCTACGTTTGACAAAGTAATTGGGTGCGAATAATCGGTATTAAGACTGAACTTAACGCAAACAGACTTTTTTCAGCGACGTTCTCGTGGCCGTCGCGTCGTTGGATCTTAAAGTCCCTATTAACTTCCCATACATTTGTACTATTTTAGCCAAAACACAAAAAAACGCCCTACGTTTTGCACTTACATCCTTTCGGCTTTGTAGTAGTTCTCTCATAGATCTCACTTGGTCCTCATTCTGTGGTTCCACCCGTAAAACCTTGTGTCTTAAAAGATGTGTATCTTAGTTACAAAACGATAACGCAAAAAATCGCTTTGCATCACTGAATATCTTGAGATAGTTAGGGTTTATTTAAGAATCTTGGTATTACCCTCGTTCCAGTGAGGGACCTCTCCGTTCGCGTTGGTGTTGTGCATAGGCGCTTTTCCCGTTCAACCTCCCCCCCCCCCCCCCCCCCCCCCTTCCTCTCAAAAAACACTTGGAAAAGTAGCATTAAAACTAATTACTACGAAAATCATAATTTTGAAGTAATATTGATCGAAGTTGCATCAGCGAGATACGGCTCATTTTTTTCTAATTTTTTTTTTGAGACCCACGGAGAGTATGATCCAGAAACCAGAGTCGAGTTTAACATTTCCTCGAAAATTTTAAAATATCCAAGTAACGAATAATTTGTAATTCAGAGATGCCGTAGACATCACAACTTGTCGTCGGATGTATGATAAGCCGATAGAAGCGAGCAGAAAATATACCAATGCCCTTAGCAACCCTGCCAGGGATTGAAAGAAGAAAACATTTTTTTATCAAAGACATCAAGAAAAATTTTCTTCAAAAGAGGATATAATAAGATTCTTTAGGAAATGTTTGAAATCAAAGATAACACTTCTTCTTGCTCTTTTTTAAGTCTAAAAACTAAAGTTTAATTTTTAGAGGAAATGATTCCCATCCGATTTGCTGTTTGTAACTCGGCTCAATATACCTTTAAATGATACAATGCTAGTCCTGAATTTATTTCAAGGATGCTTTTCACTCTAATACCAATGTAGGTAAGGGACTGATTTAGGGCGTTCGCTATCGTTTTAAGGGAAGATTTTCGATTACACAAACGTTGCATTTTTAATGACATAATGTGGAACCCGTGGGAAAAAAACAGCACGAAAGGGAGAAAAATTATTTTTGTAGGAATTTTTGCCTTTGTGGGACTGTACAATATTGGGATCTCCACTAACAAAGGTGTGACTTCGACTCCAATCATGTTCCCCCGTAATGATATAAATAACTTCTTAGCAGCAAAACAAGTATCTTATTGGAGTATTGGTAAACTCCCTTTTATGGGTTGGGTTCATGACTGCTTTGTTGAAGATCATCATTAAAAGGACCTGCATGAGGGAGAGATAGCAAGAACATATATTTGTAACCTACAGAGAATATAACTCCCTTTAAGCCTGTATTAAGCGGATAGCCACCCTTGTCTGTTCAATAGAGTTTCCGTTAAATACAAGTTCATGTCTGAAAACACTCAGTGAACGACTCACTCTCTGCCGGCTCTCGCCTGTAAAATACAGAACATCTCTAGTTTTATAATGGATTCGCTTAAAACAGGCTTCACTGTATGTGACAAAATACGTCGATATAAATCGTTAAGGAGGAAAAAGATCTTGGCACTAAGTTAGCGTTAAATGCATGCGCTGCAATACTTCATCATTCTTCTTACCCATGATACAGTCGCTTACTGTAACTTTGACAGAGGCAGATGATAGCAATAGTCGCTAATATGGCCAATCGAAACTGGAATACACTTAATCCTACTGATTTCATCGCAAGCAAAAATGTATAGTTTTTTCTTTTTCCAGATAAGTCCTTGCCGGCCGCCACTTTGGCAACTGAGACTAGAAGTAATGAATTCCCTAAATAATTTGTTGCAATTATTCAGTTGAATTACGCATCTAGAGAATTGGTACTGCCCATTAACAAGTTCGAAATTAAATCACGCCAGTATGCGATACCATAGTTGACCAGCAACTAAATTCTCATGATAGAGGTAAAACAAAATTCATGTTACATGGATTGGAGAATACTTTAAGCTAAAAGCTCAAAATAATATCAGTTATTAGTCTCAAAATTGTGAAGTATATTTAACAATTATTCACCAAAGTGGTGAAGTTCGAGAGGCTCCACTATTTACACCTTTAACAATTAGTCTCAACTTCAATGATATGCTGCTTTCCGAACAGGCAGCTGATAGGCTCCCTCAGAGGTTAATATCCTTCGAATCCTTTGCTACTCAGAAATATCTTGTGTTTTGTTATTTTTCATTAAAAAGTCTACTATACTAACTTTATCAGTGTTTCAAAAGGCTTTTAAAAACTGTTGTAGCATTTTTATCACCAGTGGATGCCAGTTATTTTAATGTTTAAAATTATACTCATGAATTCTTTGACAATTTAAGTGATTTATTTGTTTTATTTTGAGGCCTTAAAATGTCATGATGTGACTCATGATAATGCTCTATTGTGACGTAAGTTTTCTTCTTCGTTTGACCTTTCTCACAGTTTCTGCCATGAGCGGAGTGATGAGTGCCTTGAAAGCAGCCATAATTTCTCTTCCACTCTCAGTGATCTGACAAGCCGGCAGAATGAATCCTTTTCCCGAAAAATCAGCAGGGGGCCTTAGTTCCATAGTATACGAGTGAGTGACACCCAGAGTGTCGTACACATAATCAATTGTACCACCATATACAGGGTCTGAAAAACGAAAGATCAAACTTTACTTTGATATCGGAGCCCCAAAGCAAAAAAAATTTGGTTATCTATTCATCCGAGAAACTTGATAGTCACGTGACCGTACGTCCCTCGTCCCCAGGCGACCAATGTGAAATCTCACATTTTCTAGCTAGTGTGATAGCCTGCAACCTAATAATGCACATCTATGTTGTGGTCAATTGACAGCTGTCAAATCAGGGTATCCGCTGACCAGTATCATGTGACCTTAATGCGGGCTCAGGTGTCGACCCATTGAGGTTACAAGTTTTTATTAAGTTATCCGCTGACAATAAACTAGTTTTTCAACTGATCGCACGCTCAGCTCCAAGTAGATTGCCGGTGCGATGGTAACAAGTTTATTGTTTGAAGTAATTATAAATTTATTAAAGAGAGCTTTGCTTATGACCTTAGTAAAATCTATATATCAAATGAAGGACTAAGTGAGCCCTAGTTCCGTTCGTAATTATAATAATGGTTATAAAAAGTTGTCCAAAAAAAGTCTCACTTGAAGATGTGGCCTGCGAGCAGGAGTTTCTTTTCTTTTTTTTTTTCGTTTTGAGAGTGAGAGGGGGAAAAGAACCCTCATTCATCATTGCTGGAGTAGCGCACACTTGCCCGATGATGCAAGTACTGATGACTTTTCTGCTTGTTTAAAAATGCATATAGAGGACAGAAGTAACGATTGGCTGTATGGATATTTACGTACAAAACAAACAAGCCGGCATTGAATAAGTCTGAGATGTCATACGTCTTCACTCCCTAACAAGAGAGGGGCGCGGGCCGGACAGAGTAGGGACCTTACGATCCGACAACGGCGACGTCCATGAAAACGTCGCTGAAAAACAGACTTCGCATCATTTTAAACTTTTTCACGATTATCCCAATTCACCCTGTTACTTTAAAAGAGGGGGATTTTGGCTGAAGCTGAGAGAGGGGAACGCGCTCAAGTTCGGACAGAGATGGTAGATTTTATCGCCTTGCCCTTCCCGTTCCCAAGTAAACTTAAAATTTGGTCATTTCACGTCTTAGTTGTGCAGTGAAGGCAAAGAAATGTACAAAAAAGCGTGATGCACGAGCAGAGTTGTTATTTTGCTCATTAAACCTATTGTTTTTTGGCCGTTCCTGTTGCCGTCGTTGTCGTGGTTTCGTAAGGTCCCTAGTGTCTCTCCCTCGCGCCCCATACGGTTTAGGGGATGGAGACGTGTGACATTACAGACTAGCATTGAATGTCTTTTAGCTTTTACTTACATAAAGTTGAAAAAAAGTGTTCCGAACTTAAACACTCTTCCAGATGTGTGTCTTATTGCCTCTGTGCCAACTTCCATCACACGTCTCTGTATGGAGTCAAAAGAAATGAAAAACACATTAGGAAAATCAGATCAGAATGCTTATTCAATCGGCAATTGCAACAGTTTGTGTTGACTTCTGAAATATAGGGGACATCATCAGTTGAAAATTTTGCCAACAAACTGCTTCTTGCTTGTTTTTTTCTCCGACAAACTGTTGTTGGCAACATCGAGCAGATTTATGGCGCTTCAGTTTTAAGGTAGGAGTGCATTCGTTGCTTAGCAAGACATACTCACCATCTGACTATATCCAAGTGGTATACTTTGATTTCTTCCCCAAGGGGACAACCACAGTTGTGCATAAGAGTGGATATCAAAGAAAGAAACTAATCGTTGAGCACATCTTGCAAGATAAGTAGCCACGTTTTGAGTCTCAATCTCACTCAATGGTGCTCCCCCAGGATATGTTTCACAGTTCGGTTTATAGATGCAGTCATTCAACCCTATAAATAAACCAATTATGATTTGAATACTAGATTTTGTACCTTAACATCAAAAAGATCCTGAAATAACACTGAGACAAAACCAAACTAGAAACAGCATTGTCGCCCGAGGAAAAGTATTCCCTATAATGGCCTATACCGAGAGGCTGTGGCCAGCTCGTGCCGTGCCGAAAATTTGCTTCAACCAATAAAAAAGCACTGCCTAGATCTGGTTGGTGAAATGTCACCGGTATGGAATTTCTGCGCGCGTTCGTCAGAAGTCATTTCGCGGGGAAAACAGTGGTGGCTTTGCGAATTTTCGGCTGGTTTCTCAGGTAAATTTTTATAGTAAATTCAGTATTTTGATCAATAGAATCAGATCTGATAACGATCGATTTCGACATACATTCAGATCTGAATCATTCAGAATCAGATCTGAAATGAAATACGCACCCCAGTTTTCATTCGGAAAGTTTCTGTTCAAGTCCACACCAATTATATTAACAGAGCCTACAGACAGAACTGGTCTGCGATTTTTTCTCCAAAGTCGATCAACCTGTTGGGAATAAAAAAAAAATTTCAGGTCAATGTCTTGAAAAAGCTAACGTAAACACGTCCCACGTTAACCTAAAATTACGTTGCCGCGAACATAAAACAAAATTCCTCTCAACAAAAAGCTCTACAAACTGTCTTGACTGTCAAGACTCTTTCTTATTTCTCGACAAGAAAAAGAATGTGAAGAAGAACGCAAGGGGGAATGTAAATTTTCCCTCCCTAACAAGTTTTCGGTGGGATCACTAATGATATTCTCCTCTGCAAGTATTACTTACCTCTTGCGTATAATTATAACCATCCACGTTAACAACAGGTAGGAAAAACCAGTCAAATGTGTTCAACATGTTTGCAGCTCCCTCATCATTGCCGTCTTTGGATTCCAGAAGCTAACATTCAAAGGAATAACGCAAAAACGTAACTACTGTTTGAAACTTAAAGCTTCTTTTCCTCTACTATAGGATTTTGAGTACGTTAGTAGAGCTTATGCGATCAATGTAAGGTGCGATCAAGCTTACTCAAATAACGAATGAATAAATGAACAGGTGGATGGAATCTCTGCTCTAAGCAAATGCAGTCGTGGGAAAGGCCATGGCTCAAAGGCAAAGCTATCTCTATCATTTTTAACAAGTTAACAGGTTTGTCACCACCGATCTTAAAAAATTTAGCTTGTGATGTCATTTACCAAAATATAATAGAACAGCCCTTCCGCCTATCTATGATAGCGATCTTGTACTCATTGAAAAATGATAAACTCGCTCTAAACAAAAATAAAGCTCGTTGTGGACGAGGAGTTTCGTGACCTACTTACTTGACGTAATATGTACATGCATGTCGCCGGACTAAATCCATTCCCTGGCGTGAATTCCACAAATTATAAAGACTAATCTTCGCTCATGGGATAAATGTTTCTTTTGCTTAATCTAAGAAAAGAAGATAAATTCAAAACTTGCAAACCGCCAAGACCGATTTGTCTGAGTCTAGGAGTGTTAACTGTAATCAACTTATCCTGAACGGGATGTCAGTCAGTCCACCCAGAGGGGAGGACAGAGTGGGGGGCGTCCAAACGGTATGTGCCCCTGAACAAGGTATAGTTTTCACGGTCTTGCGTCTTAAACAGGGTATAAATTTAACTACTTAAAGGCATTAAGACAGAATCCCCATGAAATTGAGTATTGTAATTTTCGGTGGACAAAAATCTCGTACCAGAATAATTTAAAACATAATTGCATCCTTTTTTATATTTTTCAAGAGCTAAAGATGTAATAAATCATCTGTAATAACACCAAAGAAAATTTCTCATGGGAGCCCGAGAAAATGAATGTCAAATTTCACAAAATTACATTAAATTTACAGAGATTTACAAATTCTTATGAAATTTGACATTCATTTTCCAGGATTCCCGTGAGAAATTTTCTTTGGTATTATTACAGATGACTAATTACATCTTTAGGCCTTAAAAAATATTAAAAAGAAGGCAATATTCTTTAAATTATTCTGGTACAAGGTTTTTGTCCACTTAGTGGTGGATTCCGTTCTTAAGAACATCTCACCTCGATTCCTAACGTGTTTCGTTGCTCGTACGACTTGCCGAGGTTTATCAGCTTCACCAAGTGAGGGTATTCTTCAGCGAAACGAAAAAGTTATTATAGATCTGGCAACGAAGGAAACTTTTTCATATGGTAAGTGATTATCGTGACGTTTCATTTAATTCAACTATTTACACCAGAGACAAGAATTTAACTGGGTGAATACTCAATACCAAAAAATCAGTATTTTGTTTGTTCAGCTGATTTTTTATTTGTTAAAGGAGATTACAATTGTGTGTTTGAACTCCACTGTGTAATCATAAAAAATAAACGTTTTGGGCAGGCATTCTTGGTAATTAATTATCCGGGGATCATTGATTATAAGTGTGGGTTGTAAAACAAACCAAAAGGGATCTGCGAAAAAAGACTTCATGATACGAACTCATCTCTGTTATAGGTGTCTTAGTCCCACAGACCTGATGTAGAATCCCCTTCCAACAATCCTAGGCAGTCCTTTGGCAGCAAATATACAAAACGTTCTACAATCTGCACCTCTCTGAATAGGACATCACTGATGAAGAGATTTTGCCCTGTCCTTGTCCTTGTTAAGAAGGTTTACCTGTGAATTATAATTCTGCTCTTACCTCATCCAGTGTATGATAACATTTGTCAAAATTATCTTCATTCACTTCTGAACAGCATACTTCCTCGTTGTCAATCAGTGCTTGCGTGTCTTCAATCATTGTGTCAAACTCAAGACTTCTTTCTGACAGATATGCCTTGAAATCTTTAATAGCATCGGGACCCAAATCAATGTGAACTTCCTCCCCCGGAATCAATGAGTCTTTCCATACATCTACCTACAAATGAAGGGTATAGAGGGTATAGAGTCCTAAAAAATTTCTTGCATGATCCGGAAAGTTCAAAATTAAAGATCCATGCCATCTATCAAGTCGCTCAAGCGTGCGTACTTGTTTACTCCCAGGTAGGTCCGCAAGTGGGCCACAAAGTAAGTACCAACGAGCCTTCCCAAAGAGCACCCGTAACTTCATCCTGCTTGGACTAGTCAGTACTGTGGTCAAAGCCCTTAACTAACCCCCAAGGAGGAGTTGAGTCCACGAAGGAAAATCTTGCTTTGTTTATTTGTTTCCTTTTTTGTCAGTGTTAAAGGGTGCCTTTTTTTAAGTTGAAGGGATTTCAAACATTTGAGTGCTGAACCTTCCAGCGATTAGGCTGTTTTAGCAACAGAACGGGAACGTCAGTTGACAACGGCGCGCGCAAATCAAACAACTGGGTTGACCAGTGGCAGAGCGGCAAATTGGACACCGGAAGTCGTTTTTAGTCCTTTCTGCGCGCTTTCCCGTCGTCAAATGACGTTCCCGTTCTGTTGCTAAATCAGCCTAATATTATTCAGATGGGTAGAACAGGCTGAGCAATGTCGAACTGGAGTTGTCTGTGGAGGGAATTGAATGATGAAATGATGATTTCAGTATTTATTTTTATAATATTTCAAACAGACCTTATTCACGATACCCGCCATTTGCACGCGCTTAAGGTCTGATTGGATAAAACGCTATGTCACGTGGTTTTCCAGGGGGAGGGGGGCAAACAAGTGAAAATTGTGAAGTAGGAAATCGCGATGGAGTTTTTGTATCAAAGACAACAGAAAATGTAGAACTTTTCAGTCTTTTCATCTTAAAGACGATAATGGCAAATTATGGGTGGAAATGATCATTGTTACTTCTTTGGATGCAGTAGAGGCCGTAGATGTCCTTCACAGCGTGAAAACAAAAATAGTGTAAGTCTTGTTGAAACTCGAAATGTACATTTTGCAAGACTGTTCAAACTTCGTCTCGTTTTAATAGAATGATCAAATTCGACCACGATTACTCGTATTGGCCAATGTTACCCCTGAAATACCACGTGACATTGCTTTTATTCCATCGATCCTAAAGCAAGTGCAAAGATGGCGGGTATCGTAAATAAAGTCTATTGCCGCTTCCATTCCCTGTGTAATATCAAAAGATATTGAACATATGAAAATAAATTGTGTAGTGGTTATAGCATATAATGAATATAAACTAGCAGTAGTTTTCACTACATCTACCCCTTAGATATGACGTTTATTTTGCAACAACTCTTCTAACGTTCAATACGTAATCTCTTTATTTCTACGCTCTTAGGTTATGACATTTTAAAACGTCGCGAAAAACGTCATAGTGATTAGGGTTAAGCACTGACACGAAATGGTTAGCTTTCATTTACTGTTAGGTTTGTCCAGGAGCCCATGGGCTCCTGGTTTGTCGCTAAATATAAATACCGTAAAATTCCGAAAATAAGCTCCTCCATGTATAAGCTCCTCCAAACATAAGCCCCCCAAACGGGTAACGCAAAAATCCTCCGTTAAATCGCCCCTCCAAATATAAGCCCCCCCCCCCCCCTCCCCGCACGGGGGGGCTTGTACTTGGAAGATTACCCTCAAATACAAAGTAAAACAAAGCAAAAACGGTAAATTTACTTCCAACTATAAGGCTAGCCCAATCGATTTAGAAACGCAAATTTCCCTCCGTAAATAAGCCCCTCCGATTATAAGCCCCTCCAAAAATAAGCCCCTCAAAAAGGGCCTTTGAAAAACATAAGCCCCGGGGCTTATTTTCGGAATTTTACGGTATGTGAAACGACAACTCAACCTTGTGGTCGAATCCATTGTAGTGTAGTGGTATAGCCGATAGATTGAAAAAACTTAGAAATTTCATATAAATGTATCTGAAAGGGGAAATTGTGGTTCTAATGCTGACCGGTTAAAGACGTGTTGACCAGAATTTCCTTCGCCTGAGATCATGCCCCCTATTACAGTGGTAATTTCTCGTAACGGACACTCTGGTAAGCGGACATGTCTATTAGGGTGCAGCTACATGTAGGCTATCATCTCTACTTAAGGCCACCTTCACAAAACCCCGTTTTACTCAACTCCCATACGTATACAAACTCCGTATTTTTACTTTCTCGTAAGTGGCTAGCTCCACTTACGGACACCCTCTTACGAGAGCTTCCACTGTATCTTAAAAAAACAACACCTGATCGCAGGTTAGAATTTCCTAATACCACCTTGCGCGCTTGCTGAACCAGAATTACCCAAGACCGCTATGCGTACATGCTGAAAAATGAACTGGGACCATCTTGCGCGCCTAGTTTTTTCAAATCGAGAAGATTTTGTATACCCAATACAACGAAAAAACGATACTTCTCTACGCGAAGGAATTTAAGGTGCCTCCTTGGGCTCCGGCCTCTGGGCCAGAACCCTGCGGGGGCAATAAAGCGTTAAAAATATATACATTATATAACGATACTCACGCTGACGTCACCTATCGATAGTAAATAAGTAGTAGCTAAGTGCAAAACCTTTCTAGTGAAAATTGTCAATGGCTTCGCTCTTAGCCTCGCTATGAAACGGAGGCTAAGAGCAACATGGCCTACTTATTTTAAACGGAAAATTTAAAACTGGTAAACTTTTCCGGTAAAAACCCAATTATGATTATGTTTCCTTACAATCCAAACGTCGGTTACCTTAAGCACAATTATCAGTCACTTAGCGAACTGGCAAATTAAAGGCAAATATTCCGGTGAAGGATAACTATTTTAACCAGGGGTGGGGGGGGGGGGGGGGGGGGGAAGCTACTTCCCATACTTTCTCTTAAATGAAATCCAAACGATGTTCTCACAACTTGCAAAGCGATCAGCAAGGGTCTTGCCAGCGGATTTGTGTACTGATCATGCGCATTACGTCAAAAACCAAAGATCAACGGGCTTGAGAAAAAACAAAAACATGGCAGTCGAAGGCGGGACTGATTCTCACCATTATTTTTTGGTAATTCGCAAATTTATTGATTTTATGTCGCTTTTCAGACATAGTGTGTGGTTTTCTTTTTCTGTTAAACAATTTCCCTTTGCAGAGTGTGGAATATGCAACATATAGCTCCGTATAGCTGCTAAGATTCGCCGAAGAGTTGTCAGAGCTATCGAGCAGTGTTTTGCTGAAAACCTTAGGAAAGTTAAAGTCGCTTCAAGGTACAGAGCTTTCAGTAGTAGTTGTGATTTGTTTTAGGATCGTTTTGAATTTTAACTTTGGATTCAAGGTGTTGACTGATCGAAATAAACGAAGTGAAATGTTATGAAGTGTTAATTTTTATTCAGTTATGATATGAAGAGCAGTAAGCTCATTTTTATAAAGCTCCCTTGAATATACTTGCGTACGATAAATTTGACACTTGCTCCAGTAATTTTATCGGCATCAAGTTATCCTTGCCCGGGAAAAAAGGATGTAACCTATAAATAAATCCATCGAGCGCGTTGTTGTTGGTTAAGATCTAGTACGGTTACGTTTTAGTGTCCCCCGCATTTCAGTAGCAAAAGACAAATACAATATTCAAGAAAAACAAAGGTGCATGATATTATTTTTTTCAATTTTTTAAGCATTTCTGATTTCCTCTGTCGGTTCGCTTCTTGCTTCTAAAAAGTGTAAAAATATTATTTTACTGTGGGGAAAAATACTGTAATTATCCGCTGACCACCACGCTGGGTGACCGCTTTGCAAGTTGTGAGAGCATCGTTTTCTCGGTCCCAGACCTCGTCTCTTACCCCCCCCCCCCCCCCCCCCCCCCCCCCGCCTGTGCTATAGCTTTGTCTCTATTCATTCTTAAATCATCAAACTTGGACAAAATTAATAACGCATTTTACCCAAATCTCTCATGTGATAATCAGATTATTGATTGCTTACAATGTGAAACTCGCCCTTGTCCCCTGCGCAACTTCAGAGTGGCCAAAAGTACTTCGTTCCTTTTCTCATTAGTACTATGTACATTACGCTTTACCCACATGCAGTCCTTGACTGCCTATTTTTCTTCCTCGTCGCCAGTTGTTGTATCCGTACGCAAGAAATTACCCGCGGATAAAACGGCCGACCGAAAAAACCTTTAATCTTAATCAAAAACCTTATTCATTAACACGTAGTCCATTGATGAATAACTTCCTATTCACCAAACCTTATTCATTAACACCATAACAGTTTGGTCCTTTCTTTTGTTCATTACAGATTGCATGCAGACATATTCATGCTTGCATGCGCTCTTTTTAGTCAGCAAAACAAAGGACCAATCCTTCTGTGTATTACCACGGGATTTGTATTGGGAAAACAAAATGTACAAGAAAAAAAGATCTATTCTTCTTCATTACAAACCAACCGGACTTTCGGGAATTTTTTTTTTTAGACGGTAAACACTCTTAAACTGTAACCTTCAAGCAGCTTTCTGATTGGTTCGCTTTGAAACTGCTTACGCCCATTGTGTCTTTGAGCTTATAAAGGTGGGCATTGCTTTTCAACCGCACAAATTGTCGCAGTCGGACAAACCTCCAGAAAATTCTTGTTCTCTGAGGTAAGCAAATACTGAATTATCATTGCTTTCCACTTGATCTCAGTGAAGTTGGATGCGGGATAGCTTAAATCAATTTAAAGTTGTGAGGTAATTAAATGTAGTTTCTATTTCTTTCCCAATTCCTAAGAGCGAAGGTTCGCCGAGAATTCACAGAATTTTCGTAATGCCTATATTGTT
>OZ037786.1:1460000-1462500 GCA_964035525.1 Porites cylindrica
ATTGCACATTCTCGTCTCCAGAGCCTCCTGGGGGCCTGAGCACGAGGACCAGGAGGCTCTGGGGACACAGAATTTTAGGACTTCCGGTCATTTCTAATGACCTAAAATCTAGGACTTCAAATCCTGTGTCCCCAGAGCCCAAAGGTGCTTGTGCTCAGGCCCCCAGGAGGCTCTGGGGACGAGAATGGGAATTGCACGGTGGGACTGTTTTGACCCAGTTTCCCAACCAACCTCGTGAAAGCCAATGAAAGAAGCGATAGCTTCCTCAAAAAAGTCCCATAATGCAATTCGCAAAACGACGACCCAGTCTCACACTCAAACTCAGAATATAATGGCCAATTAGGATCAACGGTCAAGATACAGGAGCCGAGAAGTAGTTGAAATGTAGGCTGTGTACGGACCCCTCCTCTCCTCAGGAAAAATCGGGAGTCTGTACAAAGGCTATTGAAAATGCGACGCGGTCTGTATGAATGATGTTTTAGTATCATGAAATGACCTTACCATCACCTCTGCCTTGAACTGTAGTACACCATTTACCAGAGCGTTAGCACAAATGCCTGTTGAGTTTTGTTACTTAAAATAACTTAAGAGGAATAACCTACTGTTCCTGTGCGACTGTCCTCACTTCGTCTCCATAAGATATGTAAATGCTGCTTCGTAATAGTTCTGTCACGTCTGTCTATGTTCTTTTAATTAATTTTTTTGTTTTTGTTGTTGTTTTTTGTTGTTAAGTCATGACACACAACGTACCAAGACATCGATAGAAAACATTGAAAGCTGTACGGTGAAGAACGCGTATATTTGATCTGCAAAAACTATAACTGAGCTCAAGCCTCTCCGCTTCACCTCTGAAGATTGAATTTTCAGGAAACTTAAACGTAATTTAGTGTGACAATAGGAACGTCAAAGAGCTTTCATTTGAATGGACAAAGCATAGACTGATTCTTCGTAAGTTAGTTCATATGATGGGTCATCCAGTTTGTCAGACTAGGCCATAGGGCCATAGGTATGCCTTAGTAAAATGTACAATTATTAAAACTTATACCTCGAAAGAACACTCACTTTGCATGGATTCGACTTGATTTTGTGATTGTTTCATCAAAATATCAGACTGCGTAAGTTTAACCTGCTACGTCAGGTTCTTAAGTTTCATGTTAATCGGAACTTAAATCAATCTTTACAATGTTGGCAAAAACTGAATAAGAATTACCATCGGATTCATTCATTGTTTTCCATCGACATACGCTCCGGTCTGTATGCGGCACAAGCGACTAACTTGTATGGGAACCTCGCCCATCATGCAGACACCTACGGATCATGGCTAATATCCGCCTCTACGCGGATTTCGCTGGATGCACTCTATAATGTCGTCAGTTAAGTTACATTTCATTTGAAGAAAGTCGCGTTTCTTGCTGCTCGGCACATTAGGTTACATAGAATTCCTCTCATGATTTTTGTATTTTCATCTCTGTCAGTCATGTCTGGTTGCGGTCTGTGACGTCAGGCCTATACTGCCGATGCCCACCAATTGAACCCTGATTCGTTTGCTTTTCTGTGAGACGCAAGCTACACGTGGCTGCGATCGAGTGACAACACTGAAAAGCGTGTGGAAAAACTCACCGTATCAGAAGAAGGTCTTGGATGGACAAATGACTTTTAAAAAGTAAAGGGGTAAACTGCTCTGTCGGAACTTGCCATGTCTAGTGATACTGCCAGGGTATTTACGCCGGTTTGAAATCCTTCCTTACGTACATGTAGGCCGGATTAATTAAATTATGACTATTCACTCATACCCCCAGCAACAACGACAGCGGGCCCAGGGAACTGACATTTGCCATGGTGCTTCCACTGAGGTTTTGCTTAGTTTTTTTTAGAAACGCGGGGACCATTATAGTAGCCTCTTTGCTGCTAGTAATTCACTTGGTACAAAAACACCATGCTGGAGAGCAATTGAAGCACTAGGACACGACAAACAAAGGGCCATCTTTTGCTTGTCTTGTCTCCCTCTCTCCCACATGGCGGTTTTGTAACTCCGTTGCGAATGGCTAGCTGCAAAGGGCCTTATTGGCAAATGGGTATTTCCTTTTAACCAGTTATCATCTCTAGAAATCCGATACGACCCTCCATTTTATAAACTTTACGTAAGTATTAACATCGTTCAAAAAAATACTGGAAACATTGTGTGGCTGATTAGATTGAGCAACTATCTATAGATGAAGAAATACATTGTCTACAAGAAGGTACAACAAAAACTACAAGAACTCATGACGCGAATTAAATTTAGAGTGCCACTTAAGACTACGAATACAACCGTCTCTTCTTGCTCTTTCGTGGGAGAGACGTCTGCGATTTGGCGCCAAAACTTCAATACTGATGAGTTTTGCTGCTGAACGATAATAGACCAAGAGAAACTTAAACTCGAAATATTTTGCATCTGAAACCCCATGACTACCAGCTTAATCATGTAAACATTGATTCTCTTCATCACTGTGGAATTTTG
>OZ037786.1:1470000-1492500 GCA_964035525.1 Porites cylindrica
AAGGAATTTGATAACGAAAAAAAATTCCTGCGGCTCGAAAATTCCCCTCCCCCCCCCCCCCCCCCATAACTTTTCTAATGGTCCGTCCCTAATGATAATACAATGCAATGATTACAACGGTCAATCAAGTGTCATCAGTATGATTTGATAACGAATTATTACGTAAATCATTACATAATGAGACAAATTTCAGCAAATGTGAATTTACAGAAAAATTCTGTGAATTCTTCAATTTAATTTTTAATTCTGTGCAAGATGGCTGATTAAAATCGGCAAAATTTTGTTGCATTTGATTGTAGAATTTTTTCCTTTGGGATTGAATGCTTTGGAAAATGCAAGAGAAATGAAATCAGTCTCCAATTATATCAGAGTTACAAATAGGGCAGAATCTATCGTTGTGGGGCGTTTGATTGTATCTTTCAGTTTCAATCATGAGTTTGTGGTTACTTATACGAATTTTCACTAAATTTTGAGCCACAGAGAGTTCGGAGTTATTTTTTTGATTGATACTTAATTATGGAGTTCATTTTTGTGGAGTAAAGGAACACCTCTTGAGTTGCGACCATTGTTTCATACACCTTCCATTGACAAATGGTATCCGTTTTACATACCTAAAGTAGTTCACAACTTTCCATGCTCTGTCTTTAAAATATCAATAAACTACAAAGCAAGTACGTTTTCCCGACTTTTTCACAGCCATAAAATGCATCTGTTTGCCCTTTTGGGCCTTTTTTACGCCCGAAATGACAGATTTCCCTACGCTTTCATATACCTCCACTAGTGAAATCCTCACCCGTTCATATACCTGGGCCTAGTTATACAAAGCTTGGTTAAGATAACCCAGGGTTAGTGCAAAATTTGAATCTAGAGTGACAGTTTAAAAAGAAAATTTAGTTTAATTCTTTTTTCTGCAATATGATGAGTTGATGATCTCAAAAGAATAGAGAAAATTATCCTGAAAATGCTTTCAAATAAAAGAAAAGGAAAACCCAGATTATTAACCTCGGGTTAGTGCTAATCGGCCTTCGAGCAACTGGGTCTTGAAGGCTGAAAAAGGTCCCCCTTTCTGGCGGAGCCTCCCCTGCCTTATGGGCCATTATAGGGAGTACCCCTCGGGTTTACAGCATATCTGTCGCTGATGAAATCCAGCCTTAGGAGAGGAGTTTAACTCCCACAGGAATACCAGTGTTTACCATATTTCTGAACACAAGCAGACTCCCACGCAGACGTTCGTAGGGCAGGAACACGTCTGACCCAGAATGTCTGAGTGGGAGGCTACCAATATGGCTGAGAGTCTTAACATCATGTAGAACGTTGTGACGTAAGTTTTCTTTTTCGTTTGACCTTTCTCTCTGATTTTGCCATGACCGGGGTGATAGCCTTGAAAGCAGCCATGATTTCTCTTCCACTGTCAATGATCTGACAAGCCGGCAGGATGAATCCACTTTCGCCCCCATTATCCGCAGATGGCCTTAGTTCTATTACATACGTGTGAGTGACACCCAACCCGTCGTATGTATAATCCACTGTATCGCCATATGCAGGATCTGAAAAATGCAATACTACTAAGTCAAAATTTACAGTTTAACGAAACTCGACAATGCTGAATTTTATCATTGCCGTTTTTCAGTATTACTTACAAATGGTTGAATAAATTGTTCCGAACTCAAACACTCTTCCAGATGTGTTTCGTATTGCCTCTGTGCCAACTTTCATCACACGTTTCTGTGGTGGAGTCAAGAGAAATGAAAAAGAGTCAGCCGAAAAATTAGAAAGAAATTTTAGTTAAGGTTTCATTCTCTAACCACCGATGGAAACTGATTTAGGATAAGCAATTTTAGAGAGTTCGAACGTACAAGTAAGATAACAAGCATAAAATAACAACCCCTAAGTCTCCCTACTCACCATTAGACTATAATCAGGCGGTGTACCATTTTTAGACGACCAAGGAGAACACCAAACTTGTGAATAAGAGTGCATGTCGAAGAAGGAGATTAATTGTGGTGCACTTCTTTTAAGATGAGCTACTACGTTTCGAGTCTCAATCTCACTTAATGGTTCCTCTCCAGGATATGTTTCACAAATCGGGTCACTGATGCACTCACTCAACCCTGTAAATAACAATAATTTGAATACTTGACTTACAACTCAACAAAACAACAAAATCCAGAAAAAAATGGAATTGAAACAACTTATTAAACTGCAAACAGCACGCCAACGGCCCGGAGTGTTAATTCGAAGTTCCGAGTTAAAGTTCGCAAAATCCACGCCATGTCGGAGAGATTCTCAGCGTCTAGTCTAAGGTTCATCTCCGCCGCAGTTGTTGAGAATAACGAAGTGGCCAGTTCCTACCAGATGACTTTTAGCCTTGACCCATTTACAAGGGGGACATACAAGGCTTGTACTAATAACGCAGCTGAGGCTAGACCCGTCCTTAGCTGAAAAAGCTTACGGAAAGAAATTGGGACGAGAATGATTAGGATACGATTTCTAGCCCCAAGGGAGGGAAAGAAGGGAAACGGTTGTTCTTTTCCTAATCCCTTGCTGCTGAATGTTGGTTTAATACGAAAAGTTTAATACGAAAACGTTAGCTTGGATCTCCTGATTATCAGCCGGTGTGTAGGCTTATACGAGCAAAAGAGGACTGTAAGCGATCTAAGAGTACAAAACTGATCTTAAAAAAACTTATTGCCAGCCTTTTATAACCCCATTAAATTTAGTTATTTTAATGAACAGAAGTAATTGAAAATGCGCACCCCAGTATTCATTTGGAAAGTTCCTGTTTAAGTCCACGCCAACTATTGGACCAGAGCTGGTGAACAGAATTGGTCTGCGGTTTTTTCGCCAAAGACGGTCCACCTGTTGGGAACAAAATCTTTTGAGTTCAAAAAACTGAGTAAGACTTTCAAATTACAGAGCCTGGCGATAACCAGGGGGAGGGGGAAGAGTAACACTTCCTCATATGGCCTAAACGGATATGTGCTGCTAATCAGGTTATGGTTTTCAGCGATTTGGAGATTTCATGAGGGTTTGTAATTTCAACTTTTAGCGTCTTATACATGGTTCTTTTTGCATGGAGGGTCCCCCGAACACCAATCGAACTTCAATACTCTTGACACAAAGCTCTGCTAGTTTCTAGACTGTTTGAGGCTTTTCTTATAGCTCGACAAGAACAAACTGCAAAGGAACAATGCGAAGCAAGGGCTGTGAGATGGGGGAATTCCCTTCTTCATCAGAAAATTAGCAGGCACTTAGATCGCTATTATCATCTTCGTTGTATTTCTTACCTCCATTGTAAAATTGTAGCCATCTACATTATAAACCGGCAGGAAAAACCAGTTAAATGTATTCAGCATGTTTGCTATTCCCTCATCACTTTCTGTGGATTTCAGAAGCTAATATCCAAAGGAAAAACGCAAAAACGTACTAGTTGTAATATAACTGAAGGCTCCTTTTCTTCTGACATGACATTTTACGTAAAAGCCTATGAGACTAAGGTGTGATCAAGCAAAGCTGCAACTCTAAGAAGGAATGAACAAATGGATGGATGGCCTGACAAACAGTGAACGAACGAATGAATGAATGAATGAACGAATGCCCACGGACAAACGAACGGACAAACGAACGAATAAACGAATAAATGAATAGATTAAGGAACGGGTGGACTGATAGGTAAATGGAGGGAAAGATCTTCATTCAAGGTAATCACCACGGCAAGCAACGCTCCTTGGCTCTTGGGCTTCAATTTCATTCCCTGCTAGCAGAGGTCTCTCACGACTCATTTTTGCCTCGCCGTGAGAGACCTCTGCTAGCAGGGAAGAATTTCAGTGCTAACAAGTTAACAGATTTGTGACTTATGATCTCAATGCAAATTTCATCTGTGGTGGCGTTCTTGTCGATCTTAGAAAAAGACGAAGGGACCCTAAACTTGATCTAAGGGTGGATTTCCACTGTCACGTTATTTTTTTCTTGCGCACATGGGTTAAAATTCAATAGAGGCCTTTCATACATCAACTCTATTTAACGCGCGTAAGCATGTAAAAGTCATTGCGCAACAGTGGAAATCCACCCTAACTCAGAAATAAAGCTACGTAGTAGAATAGGTATATTCTAGTCTACTTACCTGACGTAGCATGTACATACACGTGGCCGGACTAATCCATTCTCTGGCGTGAATTCCGCAAACTATGAAGACTAGACCTCGCTCACGAGCATTATGAGTCTTTTGTTTAATCTGAGAAAAGAAGATAAATCCAAACTTGCAAACCAAGGCCGGATTGCTTGAGTTCCGGTGAGCTCTATTTCTGAGTTAACTATGTTCAGTTTATTTGCCACTTCACAAACGAGAAGGGGACTGGAACACCGCAAAGGCTCATGGGATCGTTACCGGTGCCGTGCCGGACAGCTATACGGCCAATTTCCCCAACCCCCCCCCCCCCCCCCGTGCCTAACAGTCCCATAAGTCTTTGCCAGGCTGACTTGGCCCAATTTACTTCTCGTTTATTAAGTGGCAAATACTAAACAGGTTGCTGGTCCATTGTCTGCTACATGTAGCTATCATTACCTTAGTGGCCCCTTGTTCCTTCATCAGGTTCCGACCACCATCAAGTACAATCCCGGGATCCGATGCTTGAGAATAGCTAATGGCTTGCCTATAACGGGAATGGGTACAATGCGTAGGCACGACGATTTGTGAGATCGTTTGAGTGGACAAGCGTCACTTGTGATTGGTTAATAATTGTCTTGAATACCATCGACCAATCATAACTAATGCTTGTTAGTCAGAAATCGCTGTACCCAGAGATTGTAACCATTCTCCCTTGAGTTTCTTAAGTAGGCAATTGTTGCTTCAAGATTGAATTAATTGTTTGAGTTATTTTCTGGATTCCACTAGCCTTTCCGCTCAATATAAGTACAGCCAAGGTCACACTGAACTCACCTGTATCCCTAACATATTTCGTTTCTCATAAGACTTGCCCAGGTTTATTAACTTCACCAAGTCTGGGTATTCTTTCCTGAGACGAAACAGTTCATCATGGATCTGTAATTGAAAGGAAAAAAGTTGCGTCGAGTGAATTCTCATGAAATCTGTTTGAGTCTATTTTTTTAGAGCATCGACTGAATTTTATGAGCTGAACACCATGCATGATAAAGCAGTGTGGCTTTGCTCAGTTTTTTTGCTATGTGTAAGAGGAGCTTATGATTGAGTTTTTGAAGCTTAAGGTGTGGCGATAAGATAGAAAGATTCTAATCGGAGCATTTTTGATACTAAGTTTTTGATTAGAGGTAGGATTGTAAAACAATTTAACCAAAAACAGATCCAAACATTTCTGTTAGGTACAGCTGTCTTGGTCCCATTCTGAGATAAAAAATTTCCTTAAAATCCCGGGCAGTCTTTTGGTCACCAAGATACATACATATACATACAATCAATACGAACAACTCTGTGTGCAGAAGACACGTCGCTCCGTCCCTTTGCTTTCGTATCAACCCTTTCAGCTCCAGCAGTCATTATTACCGAAGTACGCTCATTGCTTAATCAGTTAGGGCGGTTAAGAGAATTAAGAACATGATCACTAAGGATTAGTTTTTATGATATTTTATCAATGTATTTCAATACTGGGGCTTACAGGGTTAATTAAGGAGGTTTGACTGGATCAGTACCTCATCCACTGTATGATAACAGTTGTCAAAATTATCTTCATCCCGTTCAGCACAGCACAAGCTCTCCTTATCAATCAGCGCTTGTATGTCGTCAATCATTATCTCAAACTCGAGACTTCTTTTTGTTAGATCTGCCTTGAAATCTTCAATAGCATCAGGACTCAAATGAATATGAAACTCCTCCCCCGGGATCAAAGATTCTTTCCATACATCTACCTACATATGATCAAAATATTCAGGAGGGTATATGTCACTTGCAAAATCTATCTACCGTGCGTACTAACAGATAGGTCCGCAATTTGTCCACACCGTATGAAACATTGTAGTCCACTTGCCCTGAGGAACAAGTGGCTTCAGCATATACTTTGACAAATCATATCTGTGATGAAAGCTCCGATATTCAAGGATAACCAGAAACGGTGAGGGGAAAATCCCGCTTTGTTTGTTTGCTTAATTCTTTCAATGTAAAGAAGGGTACATATTAATTTAAAGCAGTAGTGATTTTGAGTGGGCCAACTTTCAGCGACTATTTAGATGCGTAGAAGAGACTAAGCGATTTTAACTGGAAAAGAAGATAACCTATGCATAGACGAAAGCCTGGTGAGGTCGTTAAGAGCAATTAACAAGCTAGGTTTGTTGATAAGGAGATCCCATTATTTTAATACTAATTCAGCAGAACCTTTTTTATTTTATCGGTTTATCGGTCTTCTCCAAACAGGGTGCTTTGCGCTCTTCTCACTGAATGAGCTATTAGGGACTTTAAGATCCAACGACGCGGACGGCGACGAGAACGTCCAAAAAACAACAGGTTTTATAAGCAAAACAACAACTTTGCACGTGCATCCCCTTTTTTCGTACATTTCTTTCTCATTTTTGCACGACTACGACGTGAAAATGCCTAATTTTGTATTTTATGGAGGACGTAAACAAGCAACGACGAAATTTTATTTCTCTTTCTGAGCTTGGATATGGTTCCTTGAAATACAGCTTCAGGAGGGTTCGCCTACGTTTGACAAAGTAATTGGGTGCGAATAATCGGTATTAAGACTGAAAGAACGCAAACAGACTTTTTTCAGCGACGTTCTCGTGGCCGTCGCGTCGTTGGATCTTAAAGTCCCTATTAACTTCCCATACATTTGTACTATTTTAGCCAAAACACAAAAAAACGCCCTACGTTTTGCACTTACATCCTTTCGGCTTTGTAGTAGTTCTCTCATAGATCTCACTTGGTCCTCATTCTGTGGTTCCACCCGTAAAACCTTGTGTCTTAAAAGATGTGTATCTTAGTTACAAAACGATAACGCAAAAAATCGCTTTGCATCACTGAATATCTTGAGATAGTTAGGGTTTATTTAAGAATCTTGGTATTACCCTCGTTCCAGTGAGGGACCTCTCCGTTCGCGTTGGTGTTGTGCATAGGCGCTTTTCCCGTTCAACCTCCCCCCCCCCGCCCCCCCCTTCCTCTCAAAAAACACTTGGAAAAGTAGCATTAAAACTAATTACTACGAAAATCATAATTTTGAAGTAATATTGATCGAAGTTGCATCAGCGAGATACGGCTCATTTTTTTCTAATTTTTTTTTTGAGACCCACGGAGAGTATGATCCAGAAACCAGAGTCGAGTTTAACATTTCCTCGAAAATTTTAAAATATCCAAGTAACGAATAATTTGTAATTCAGAGATGCCGTAGACATCACAACTTGTCGTCGGATGTATGATAAGCCGATAGAAGCGAGCAGAAAATATACCAATGCCCTTAGCAACCCTGCCAGGGATTGAAAGAAGAAAACATTTTTTTATCAAAGACATCAAGAAAAATTTTCTTCAAAAGAGGATATAATAAGATTCTTTAGGAAATGTTTGAAATCAAAGATAACACTTCTTCTTGCTCTTTTTTAAGTCTAAAAACTAAAGTTTAATTTTTAGAGGAAATGATTCCCATCCGATTTGCTGTTTGTAACTCGGCTCAATATACCTTTAAATGATACAATGCTAGTCCTGAATTTATTTCAAGGATGCTTTTCACTCTAATACCAATGTAGGTAAGGGACTGATTTAGGGCGTTCGCTATCGTTTTAAGGGAAGATTTTCGATTACACAAACGTTGCATTTTTAATGACATAATGTGGAACCCGTGGGAAAAAAACAGCACGAAAGGGAGAAAAATTATTTTTGTAGGAATTTTTGCCTTTGTGGGACTGTACAATATTGGGATCTCCACTAACAAAGGTGTGACTTCGACTCCAATCATGTTCCCCCGTAATGATATAAATAACTTCTTAGCAGCAAAACAAGTATCTTATTAGAGTATTGGTAAACTCCCTTTTATGGGTTGGGTTCATGACTGCTTTGTTGAAGATCATCATTAAAAGGACCTGCATGAGGGAGAGATAGCAAGAACATATATTTGTAACCTACAGAGAATATAACTCCCTTTAAGCCTGTATTAAGCGGATAGCCACCCTTGTCTGTTCAATAGAGTTTCCGTTAAATACAAGTTCATGTCTGAAAACACTCAGTGAACGACTCGCTCTCTGCCGGCTCTCGCCTGTAAAATACAGAACATCTCTAGTTTTATAATGGATTCGCTTAAAATAGGCTTCACTGTATGTGACAAAATACGTCGATATAAATCGTTAAGGAGGAAAAAGATCTTGGCACTAAGTTAGCGTTAAATGCATGCGCTGCAATACTTCATCATTCTTCTTACCCATGATACAGTCGCTTACTGTGACTTTGACAGAGGCAGATGATAGCAATAGTCGCTAATATGGCCAATCGAAACTGGAATACACTTAATCCTACTGATTTCATCGCAAGCAAAAATGTATAGTTTTTTCTTTTTCCAGATAAGTCCTTGCCGGCCGCCACTTTGGCAACTGAGACTAGAAGTAATGAATTCCCTAAATAATTTGTTGCAATTATTCAGTTGAATTACGCATCTAGAGAATTGGTACTGCCCATTAACAAGTTCGAAATTAAATCACGCCAGTATGCGATACCATAGTTGACCAGCAACTAAATTCTCATGATAGAGGTAAAACAAAATTCATGTTACATGGATTGGAGAATACTTTAAGCTAAAAGCTCAAAATAATATCAGTTATTAGTCTCAAAATTGTGAAGTATATTTAACAATTATTCACCAAAGTGGTGAAGTTCGAGAGGCTCCACTATTTACACCTTTAACAATTAGTCTCAACTTCAATGATATGCTGCTTTCCGAACAGGCAGCTGATAGGCTCCCTCAGAGGTTAATATCCTTCGAATCCTTTGCTACTCAGAAATATCTTGTGTTTTGTTATTTTTCATTAAAAAGTCTACTATACTAACTTTATCAGTGTTTCAAAAGGCTTTTAAAAACTGTTGTAGCATTTTTATCACCAGTGGATGCCAGTTATTTTAATGTTTAAAATTATACTCATGAATTCTTTGACAATTTAAGTGATTTATTTGTTTTATTTTGAGGCCTTAAAATGTCATGATGTGACTCATGATAATGCTCTATTGTGACGTAAGTTTTCTTCTTCGTTTGACCTTTCTCACAGTTTCTGCCATGAGCGGAGTGATGAGTGCCTTGAAAGCAGCCATAATTTCTCTTCCACTCTCAGTGATCTGACAAGCCGGCAGAATGAATCCTTTTCCCGAAAAATCAGCAGGGGGCCTTAGTTCCATAGTATACGAGTGAGTGACACCCAGAGTGTCGTACACATAATCAATTGTACCACCATATACAGGGTCTGAAAAACGAAAGATCAAACTTTACTTTGATATCGGAGCGCCAAAGCAAAAAAAATTTGGTTATCTATTCATCCGAGAAACTTGATAGTCACGTGACCGTACGTCCCTCGTCCCGAGGCGACCAATGTGAAATCTCACATTTTCTAGCTAGTGTGATAGCCTGCAACCTAATAATGCACATCTATGTTGTGGTCAATTGACAGCTGTCAAATCAGGGTATCCGCTGACCAGTATCATGTGACCTTAATGCGGGCTCAGGTGTCGACCCATTGAGGTTACAAGTTTTTATTAAGTTATCCGCTGACAATAAACTAGTTTTTCAACTGATCGCACGCTCAGCTCCAAGTAGATTGCCGGTGCGATGGTAACAAGTTTATTGTTTGAAGTAATTATAAATTTATTAAAGAGAGCTTTGCTTATGACCTTAGTAAAATCTATATATCAAATGAAGGACTAAGTGAGCCCTAGTTCCGTTCGTAATTATAATAATGGTTATAAAAAGTTGTCCAAAAAAAGTCTCACTTGAAGATGTGGCCTGCGAGCAGGAGTTTCTTTTCTTTTTTTTTTTTCGTTTTGAGAGTGAGAGGGGGAAAAGAACCCTCATTCATCATTGCTGGAGTAGCGCACACTTGCCCGATGATGCAAGTACTGATGACTTTTCTGCTTGTTTAAAAATGCATATAGAGGACAGAAGTAACGATTGGCTGTATGGATATTTACGTACAAAACAAACAAGCCGGCATTGAATAAGTCTGAGATGTCATACGTCTTCACTCCCTAACAAGAGAGGGGCGCGGGCCGGACAGAGTAGGGACCTTACGATCCGACAACGGCGACGTCCATGAAAACGTCGCTGAAAAACAGACTTCGCATCATTTTAAACTTTTTCACGATTATCCCAATTCACCCTGTTACTTTAAAAGAGGGGGATTTTGGCTGAAGCTGAGAGAGGGGAACGCGCTCAAGTTCGGACAGAGATGGTAGATTTTATCGCCTTGCCCTTCCCGTTCCCAAGTAAACTTAAAATTTGGTCATTTCACGTCTTAGTTGTGCAGTGAAGGCAAAGAAATGTACAAAAAAGCGTGATGCACGTGCAGAGTTGTTATTTTGCTCATTAAACCTATTGTTTTTTGGCCGTTCCTGTTGCCGTCATTGTCGTGGTTTCGTAAGGTCCCTAGTGTCTCTCCCTCGCGCCCCATACGGTTTAGGGGATGGAGACGTGTGACATTACAGACTAGCATTGAATGTCTTTTAGCTTTTACTTACATAAAGTTGAAAAAAGTGTTCCGAACTTAAACACTCTTCCAGATGTGTGTCTTATTGCCTCTGTGCCAACTTCCATCACACGTCTCTGTATGGAGTCAAAAGAAATGAAAACACATTAGGAAAATCAGATCAGAATGCTTATTCAATCGGCAATTGCAACAGTTTGTGTTGACTTCTGAAATATAGGGGACATCATCAGTTGAAATTTTGCCAACAAACTGCTTCTTGCTTGTTTTTTCTCCGACAAACTGTTGTTGGCAACATCGAGCAGATTTATGGCGCTTCAGTTTTAAGGTAGGAGTGCATTCGTTGCTTAGCAAGACATACTCACCATCTGACTATATCCAAGTGGTATACTTTGATTTCTTCCCCAAGGGGACAACCACAGTTGTGCATAAGAGTGGATATCAAAGAAAGAAACTAATCGTTGAGCACATCTTGCAAGATAAGTAGCCACGTTTTGAGTCTCAATCTCACTCAATGGTTCTCCCCCAGGATATGTTTCACAGTTCGGTTTATAGATGCAGTCATTCAACCCTATAAATAAACCAATTATGATTTGAATACTAGATTTTGTACCTTAACATCAAAAAGATCCTGAAATAACACTGAGACAAAACCAAACTAGAAACAGCATTGTCGCCCGAGGAAAAGTATTCCCTATAATGGCCTTTATTATATACATACTGAGAAATACTCACCAAAAAGCTATGTCGTAAATTTTCGTACGCAAATTAGTTATAGCCAATCAGAGGAGCGAACGATGGTTTTCACACGTGAAAAAAACGATACGTCCAATCAGAATCGCGAACGATGTTTTTTCACGTGTGAGAAAAATGATACGTCCAATCAGAAGCCACAGAGGTGTGCGAGTTTCGCGCCAAAATTCCCGCCTTTTATTGCAGCTTGCAGCGCCGCTTCGCACACATTTATCAACGAGAAAAGTTTTACTCAAGGAGTTTTTCTCGCTAAAAAAGTGAAAAACATTTCGGAAATGGAGTGGAATAGTTTCGTTTGTTTCACTGTCGATAAAAAAATACGGTAGAGAGCCGGCGAAACAACAGCGGAAAGGGATAAACAGAACGAGACGTAAGCTTTTGTTGTGCTTTTTGTCGGAGCTACTTTGCCTTTCATTTAAGCTTAAGCTTATATTGAAACCGGCCATTTTACTTAAATTCACTCATTTTCAATTGTGCATTGAGAACAAACAGTTAAGATTACTTATAGTTCTTGGATTAAACCTCATATCCTCACCGTCATTTATGTTTTTAACAAACGTTTTTACTAAAAAGCTGATACTTCGTTTTCGTTGTCATTTTGCGGTAAGTGTGTAGCGGCAAATTTTAGCATTTTTGAAAGATTTAAAATAAAAAGGCCCGCAAAATGATGAATGACTCAGTATGTATATAATAAACACAATACCACATGGAAAGTGCTTTGTACGGTATTTACGCACTCGTTGTTTTTGTATCAGAAATCTTACTCGTTCGCTGCGCTCACTCGTTCGATTTCTGATACGTCAACAACTCGTGCGTAAATACCGTACGCCAGCACTTTCCATGAAGTATTCTCTATATACCGAGAGGCTGTGGCCAGCTCGTGCCGTGCCGAAAATTTGCTTCAACCAATAAAAAGCACTGCCTAGATCTGGTTGGTGAAATGTCACCAGTATGGAATTTCTGCGCGCGTTCGTCAGAAGTCATTTCGCGGGGAAAACAGTGGTGGCTTTGCGAATTTTCGGCTGGTTTCTCAGGTAAATTTTTATAGTAAATTCAGTATTTTGATCAATAGAATCAGATCTGATAACGATCTATTTCGACATACATTCAGATCTGAATCATTCAGAATCAGATCTGAAATGAATACGCACCCCAGTTTTCATTCGGAAAGTTTCTGTTCAAGTCCACACCAATTATATTAACAGAGCCTACAGACAGAACTGGTCTGCGATTTTTTCTCCAAAGTCGATCAACCTGTTGGGAATAAAAAAAAAATTTCAGGTCAATGTCTTGAAAAAGCTAACGTAAACACATCCCACGTTAACCTAAAATTACGTTGCCGCGAACATAAAACAAAATTCCTCTCAACAAAAAGCTCTACAAACTGTCTTGACTGTCAAGACTCTTTCTTATTTCTCGACAAGAAAAAGAATGTGAAGAGAACGCAAGGGGGAATGTAAATTTTCCCTCCCTAACAAGTTTTCGGTGGGATCACTAATGATATTCTCCTCTGCAAGTATTACTTACCTCTTGCGTATAATTATAACCATCCACGTTAACAACAGGTAGGAAAAACCAGTCAAATGTGTTCAACATGTTTGCAGCTCCCTCATCATTGCCGTCTTTGGATTCCAGAAGCTAATATTCAAAGGAATAACGCAAAAACGTAACTACTGTTTGAAACTTAAAGCTTCTTTTCCTCTACTATAGGATTTTGAGTACGTTAGTAGAGCTTATGCGATCAATGTAAGGTGCGATCAAGCTTACTCAAATAACGAATGAATAAATGAACAGGTGGATGGAATCTCTGCTCTAAGCAAATGCAGTTGTGGGAAAGACCATGGCTCAAAGCAAAGCTATCTCTATCATTTTTAACAAGTTAACAGGTTTGTCACCACCGATCTTAAAAAATTTAGCTTGTGATGTCATTTACCAAAATATAATAGAACAGCCCTTCCGCCTATCTGTGATAGCGATCTTGTACTCATTGAAAAATGATAAACTCGCTCTAAACAAAAATAAAGCTCGTTGTGGACGAGGAGTTTCGTGACCTACTTACTTGACGTAATATGTACATGCATGTCGCCGGACTAATCCATTCCCTGGCGTGAATTCCACAAATTATAAAGACTAACCTTCGCTCATGGGATAAATGTTTCTTTTGCTTAATCTAAGAAAAGAAGATAAATTCAAAACTTGCAAACCGCCAAGACCGATTTGTCTGAGTCTAGAGTGTTAACTGTAATCAACTTATCCTGAACGGGATGTCAGTCAATCCACCCAGAGGGGAGGACAGAGTGGGGGGCGGGGGCATTTCGTTATTTGGTCCAAACGGTATGTGCCCCTGAACAGGGTATAGTTTTCACAGTCTTGCGTCTTTAACAGGGTATAAATTTAACTACTTAAAGGCATTAAGACAGAATCCACCATGAAATTGAGTAATTGTAATTTTCGGTGGACAAAAATCTCGTACCAGAATAATTTAAAACATATTGCATCCTTTTTTATATTTTTCAAGAGCTAAAGATGTAATAAATCATCTGTAATAACACCAAAGAAAATTTCTCATGGGATCCCGAGAAAATGAATGTCAAATTTCCCAAAATTACATTAAATTTACAGAGATTTACAATTCTTGTGAAATTTGACGTTCATTTTCTAGGATTCCCGTGAGAAATTTTCTTTGGTGTTATTACAGATGACTAATTACATCTTTAGGCCTTAAAAAATATAAAAAAGAAGGCAATATTCTGGTACAAGGTTTTTGTCCACTTAGTGGAGGATTCCGTCTTAAGAACATCTCACCTCTATTCCTAACATGTTTCGTTGCTCGTACGACTTGCCGAGGTTTATCAGCTTCACCAAGTAAGGGTATTCTTCAGCGAGACGAAAAAGTTCATTATAGATCTGGCAACGAAGGAAACTTTTTATATGGTAAGTGAATTATCGTGACGTTTCATTTAATTCAACTATTTACAACAGAGACAAAATTTAACTGGGTGAATACTCAGTACCAAAAAATCAGTATTTTGTTTGTTCAGCTGATTTTTTATTTGTTAGAGGAGATTACAATTGTGTGTTTGAACTCCACTGTGTAATCATAAAAATAAACGTTTTGAGCAGGGCATTCTTGGTAATTAATTATCCGGGGATCATTGATTATAAGTGTGGGTTGTAAAACAAACCAAAAGGGATCCGCGAAAAAAGACCTCATGATACGGACTCATCTCTGTTATAGGTGTCTTGGTCCCATAGACCTGATGCAGAATCCCCTTCCAACAATCCTGGGCAGTCCTTTGGCAGCAAATGTTCAAAACGCTCTACAATCTGCACCTCTCTGAATAGGACATCTCTGATGAAGAGATTTTGCCCTGTCCTTGTCCTTGTTAAGAAGGTTTACCTGTGAATTATAATTCTGCTCTTACCTCATCCAATGTATGATAACATTCGTCAAAATTATCTTCATTTACTTCTGAACAGCATACTTCCTCGTTGTCAATCAGTGCTTGCGTGTCTTCAATCATTGTGTCAAACTCAAGACTTCTTTCTGTCAGATATGCCTTGAAATCTTTAACAGCATCGGGACCCAAATCAATGTGAACTTCCTCCCCCGGAATCAATGAGTCTTTCCATACATCTACCTACAAATGATCGGAATATTCAGGAGGGTATAGAGTCATAAAAATTTCTTGCATGATCCGGAAAGTTCAAAATTAAAGATCCATGCCACCTATCTAGTCGTTCAAGCGTGCGTACTTGTTTACTCCCGGGTTGGTCCGCAAGTGGTCCACAAAGTAAGTACCAACGAGCCTTCCCAAAGAGCAGCCGTGACTTCATCATGCTTGGACTAGTCACTACGGGGGTCAAAGCGCTTAGCTGACCCCCAAGCAGGAGTTGAGACCCTGAGGGAAAATCTTGCTTTGTTTATTTGTTCCCTTTTTTGTCATTGTTAAAGGGTGCCTTTTTAAGGTTGAAGGGATTTCAAACAGTTAACTGCTGCACCTTCCAGCGATTATTCAGATGGGTAGAACAGGCTGAGCAATGTTAATAGAAAAAGTGTACAGCCTCATTTGCCCAGACCTTGTAACTGATTAATAAGAGCCATTCATCAGCAATTAGGTTTTCTGATATCCTCCCACGCAGACGCTACCGTCGTCGTGACGCGCTTTGTTGGTTATTAGGCTGATTCAGTTACAGAACGGGAACGTCAGTTGCCGACGGCGCGCGCAAATCAAACAACTGGCTTGACCAATGGCAGAGCGGCAAATTGAGCACCGGACTCCGTGTTTAGTCCTTTCCGCGTGCTTTCCCGTCGTCAACTGACGTTCCCGTCCTGTTGCCAAATCAGCCTATTCTTTTAACTGCGCTCTTCTCACTGAAGGAGCTACATTTGTACCGTCAGACCCGAAAGTAACCCAAACGCCGCCTTGAATTCAATCTATTTTTTGCACTTACATCATTTTTTCTTTGTAGTAGTTCCCTCAAGGATCTTACTTGGTCCTCGTTCTGTGGTATCACTCGCAGAACCTTGTGTCTTAAAATAGTCGCAAAACGTATAGTCATCTGTTGAATTATAAATTAAAACACATTTGCGCAAATGAAACTCGCAGTAATAAGCATATATTTTTAGGTTTTTTCTGAGAATCGTGTATCTTCCTCGTTATCTTGCGGGACCTTTCCGTTTGCTTTAATGTTGCGCATATGCGCTTTTCTCGCCTAACTCCAAGACGAAGAGGGAACGTATCCTTGAAATAAATTATGAGAATCAATTTTTAAAAATTGAGCGGTAAAATACGTACTGCCGAGTGGACACCCCATTATTTTTTGACCTGTTCGGGACTCAGTGTCTTGTCGAAGATCACCGATGAAGAAGCAACGGGGAGAAAGCAGCTGTGGATATATATTCCAAACTTTGTGAAGGAAAACGTAAACTAGTAGCTACAGTGCAACCTTTATAAAACAGTGGTGCCTGCTAGATACAGGTTTGTCAGTTAATACATAAACCTTACGAGGGCTAAATGACGGTAACCTCCGCTAAATATAGGGCGTCCGTTGAATTTGGGTCCTATTGAAAAAAAAAGGTTCCTTTTTATGTGACAAAACAAGTGGCGATTTAATTCGTTAAGGGAAAGAAGACATAAAGAATTAGTGGGGAGTTGTAACGTTTTTAAGTCGTTAACTTGGATTTCATAATTCGCACTCTTACCCGTCATAAAGTCGTGCACTCTGACTTTGATGGTGGAAGGCGATAAACACTAATATGACCACTCCAATCCGGAAGGATTTTAGTCCTATTGCTTTCATAGCAAGCCAAAATTACGTGGATTTCTTTCCAATTAATCTTCATCATACCCTATGTTTTAAAATTGGCTAAACCATACCAGGAGTGATGAAGTCACTGAATAATTTGTTGTTCTGTTATGTATCTCATTTTCTTCGACCAGTGGAGAATTTTTAATAAATCAAGAAAGTATGTCACCATATCATCACTGACATGTAAACACGGCGGCGGCTGCGTGAGTTTTCTGGCTTTCCCTTTTTCTCTTTATGTATAATTTTTGTAGTGTACGTAAAACGTTTTGCTATCTAATGGCACTGGCGCCCTGGACGAATTTAAAGTCCTTTCTGGAGACCGATCGACCTGCGGCCATAAGTTATCAACGATCGATTGAGCCGAAATTCAAACTCTCAAAACTATGGTCGACTAGTGCACTACCAGATACACAGGGAATCGAACACTGTATTAGCTGTATCATTATCATTTGTTATTTACCTGTATTCAAGAGTCTTTATGAGCTTTTGGAAAGGGATTTCAATCAGAGCGAAGACGGTTAACCTTGCCGGTTTGAAATGTTTAATTTTGTCTAAATTACTAATCAGTAAATATTAAATTACTGAGTTTATGACCTTAGGCTAGGGCCTGAGGTCTTGAAGCTAGAAATTTACTTTAGCAATTTAATTGGTTTAGCACTCCTCTGCAAATGTAGGACTACTTCTTTTGACCATCAAATAGTTGTCTTTGATCCTAAATCAAATTTCTGTTTCAGAGGTCCGTTCGATAATTAACAAAGATATTTCTATTGTCAACAATAGCATAAATAATACAAGACTTACCTTAAATTTTAGTTTATTAACCAAAAAAAAAATGACTGACTTGTGAGGATAGCCTCAAACGACTTATTCTTAAAAGTATTCTTGAATACCCCTCTGCAGATGATGATAATTTAGTTTCAAATGCTGGAGGCGACCGTGTGTAAAAGAAAAGCTTTGGTTTATTAAAAGACAAGATCGAACGAGAGCCAGAACTATCGGATGATGGTCTTGAAACTTCCTTCATAGAACTTAAAACTAAACAAATTTAAAGAGTATCGTCATTGGTTCTATAGACTCCTCGCAACAATGTAGAGCATGTTAGGGGTCCTAAACTCACAAGGTCTAGATATTTTCATAGCTAGTGATATGATAAATTTAGATCCAGTTTAAGAACTGTTCTGACAAACTAACTTCTGATAACCGGCGCGGGGCTCGAAATTACGGCCAGTCAATAACCTTTGTCTTGACTGTCTTGTCAATTACTCCTCTAATGGAAAATTTAATTTAAAACTTCAGAGTTTAAGTAAGGTTTTAATTGGACATTATTGAGTGGCGTTATTAGTTTAAAAAAATAAGGGAAAGAAAGCCTCGATCCTAAAACCAAGAACAGTTACGAAATTTCATGATCGTGATTTTCGATATTAGCCCTAATTCTTTTCATTACCGAAAATCCAGGCGGTAATGGGCTGGCTTGTTCCCAGAGAATAATAGAACTAAAGCGGAAGTTGTCTACCCATGCCAGTTCCTAGAAAAATGTTTAAGTTTAACCCAGGATTAAGCCAAATTTTAAGCAAGGTTTTCTTGTCTATGAACATGTCACTCAAGCTTACAAAATACTGTTGGGCCTTTACTCCGAGATACAGAAATGATAAATAGAGGATATTACATGGCTGCGCGGAGATACGAAATTTCTCTTCCCGTGTTGAAAAGTATTTCATGAGTGACCGCAGCGAACGAGTGAAATATTTTTTCAACACGAGAAGAGAAATTTCTTATCTCCAAGCGGCCATGTAATGTTCTATTTATTATATAAACACCAACGAACTACCAAACCATTTCACTTTAATAGTTTTTTGTTGTGAAAGACGCGGTTTATTATGAAGCCATAGAAACGGTGCTATTTTCAAATAACATGTTATTTTCACATGTGAAGATATCAAATTTTCGCGGGAAAGCTCACCTGGTATTTCATTGGTGTTTATATAATAACACAAACTATAAAATAACTAAGATAGTACGCGCGCTCTGATTGGCCGAGAGGAGTGTTTGCATGAGAGTATGTAAACAGATGTACACATGGTTGTGGCGTCAAGATGTTTTGCTCTTCGTGCGCTAATCACGCAAGTACGAATTTTGAAAAAGTTTTCGAGTTCAAAACTCGACCAGTTTACTTTATTTACCCATTCCTTCGTCGGCTGAAACTTGGAAAATCGTTACAAAGAAGGTGTGTCAATTTTTCCTCGCTTAAGCTGGCATTTTAAGCGAGAAAAATTCGTCTTTTGGAAAGCATCTTTTTGCAAAACAAGAACTGAGTACTCGTGCAAGACTTCGTTGACAAGACTTTGCGACTGGTAAGAATTTCTCTTTTAGTCAGTGCCATACAAAGAGTTTTGCGTTTTTTCTCGGGTTTGCATAACTGTCTCGACGTCTCCCAATCCCTCTCATCTTTATATCAGGCTATGCAAACACTGAAAACTTTTTCTATTGCTTAAATGTTACTCTCAGCAATACACAGGAAGGTACATACAAAAACGAAATGAAATTTTAATTCCGAATTAGCGCTAATCGGTCTTTCAGGAACCGGGACCTGGGTACTAGAACAACAACAACAATAACAAGAATAATAATAATAGCTTTATTCAAGCTTTCAATTTTAAAAACACGACAATGCTTGATGTCCGTAACTGGCTGAAGGTAGTAGAGACGGGTACAAGAAAACAGAAAATATCCGTACAGAAAAAAAAACAATTAATAAAAGAATGCAACTCTAGACGTACTCTAGACTAATAAGTAAATACTAGTTGAATTTTTCCATCCGTGGAGCGTTTTCAGTCACGTGATCAGCAGCTACGTCAGTTTATTGGATTTGTAATAGGAGTCGTATCCAAACGGAGTCATAAGCTCGACAGTATCGAAGTTCGAAGGGTCAGAACGTTTCTATTTTTTCACTGCCTACATTGTGACCGCGTTTTTTACGATCTAAACTTACTGAGAATGCAGTTGTATCGTTCGGGTACAGTGGAACCTCGATATAACGAAGTCCTCGGTATAACGAACGATTCTCTTTACCCCAGTAATAGTAAAATATACGAAAAAGAACCTCGATATAACGAAACCTCCTTATAGCGAACTAATTTTGCCAGTCCCTTGGCCCTTCGTTTTATCGAGGTTCCCCTGTAGTGGGGACGGGGCAAAGAAAAGGGAGCACGAAAAGCAACGAGGGGTTGGTGAAGGGGGTCACTGCTGCAAGTAGAAGCGGGAAAATGAACCAGCCAAAGTCTTCCATAATATATGTTTTTACAGACTCGTACCCAGTCGTTATTTATGTGTTTTTTGGAATGAGAGAAGATTGGGGATTAGGTTGAGGCGCGCGGGGGGAATAATTCTTCCCTTCCCATGAGAACCCGCGCGCGCCTCAACCTAATCCCCAATCTTCTCTCACCCCCCAAAACACATAAATAGCGACTGGGTACGAGTGTGATGTTTTTACTTGACTGGTTTAGCCGGTTCCAGTCGTTCAAGCAACGACGTTTTTGAGCAACGCACGTCAATCGGAAGTGGCTTTTTTTCATTTTCGAACGATGGTGTTGTCTTTATTTTCAGTCAAATCGTCTCTATAAGAGTAAAGAAGCTATGCAATACAAATTTTATATCGTCAAGGCATATTAAGAGGGAAAATGCCTTACTTCCGGTTGACGTCCTTCGCTCAAAAACGCCTTTGCTTAAGCTTCCTTGTAGCCTGCGTAGCATAGCGGTTTTGGTTGGGCGCGCAAATAAGCCAAGGCGGACGAGGGCAGTGAAACCGCGACCGACAAAACGGCGCGGCGCCATGCTACACAGGCTCTTCAGATAGTGGAGACGTTCAGACTGTTCAAATACAGTAGTGCAGAGAGGCGCCAAATGCCACATCGCAGTCTCCCCTCCCTCGTTTTTTTCTTTTGTGCACTTTTCGCCATGGGTGAACGCCTGGAACCAACTAAGACTGGTTTAACGCTCTGTGCCTTTGATTTTGACTCCGTCGCTAAGGAAAACCAGCTTTAAGAAAATGGTTAAAAGGGAAACAGAGACTTCTACAGGAATGGTTTCCAATGTGGCCGCCGGACTTGACGAAACGTGAAAACACTTTATTGTGACCTAAGTTTTCTGTCTCTTTTGACTTTTCTCTTGGGATTTTCTGCCATGATCGGGGAGATAGCCTCGAAAGCAGCCATGATTTCTTTTCCACTATCAATGATCTGACAAGCCGGTAGAATAAATCCATTGTCGTCCCCATCAGATGGTCTTAGCTCTATTGTATACGAGTGAGTAACACCCAGCGTGTCGTACACATAATCAATTGTTATGCCATATGCAGGATCTGAAAAATGCAATATCGAAACTTTATTGCGATGAGCTTAGAATATAGTGAAGCGAGCCAGCCCAATTCGGTCTGTAATCCCGGGTTGGTTACTTGGGTTAGTTTTTGCTGGGTTACTAATGTGCCGCTGCCCCCTCAGAACTCCTGCCCCATTATAGTCTATTCTGTGGCCAAATATAGACCCCATCTTGGTCAGTTTTGGGAAAATGTAATTTTCGCGATCCCAACTTAGTAACTATCTGTTTACGCACCTACCTTATGAAGCCTTATAACTAGGTCATCCTGACTGATGAATTGACACTTCGTTCACACTCAATGAAGTAAAAATCTTCCCACTTTTAAATCCCTTCCTAAATGAATTTTCTGATCCCCAAAATCCCGAAAATAGGCGATCCCATACACTAATGAAAATGCAACCCCATTATCGTCAGTCTACAATCAGCGACAAAATGAGTGAAGACACTTCGCCCTAAACGGGGCTTTTTTACGTTTTACTGACTTCAAAAGAAGGAAATGTAGTTTTTTCCCCCTTCCCCTCCATGCAATGTTGTGCCGATGTTCGAGCTACCTATAGAAAACAACAAACACCCCAACTTTGAATGGAGGGGGCAGGGGAGGGGCGCGGATTCTTTTGTTCTCTAAAGTTATCCTATTTTGAGTCTCAACAATTTTGTGGCCAATTGTAGCCTTGAAAATGCGACCTCATCCAGGGGCACATCCCCATTAGCCTATAACTAGGTAGTACCCCCCCCCCCCGGGTCTGTAATACAGTTAACTCTTCTCTAAGTGAACGCCTTTTACACCGGCTAAGTGCCCGTCTTAGAGAAAAGTCCGTCTTATAGAGAGTCAAACACAGAAAAGTAGCAAAGAAAGGCAGGGACCAACTCTTGGAGTTCGTTTTATAGAGGTGTCTGTTAAGAGAGAGTCGCCTGTAGTAAAATTATTTTTTAAAAAATCAATTTTAAACACAGGCGTCCCAAGTTCACCCTACAAGCGGCGGTGGAATGCAATTTAGTCGGTGTCGCGTTACAGGCGACCGTTGAGACCCCCAGGGTTGAGAGGTTGTATGAGAAAGAAAATACTGTATTTATTCGAATAAGCGCCCAACTTCGAATTAGCGCCCACCTCGAATAAGCGCCCATCCTAAAGGGAGAAAAAGTCAATAAGCGCCCAGCCTCGAATATGCGCCCACCCCCTCCTCCTCCCAATCAAACTCAAATAAGCGCCCAACCCCACCCCAACCACTGACATTGAGACTGAAATTGAAATTGAGTAAGTACTAATAAGAGACTTCCCCAACGAAGGAGATTTCTTCAGAGTATTTTACAGAAACCTTGCTTTGTTACTTCTTCGCGTTTTATGGCTCTTGTGAGCATTTATTGTTTTGTAATGCAAAATAAACACACTAAACTTGCTGAAAATGGTAAAAAAAATTAATA
>OZ037786.1:1497500-1847500 GCA_964035525.1 Porites cylindrica
TCAAACGTCGAACTTTTCATGCTCCGTACTTACTAGCTATTTAATTTGGGTCGATCCAAACGATAAACGTTTGACGGTTGATTCGGACGTCGAACTTTAATTAATTAAAATTAGTCGGAATCAACTCATTTTTGCGATGTACAGCAGTCTACAATGTTTACCAGTGAAATAAATTTTAGTAATTTTTGCATCAGGGTCGGTACATGAAAACTTCCACGTTTGAAACGAAGTCACTCTTCAGTCGAAATTCCCATGACCTACTTAATTGATTCAAAAGTCGATCTATTCAATCCATGTACTTAATTGGAGAGATTACGATTGGTACGTGAAAAGTTCGACGTTTGAACTGGGCCTCATTAGGTACCGAGTTCCTTTTTCCCAGGGACAGTCCTAATTTCGCAAAGATACAAAATTTCATACATCCCTAGCTACAATCGGCGACAAAATGAGATGAGACACTTCGCCCTAAAGGAGCTTTTTGACGTTTTCCTGACTTCAAGGGGAAAATATAGCTTTTTCTTCCCCGTCCCCTCCATGCAATGTTGTGCCGCTGTTCGAGCTACCTTAAGAGAACAACAAACACCTCACCTTTGAATGGAGGGGACAGGGAAGGGGTGTGGATTCTCGCATCGGGCTGCCACTGCCCGGGTGATATGGTTGTACGCATTTCTAAGGTACTGGCCATACAGGGGAGTTGGTAGTGTGTGCTTTAGTGCTGATATGGTTCCTGGTTCTTGTCCCTTTGCTCATCGCATGAAGAAGGTTTGAATGCAATTAATTCTTGTCCTTACCTCATTTACTGTATGATAACAGCTGTCAAAATCATCTTTATTCCCTTCTGAACAGCACATGCCTTCTTTATCAATCAGTGCTTGCGTGTCTTCAATCATTGTGTCAAACTTTAGACTTCTTTTTGTTAGATCTGACTTGAAATCTTCAATAGCATCAGGACCCAAATGAACGTGCACTTCCTCTCCCGGAATCCACGATTGTTTCCATACATCAAGCTACATATGTTTGGGACATTGAGCAAGGTTAAAGACACATCAGCATATTTCAGAGTGAGACACGAGTTCCTTGTCAACTGGCTTATAGGTTTGCATTTGGTCCGTAAAATAATCAACACTGGTGATAACCTTCGGATAAACTACTCGTTAAACTCCTTCGACTTCGGCCGGAGGTTGGAATGTTGAATAGGGTTATAGGTATACGCATCAGTATAGTTTCAGAGTGGTACCTAAGTTCACAGTTACACTCCACACGACTACCTCACACAGATCTTGCCGTTGGCCGCCTCTTTACATCCCCTGGTAACAGCATCGGTGACATGTTGGTATGCGTGATTCGTTCTAACTTCAGAAGTGCAACAGAGAGGCGCAGTTTTGAGGCCAGAATGATATTCGGACACCGAACACTCAAACCAGCCGGACTGAATGTGGACTTCAACTTTATTTGAAATACTCAAAGTTAGCGCGCGCATGTAACGTTAGCCTTTGTTTTGATTTGTACTTAAACGTTACATCGCGCGTGCTTTTTTTAGTTGCTATAAACCACTGAGGAGGGAGCACTCTCGAAACGGCTGGTTTTTCGTACCTTTTAAAAGCAAATTTTGATAAACTTTGTAAAAATCAATCGATCATTTGCGTTGCACAATATCTTCCAATTTTTACCTGAGTTCACTGTCAACTAGCTCATAGGTCCGCAATAGGTCCATAAAATAATTAACAAGATAACCTGCGCATAAACGACTCGTTAGGATCCATATTAACTTTGAACGTTAGGGCGCCGATCTCCAAAGCGGAGTTAACAGCCGCTAGGACCCGGTTCTTTCTATTTCGCGTTTTTTGTTTTTGTTTCGTTTTGCTTTTGGTTGTTTGTTTGCTTGTTTTTTTGGTTTGTTTTCACCATAAGGGCGGAAACCCTTGCTCCCAACGGACTACACCGCCCTCCAACCGCGTCTTCAGCGCCGCCCTCAATCTCGCGGGCTTTGGTTTTGATCACAGGTGGTCCAAGCGTAATATGAGAGTTTGTATGGGAAATAAAGAGTTTTTATGGAAAATGAAACTTAGATGAGATAAATGACCTAAAAGAGGTAAAAGTTATCAATAAAGTGTAAATATTGATATACCTGGAGTCGTTGTCTTTGTTTTTACGAAGTTTCAGCGCAGCGCGATTTGAGTACTTTTAGATCAATTGACCTTACAGTGTATATTACTACATTGTCAGGTCAAATGATGTAAAAGTACTCAAATCGCTCTGAAACTTCGTAAAAACAAAGTCAAAGACACCAAGTAACAATATTTACAACTTACTTTTACCGCTTTTAGTTCATTTATTTCATCCAAGTTTCAAACTCTTTATTTCCCATACAAACTCTCATATTACGCTTGGGCGACCTGTGGTTTTGATCTAAGAAAAAAGCTTGTTCTGGGACCCCAGGCCCCTTCTCTTGATCCCCACGATCAACCTCGTCCCCAGGGCTTTTCCCATTATTTTAGGGAAAAGCCCTGAGGACGAGGTTGCTAAAAGCACACGCATAATTCACCATAACCAGTTACTGATGACCAAATTTGGAAGAATTTTGTGTTTAACGAGGAAATTACGTCAAAACTGCAGCCTGCTACGGGTTACTTTGCTACGGGTTAATGCACCGTTACCGAGAAGACCTGGGGACGAGGTTGAGTTGTTATGGTTGTGAAAAAAAAATGGCGGACATTTGACTCGTTTCAAGAGTAAGAACTACAGCCGGAACAAGGCGAAATAATAGCTAAAAACATGGCAAAAACAGCAAGAACACAACTCGGAAGGCGACATCTGCTATTTGGAGAATATTTGCGGAGCTGTACAAACCTAAACGTACGCTATCGAAGACTGAACTTAACATCGATGCAGGTAACATGTTTTAGCTATGTTTTTAAACTAGGAATTATTTTGAATGAATAATAAAGCAATTAATGAATTCGGCTTTCGTCGGATATGAAGAATTAAGCAGATCTCGGAGGGTGTTATCGACCCCCGCCCGATAACATCCTCCTCGATCTGCTTAATTCTTCATATCCTACTCAGCCTCGTTCATTAATTGCTAAATGACTGGCTCTGAGGGAAACGCTTAATTTTGTTTCTCGAGAATCTCAATGTTTCCCGAGGCAGAGCCGAGGGAAACAAAATTAACTATTTTCCGTGGGACCAGTCCTTAAGCGACTTATTATATAGCTGGAAATTTTAACGCTGGAAGTTCGTTAAACCTCGCTACAACAGCGGTCGTCGGCCAACGGTAACAGTGCAATGTTACCCTCTGACGTCATAGACTTTGCAATGTTGCTCGCTCAGAGACTTTGGCGGGGAAAAAGTGGCCTAGCATGAAGTAACCAATGAGAGCGTGCGCTGTTAGGCAAAAATTTCTTACTTAACAAGGTACGAACGGCCCACCAGGAACACCATCATTTGTTTTAATGTATTCACTTACAGCACCATTCCAGCTTTGTAGCAGTTCCCTCAGGGAGCTTACGTGGTCCTCAGTCTGTGGTTGCACTCGCAGAACCTTGTGTCTTAAGATAATAGCACAACAATCAAACAGTTTCAACTCCTGTATATGAAAAAGCACTACGGCAAACTTAAACTTGCCTCAAATATAGTGTTAGCATCTTTTGCTGTGTCATTAATTAGGAATTTTGGAGGGGGGATTTTGAAATTATTTCAACTTAAGCAAAGTTTAAGGGAAGATCTTACACCCAACATTCAAGCACCAAAACGACACTCTTTCCGGTAGCGTAAAAAATGAATTGATGCTCCCCGTCAATGATAGACATGATACCGTTTTTGCATCGTTTTCGACCTTCCGGGGAGCTTAAGCAACGGCGACGAAGACGGACGTGAAAACTTCTGGTAAAAAGCGAATTCATACTTTTTCAAAATTCATCGCTGATATTCCATGTCGTTCAATTTTTCCAATATTGATTAATTTTTCTGGAGTCGAATTCTACAGAAATGTATCCAAGTTTAAAAGACGAATTAGAAAACCGTTGTCTTGTTACACGTCCTCAACGAAACTTGAAAATTGGCAGGTTCACGTCGTGGTCGTGTACCGATGGCAAAGAAATGTGACCAAAAAATTGTGCTGAATGTGCAAAGTTGTTGTTTTGCTTATCTAAACACATTACTATTTTTAGTTCCGTTCTCGTCGTCTTTGCCAAGCTTCCTAATTAAAAAGGCCAACTCGGGCGAGAAGTCTAAACTGGTAGAGAGACGTTTTATTCATCCTTTATTTCTGAGCTCTGTTTAAGAAGCGAAAAAACACAAAAACGGCAACAAGAATTGGGAACCATTGACGATGCATACCAGGCCTTTATCCGCCATGATGCATACGTCTTTTTGTATTCAAGGGATCGAGACAGCAGAGTCACATCATCACAACTTGTCATCGGAACAACAATAAACTTGTAGAACCGAGCAGAAAATATAGAAATAGCTTTATGAATCTAAATTTTTCATGCTTCGCAACATCTCCCCTCACTATTCCGATCCAGGGGTATACGCAGTAGAAAACATTTTTGCTTCCAACGAGAATATAAAAACAATTATTAAGGAAACGTTTGAACTTGGATCTTGTTAATCGATCACCCGGTTAATTTTTATTCTTCTAACTGTCTGTTGAGTCTGAAAACTATAGCGTAACGCAGAAATGAGTTTTATCTTGTTTTTACAGCTCATGACACTTATAGGGAACTTATGTTTGTACGAATTTTAACCCTGTTTGGGGCTCTGCAATATCGGAGTGCCCGATTGGCAGGTGCCGTTTCGACTCCAGTTATACTTTCGCTGTAACAGTTTTCGAAAGCACAAGATACTGGCATAAAACCTGTATTGTTAAATTCTCCCTCATCAATGCTTCGTTCATGTCTGCCTCGAAGATCACCATTGAAGGGAAAGAGGGAAAAAAGAAGTTAATATTCCAACATATTTGTGACCGAGAATATAGCTCCTTGAACCCTCCATTCTACAGCTGATCCTAGTCGGTTGCGCCCTATATACCGGCAATTTCCGGTGTTTACAGAAAGTCAAACATCGGAACGACTCACTCAGTTTCTTTCAGCCACTGATTTGATCGACCACAGTAGCCTTTGTGCTACAAATATTGCCCAGGAATTATTATCATTATTATTATATTCTTCTTAATACAGAGCGTCCTTTGACTTTGTGGTCCGCTTGAAACAGGTTTCCCAATATGCGTTTTATAAGTCGCTGTAAAAAATGATACTTCTTTACCCTCACCTGTCAAAAAGACGTAAACTGTGGCTAGGATGCTGGGAGGCTATAATCGCTAATATGGCCACTCCAAGCTGGAGGAAGTTTAAGTTTAATCCACCTACTGCTTTCATGTCAAGCAGAATTAACGTGGAGTTTTTCCAGATTAGTCTTTGCTAGCCGCCCTGCGTTGTTTAAGTAGCAAACGCAGACAAAAAGTGATGAAGTCACTGAATAATTTCTTGCACTTAATATGCAGTTGAATCAGTTATGAATCTCATTTTCTTCGATCCTAGCTGAATTGGCAGTGTTGATAACTTTTCTTAAATTACAATCAAGCACGATACACCTCAGTTGACCAGCAAATAAATTCTCATCATAGAAAATAAACGAAAATTCAGGCCTTAGACGAGAGAATAAATATTTTGAGCTACATCCTCAAAGGTATCAGTCTCTCCATTGTGAATTATATATCTTATTACAGCAGCTGTACAGCTGAGAAAATTGGACAAAAAGAAAAAGACATGAATTTACAGTAGAGACCGGTTTTATATTTTACTGAAGTAATTTCCCCTTCACAGTGATACAATGAAGGTACGAAAGAAAAGATTTGAACCAAGTCAAAGAATTTTTTCTAACTTCATGTTATTCTGAATAACTAGAGTAAATATTTTTAAATTATTAATACAATTTAATTGACCTTCAATTCACGGCAAGCCTTCCTTTCTCTCACGTGATCATGGTAAACAAGTGTTTGCTTTATAACCCTCTTAATTGTTAAAAATCTAAATTCTACCGTTTCTTTACTTCAGGCATAATAATAAAACAGCAAGAGATTTCAAAATAACATACACTACAGCGCGAAGGTGAAAATCGTTTCTCAGGAGATTTTGTTTTTTGAAAGGAACGGTGTCTGATGTGTTAATTCAGAAGGCTACACTTTATCAGGTTCGTACTGCTACACTTTGTTTAAGGTGTCCGGTTCCAAGAGAAACTAATGAACAAGACTCGTGAGTAGTCAGACAGACTGTAGCCAAACGTGCATGATTCAACCGATGGTCCTCTTACTTCAAGTGGAAATTTACTGTAGCCTCCACAAGAAAAAAATGTCGACCGTTGGACGTGTTTACATCCATTTTCTTGGTTAATGTTCACATGACGTCACTAAAATTCAAACTACAAAACTATCGATCCTACTGAGATTTTACTTTCATGTTGTATTAGAGCATCTGAAAACGTTTATGAGTTCCTCTAGTAGTAAATTCACGCTTTTGTAGCAAAACTCGGTAACAGATGTTTCTGTTGGTTTCCGTCCGCCATCTTGGAGCTCATCTGGATGAGCTCCAGCATGGCGTCTCCATACAAAACTCTATAAATTTGGGTAAAACATTTCCTCGGATATCTCGTATACGAATTGTTCCTTCGACCCAAATCTTGGCGAGGGTCTTTGTAGTTTATCTCCTTTCACTTCCCAGATTCTGGACTTTATCTGTCGAATGGTTTTGATTTTTATTTTGATCTATTTTGAACGGCGTGACACTGAAAAACCGGCAATAAGATTGAAATTTTGCCACAACAAACAGGGCCCTTTTCCTATATTGGAGTGGTATTGTCAAACCGCGTTAATATGGACACTGAGGGGGCACAGGAAGAATCACATCAACGGGGTGTCCATATAAGGCGAGTTGAATTGGGTCGGTAGAAACAAGGAAACTGAACTGTCCGTATTAACAAAGTGTTCGTGTTAACCGGCTGTCCGTGAAGCGGGGTTCGACTGTACCGGATTTCCATCTTTTGATTCGATCGAAGCGTGAATGACTTCCAAAGGGATGGTTAAATTCAACTGGTTTATATTCTCTCCTTTTTCCTTGCACTGGGGGAATGTAAGCATCTAGTGTCGAATATAAAAGAGTATATTCAGCTTATAACGGTCTATTCCCTCGTATATCAGTAATGAATAATAATAATAATAATAATAAACCAAGACTGACCCCACTTGTCTAGTTCCGTGGTATGCTAGCCTGAATTGTCATCTTAACAGAAAAAAAAACACGAGGAAACCTGCGAATTTTCCTGATTTTGGTCTTTTAAAAAACGGAAGCTTTAAAGAGAGATCTTTAATTTACAGACGCACTTTTTCTGAATGCTTGGAGAAACATTTAATAAAATGAAAAGAAAAACTTAAAAGAACGTTTTCAGCTATCTCATATAAAAATGAATATGCTATGGTGCATGTTTTCAGTGTAGAAAAATAATTCAAGAACAAGGGTTCAGGGAAGGAAAACGATGGCTTGGATAATCCACTTTTAGCAAAGAAGCTTTAATTGCTCGAGGTTGTTAAGAGAAGCAATTTGTGCTTGTTGGAACCATTACTTTAAAATTAAGCACATTTTTTTCAGTCAGTTTATACAGTAACTCCATATTAACTGGAAAACAGCTTCTCTCTGTTCAAAGACTTAAGGAAAAGAGGACAAATTTTCAAAGGAAAACGCTAAAGGAACGAAGAAAAAGCTTTTTCCGTCGACCGCGTCATTTCTTCTTTTGCCTGCTGTGCGGTAGTCTGTTTGTTTCAAAAATAAATTTAAACTGGAAAAGGTTGACTTAAGTTTCTAGCACATATGAAGGCTACTGATAATCACCTCCTGTTTTGAGTTACAGTCAAATCCCGTTAATACGAACGCTGATGGGGGAGGGGGGGCACAGAAAGTGTCCGTAATATTTAGCGGGTTGATTTTAGAGAAAATTTTAGGGTTTTCTTTCCCCAGGGACAAAGCAAACTGTCCGACATAATGAGGTGTCCGTATTAAGCGGGGTTTGACAGTGCTGAAATTTTATTGTTATATTATTATGCTCAGCCGGTTTTAGAAGAAATGCTCAGTTGATTTTAGGAGCTTAATACCTCCAAAAATTGAATTCTCGCCATGGTGTCTTAAGACAGTATACCGGTATATTCAGTTAAGGGCCATTAGCATGCATATATACTTTGTTGCGCGCAATATACCTTTCGTGTCTACTGCGAGATGTAAGTAAGCTTATATGACAAGTGCCGCAGTCGTGATGTTTGCATGATAACAGTTGATGAGCTGAGCCTATCCTGAGAACATCGCATGTGACAAAGGTATACTCCGCAAAGTAACCGCCTTCACGAACCCGCGGACGGGGAAATTGTCTAAAGTTCCCTCTTTTGCTTTGTTTGCGCTAAAAAGAACCGATCGCTTTCGATTGGTTTATTCCATACCTAAAAGGCGTAAAGACAAAGTCGGCCGCTTTTGATGTAATTGATTGACAGTCGCTGGTAGATTTAAGCGAAGAGCTTATTCTTGCTCTCAAACTCTTGTTTGCACGATTCTTGCACTGCTCTGTTGTACGATTCTAATCAACCGAGATATTACTGAGGAATGGCTGCGCCTCGAAGTGTGAGTCCAGTCGATGGATATTTACATTCTTTGCCTGGCAACGAGTCGCAACGTCAATCAGTGGCTTGTCCTTCACTACCCACAGTGTCCACGCCATTGGTACCAGTCTCTTCTCAACCTCTCTCGTTTTCTATATCACGGATACTGGGTCTAGAAGACAATAACACTCAGTCTCGACCGGATTCTGGTAAGTGTGATTTTCCTGTACATATGTCTACGTTCGCGCCTGGCTTTGCCGGCGAATTTCGGAAGGAGAAGCAGTTGTAATTTCGCCGTTTAAAGCGTGTTGAATGAGAAACGGAATGAACACTGATAACTATGAATGGCTTATAACCAGTGTATAACTATCTTCAACAGCCTTCCCACATCTAAAGTCGCTGAGTATTTCTTTGGTCTCCTCTGTGAGAAAGGCTGTGCAATTCAATAATTTTCAATTTAGTTTACTGTGCCTAATGCCATAATAAGCAAGTTTCTTCAGTAATTCCCGCTGCAAAATTTTACCTACTTAGCTGCAAACAAAATGAACTTTCGCCACGTTTTGTCGTTTATGACGGAAATAACCGCGGTTGTCATTAACTAAAACCGTTGATGATTTGACAGTACTTTAGAGGTATACCAAGGTATTTTTCTCTTCAGTTTTTGTTTTTGTTAACATCAAAACTTTTATTGTAAAAAACCATAAATGCTCTAGAAGTTTTGAGAGATAACTTAGTCACTAATTCTTCTTAATCTTCGTAGACAGGGGAAAAAATCTGAGGCCTCTAGACTAGCTTGATAAAACTGGCATTCACATAACTTCATTTCCGTGTTGTTCTTTCTAAGGAGCTCAGTTATTTCTTCTGATGTAATACTTGTTTTTGGCGTTGTAAAACTGCAAATGAGAAGGAGCAGAGGAGTGATGACATGTGAAATTATTAAATTTTATGACAAGACAAGTAGAATTTAGAACAGGAAAGAGAACGCGAAAACAAGGGGAGGAGGTAGCCGGTAAAAGCTACACGAATCTGAGTGTCAGTTCCGTGTTCAGCGCTCTGCTAAGATGGCCTACTTGGTCGTCTTGAAAATCGGGAGGGTAAAAGCATATTACTCAAGAAAAATTAATATAGCTAAGGTTGATTTTGTTAAATTTTTGTAGGCAACTGCACTAACAAAAGCCGCCAAAGTGCCGACAACTCACCGAACGTTGACTCTGATACTGACGTCGACAGCGGTCGGGAAAGTGACGCAGATCGACCAACCACGAGTTCTACCGCGAAGCCGAAAAAGAAAAAACGGCGCATCACATTTTCACCGATTGAAATTTTTGAGCTGGAGAAAGTGTTTGCTGAGCGACCTTATCTGATGCCAGAAGATGAAGACGAACTAGCCCAGAAACTCGGACTCTCAACCAGGAATATTCGGGTAAGAATTATTTAATTTTTTGTGACCATTTTTTCCGCTTTCGGTCTTTTCAAAAAATTGTGGTGAAAAATAATGGAGAAAGTAAGGTCAGCACATTAAAATGATAAATTTGTAAGGTCTTGTAATAATTTCAAATTTCGGGAGAGTGCGTTTGACAGGGAGGGGGGGTTAAGGCACGGGGGAGTGACAGGTTGAAGAAGAAGTGGCAAGAATGATCCTTCATATTCTCTTGATATTTTACGTCCGTTTTTGACCGGCAAATTACAATCAAAACTCCTTTTAGAAAATAAATGATATTGCTGAAGCTGGTGAAGATCGACTGAAAATGATAAACAACTTACTTGCGCTATCTTTCATTGTAAACATGTTTTTTAGTCTGGAAATTGTAGTTTTCTGATTATGTTCATTCGATAACAAAAGTTTGTCATTGTTTTGGCAATCTAGTAGCGCGGTTGCGCTATAATATGGGTTCCATTTGGCAGTCAAAGAACCGTGTTTTATTTTAGTTATTTATTACTTCACAATTCTGCGTTAGAAAATTCAACAGGCAAAGATTATTCGATTACGTTATAGTAAGATTTCTGCAGTATGTAGGAATTCATTGGCTGTTGTCTATTGCCTTTGGAACGGAAAATCATGATCGGTTTTTTATGTCAGCCTTTTTTGTTGGGTCACGTTTGAGCTGGTCCCTTGATACTTGACTAACATAAGTACGATATCGTTAATCGTTTTTCTTCTTTTTTATTTTTCAGTTTTGGTTCCAGAATCGCCGAGCTAAACTAAGACGGCAGGAAAGGTGTTCACCCGCTTTACCACAGACCAGTTTCCCAAACCAGTTTGACCAGTACCAACCAGCCTCAATCCATCAGCCCCAGCTTAGTTATCCTGTGCACGCTCGATTTCAAACACGACCGTTGTCTCCTCGTTACTCTGGATATTCACCAGACTATCAGCAGTCATACAGATCAGAGCACGCCACCTTTCCTTGTTATCCAGTAAGGCCAAACCGGTTTCCAATGGTGGACATGCACTCACAAGCAACCCAAGACTTCCGAAGGTACCTGTCAAACCAGTATGCCGAGCCTTCACCATTCTTGCCAACATTACCCAGTTTATACCCCACCCAGGTGAAAACTGCTGGACACCTGGTGTCACGTGATTGCAAGATGCAATGGATGGTGGGAATCCAAGAGGATGAAGACCAGGAGTAGTTTTAAAAACTTTTATTCATGAGTTAATTTCCTTCGTTTTTTACCATGTCCCTTGTCCAGCTTTAAGTTGAACAAAATGTAATTCCATCACTGGTATGATTTTTCTAAGTGTTCATGTTTGGGATACAATATGCTGCAAAGACAATATCTTGTAAATATACTATTATGTACATTATAGACAGACAAAAAGTATAGCATATCTTGTAATTAATTTAATAGCAAAGTTAATGTACAATCTCTTTAGCTCTTTGTAAATAAACTTGTTTTTTTTAAGAGACAGTTGTTTTTTGGAACATTTCATTCATTTTGCGGAACATTCCAAAGCTCATCCTAACCCTCATTATTTAGCTTTTCTAATCTTCAAACTCAAATCTCTTTTAAATTAAGAATCTACATGCCATCTTAATATTTGTTATGTCTGACATAAAATCTAATACAGATAGTTTGCAGTTTTATCTCTTAAATACACAACGAAACTTCAAAAGAGCGTCTCAAAACACACCAGCAGATTTTGCAGAGCAAGATTTTAATTTACAAGATAAGTGTATGCTCCGAGTCTCTCGCAGCAGTTAGTACAAACCAAATTCTTATGCAAATAGGCTTCAGTCTTGCTAAGCATGTGTTATTTTTTGCTAGACCTCTTCAAGAGTTGCTGTGACAAAAAATATTTCTTTTGCATCACCATAAGGTTCTAGAGAAACAGCCAGCAGTTTTATCTCATTGAACATCTTGAATCCCTCACTGGCTAACGTCTCTTCAATCAAATTCGTAGTCAGTGGAAAGCAATAAAATCGTTCTTGGCCAACAAAATAATACTTCTCCTCCGTAACACCATACATAACAATATATCCACCTGGTTTCAGGTACCTCTTCAATTTACCAATTGCGTGACGATAGCTTTCTTTAGATGTCACGCAAGCTTCTAGGCACAGGGATGTTGTCACGACATCAAACATGGCGGACTGCGACCCCCAAGACGAAGGCCATTTCACTGGATTATCCCACTCAATATCACATGGTAGAATATGTGTTATCTTTCTTCTCAGCTCCGATTCTCGAATGGCGGCCTCTTCGCGTGACCTGCCCTCCAGATTTTCCACAATAAACCTGAAATGTGCAGACCAATCGTGCGAATCTGGCAAATTTTGTCGCCATTTTTCCACGGCTTGCTGATTTCTCTCACTGTACTCGGCAAAAATGATTTCTTCCACAAAAGGCGCGGCGCTGATGAGATCTGAAATCACTGGTCCGCCGCCAAAGTTTAAAACCCTCAAATTCTTTCTAGGCGCTAGTCTTGACCAAAATTCGTGACGCGCCACATATTGGAATTCACTCAGCTTGGGGTCTCTGTAAAAATCCAAATAGTTCTCAACGTCAAAATAATTGTGGTAATCTTTTCCATATTTTAGCTCCATGTTTCTATAGTTTAGACGCCCATAAAGCGGTAGAAGCGGAAAGAGCTACGAGTCAAGAGATCGGGAGAGAACGTGCATGTGACGTCGGGCAGAACGTCTGGAAGGTAATTGACTTTTTTCAGGCCTGGTCTCTAGGCACTCAAATATGGCGGCACAGGGTTTGTTACTGCACGTAGCAAGAGAGTGAACTGATGAAGGTAGATACGTAGCCTGTGTACTTTTGGTCGATCGAGCTTTATTTTTCTCTTTTACGTTTTTCTTTTCCTTGTGTTACTCGATTTTCCTCTTCCATCTAGTGCAAATGATAAAATAATGAGTAAATTATAAGAAGGCAGATTTGACACATCTTTGCTTGAAACCACTGCAGCTTCGTAGCTCGTTCTTGATCTTTTTAGACTTTATTTCTCTCTCTCTTACCTTTAGAAGGAATAATGCTGAAACTTCAAAGTGAACTGGACAAATTCAAGCAGGTTTTTAAAAGCTCAAAAGGTAAAATCTTGGACTGATAAGGATCAAATCCTACCGTAGATAGATAGTACAGGGGATCCTACGTACCAAACACAGCCAACGAGTGAAGTTGTACGTCATGAAAAAAAAAAAACAGCAACAACAAATAAACAAACAAACAAAAACAAAATTTCAGGAAAACCTTTTGTTGATTTGTAGTTGTTGGGTGGATTAGGAGTTGTATGGTGATATGTACCTTTCCATGTTGTGAACATGATTCATTACCTGCCTGTGTTTTGTGCTGTTCATGTATATGTTACAGGTCAAAATTATACATCCGTCAATTCCACCTGTTCCCAGCCTGATTGACTGATGCATTAATTTATAAGTATATATAAGTTCAGGTTAAAAATTTTTAACCTAGATTGATTCTCAATTACCTTTATCTCCAGTAATAGCCCTAATTATTCATGAAATAGGGCTAGGATACAAAGGAATTGAGAATCATCTAAAGTTAAAAAATTTTAAATTGAATTTAATTTTGACCTGTAACATATATAAACTGGTTTTGTTATTGTACAGAGTCTCAGAACTGGATAAAGAGTGAACAAGTGTGTAGATGTAGCGACCAAGAGTTTGATGATCTACTGAGTTCTCTTACAGCTGTTGTAAGTTTCTGAGTAGCAGTTTACAGCACTGTTTATAGTATACTGCCTCCCATTTTGCAGTTAACTGTTGACTCTCAAGCATTGTGCATGAGTCCTTGGATGAATATTATTGTGCTTTAACACATAAAATATTTAATAAAAATGCTTAATGTTGACTTTGTGGCCTAACCGTATCACAACACGCTAAAATTGTCACCTATTAAATAGCTGTGGAAATGCCCAAGGGCATCAGAACATCTTCAAATATTTTCAACAAGGTTCTGAAGTCGTCGAAGAATCATCCAAAATCTTTGGAAGTCGCTGGGACATTTTCAGAAATCCTGGTCATGGCAAGATGAAAATCTCAGACATTTGACGCAGAAAAAGTTGGCAGGACTTAATAGAACACCAGCCTTTCAAGTGGAAGGTCTCGGATTTGAACTACAGCTGGACCATCAAGCAGGGTCTATAAAACCTAGTATGATGATGCTGGCAGTGATTTAAGTCCTTGGCTCAGTTTAAAAGATTGTGTCATAGTCTGGTAACATCAAGCTATTGGGGATGACTCTTGACATTTTAAATTCTTCTTTACTTCACAAGAAAATACAAGGCAATTAATTAAAGGAGAATTCAGAAGCTTATCATAAGCCCTTTGGTATCAGCTGCATTAATTTGACTCTGAAGATGACTACCACACAGGTTGTCGAAATGTCAGTCACTGTCAAGAACAACAGACCTATTCGGGACTACATTCACCCGGACGATCAAGCTCAACCTACTCATGAAATGACTCCTGGGTTCAATCCTTTTGCAGTGTTAGGGTAAAAAGGAGCAGTTTGACCTTACCATTCCCAGATTTGAATTTTGTTTTTAATTAATATTATTTATTTATTCATTTATTTTTGTAGGAACTGGAGGCTACCACTCTTATTCTTCAAAGGCACATTGATTTAGAGCAGCAAATTTGGAAATGTTTAGATAATCTAAAAACAGTGCAGAGGTATATTAAGCAAAAATGTGTTATTGCCTGTACTTTTTTCTATTATTATTAGATATTAATTACAATGCCTTTATTTATCCTCGGCAGTATTTAATAGCACAAAGGCTAGTGGGGCTGAGCAAACAACTCTGGCAAAAAAAAAATGAAATAAACATAACAGGGTTAAAACCTCCCTCTGCCTGGGCAAACCACTTGTCTGTGTTATAAGCGAGATCAAGGATTCGACCTTAGGACTACATAGAAGAAAACCAGCTACAGCTGTAGTTGTCACGGTGGAACGTTAACTCAGGGCCTCCAATTATGAAAGTCCAGTGCTCTAACTGCTCAGCCATACTGCCTTCCTCTTTCCGAGAATAGTGGAATTTTTGTTTTATCTTGTTGTAATTTATTCCACTGTGAATTGATTTTATTAGTGGATGGGAAGGAAAGACCATTGATGTCACTGAAAAACTTATTGCAAGTCAGACCAAGGTGGCAAGACTCAGAAGCAGACTACTACGTTGTATCACTCAGGTAACAAAAACGTGCATGGAACCTGCATGACTTGTTTAAGGAGCTGTGTCACGAAATTTTCCAAAATTCAAACAGTGGCAACTGCCACCAAACTGAGTGAACCTAAAAATAACTACTTTAAACATTAAAAGAAGGTATGAAGAACACTGACAGTAGATACAAAAGGACTTTCAAGGTCAATGTCACGTTGTAGCCAATTTGACCAAAAACCTGGTCAAGAAAGAATAATATATATTTCAGTAATGGCGAGAAGAACATTATTTTTGCAAGAGCAAAGTGAGTAATGGAGAAATAGCTCAATCTTTTCAGCTAGAGTTGTCAGTAACATTTATTTTAAAGACTAGAGTCATTTTAATCATTTTCTGAATATTGTTTTATGTTATCATGTCTTCCAGCAACTTCACAAGAATGGATCGATGACAGTGAATCTCCCAGCTTGGTCAGGAATAGATGTTGATAATAAACAGAAAATGGAAAATTCTCTTGAAACAGAAAAAACAGAACAAGGCATAAACATAAAAGATCAGCCAGGTCCTGCTAAAGAAAATCCAGTTGAGGCCACAAAGCGAGCATTTGTCGAGCCTGAGGATTTAACGTATTCAAATGTTGGAGAGGTACAAGAGCTAAAGGCTGTGCAATCTAACCAAGTGCCGCAAGATCACAGTGTGTCACCTCACAAGGAAGAGCCAGTGGCCATGGAGAATGGTGATAAAGAAAGTAATGTTTATGAAACTCTGTGTCCAGTGCAAACTGGACCCTCGCAGCTAGTTCCACCTACAAAACCACTTCCCTATTCATTGTCAAAGAAGTTAAACAGCACTTCTAGTGATGATGATAGCGTGAGACAAACTCAAAAGGTACCAAGCATGTTTTTCATTGTAACAAGTTTCAATGGTACCTTTTTTAAAATAATGTTTCTGTCCACCTTGTTTACATCTAAGAACATGGTCTTTAGGTGAATTGCAATATTGCTACTGATTGCTTGCCAAATTGAAGCATGTAGAATTTTTACTTTGTCTGCCCTGTAATGCATATGAACTGTAAGCACGGTAATTATTGTTCTGCTGCTCAATTTATCTGCTACAAAGGTAACGTTATTATTACTGCACAACACAAATTACCGTAAACAAGACAACATTTTAAACAGTTGACTCTTTGGATCAGTTAAACTACACTAATTTTTTTTAAAAAAATTGTACAAAAAAAAAATTGTTCTGCTGCTCAATTTATCTGCTACAAAGGTAATATCATTATTACTGCACAACACAAAATTACCATAAACAAGACAACATTTTAAACAGCTGACTCTTTGGATCAGTTAAACCACACAATAATTTTTTTTAAAAAAATTGTACAGTTTTAATTAATGTGTACAAAATGCAATCTATTTAAGTAAAATAAACAGCCAGGGAATCCTTAAAGAAATTTCATCGTTTGTTACAGCAGGATTTGCCATTGGAAAATGAAATATATTCAAGCACATCCATGGCTTTCAGCACATTACTGATTAAGAAGAAAAAGACCTTAAGCTTATTCTTAACTGTTTTTTTTAGTTTAAAATAGAAAAATATAGGTATTATTTCCCTTGATATGTTTTTTTGTTCATTCAAACAGGATGAAAAATCGACAGCAGATGCTGAGCAAGTAGATGAGGAAGATGCCTGGGTTGTAGAGAACCACCACATACAGGACTGGGATCCTGTGAGTACATACATGTATATCAAAACACTCCTGACAAAATACTTTAACAAATGGAACCATGATTGAAATAGCTATATCCTCTGGACCAACAGAACATATTAGACCAAGAGTTGATTTACGTCATTCATACCACTTGATATAATTTTTGCATATTTGGTATAATTATTTTCTTTTCAGCAAAGTATGATAATTGTATTTGAACTTGAAATCTGCTTCGAATTTTGGTTTTTGTCTGTTTTAGCATTGAATATACATGTACAAAGGTGTAGTAATTATAATATTTTTTTTTTGTGCTTGCTGTGCTCTTCTTTCACAGACACCTGTTCTGGAAGAGTTATTTGGGAATGTACACCCTTTGCCTACTCCGTTTGTTGTAAGTGCATCAGTCTTAATGTGATTAATTTATTATAATACAGGTCTACATTTCTGCTTTAAATCAATGAGTGCTTACCATTTGTATGGAAATCGGGTTATCCCTCGGAAAATTCAAATGGAACAGCTGATCTCGATATTACCCTTTCCCGATTTTACCAAAAGGACCAGAATTTTCTGTACCATTTGTTTGGATTACCTGTGCCAGGCTTCATGTTGAGAGAAATGGACAAATTTACTGGTGTTTTGTTACTGATACAACTCAATCCCATTCCCGTTTTCGGGGCCAAAAAAATAACAGTACATGTACCTTATGACAGAAAAATTTTCATAGAAAGTTCCATTAAAATGGTAAGTGCTCAGTGTCTACTGCTGTGTCTGCTTCATACATACATGTGTGTTTACACCTTGATAATTTGATTGCCCTTTCAGCCAACTACTGAACCCAAGGTTGATAATATTCGTATGGCTGGATACATGGAGAAGCTACCAGTTAAAAGTAATCAGAAAAAGGTATATGCAGTAATGAAAAACCCTGCCATGAGTATAGTTCACTGATCCCACAGCCCCATCCCCTGTCTGATCCTCCGTCTCTGCAAGGGACGTCTTCACCAGGAGAGATGTCTACACCTTGACGACAGGAATTTCATACTGACGACATAAATCAATGTTTATGTAATAAATTCACTGGCCTGATTGCAAAATGTACTATCTCCACGCTATCAGATGCAACTTTCTTTGCACGACCCCCCCATGCTGTAAATTACTTCACTGATACATGTATCCTAATAGATATCTGTCGATTTTATCTCTCAGGGTACACTAATTAGGAGCTGGAAAAAACGTCATTTTAAGGCTCTCAAAGGAAAGCTGTACTATTATGAGGTACCCACATTTTATAAAAAATCTCACTCAAGTTACAAATGCAGTTATGTCATGAATAAGGCTAAAGCTGTTTCTTTATGTCTTTCTTTGTTTTTAAAACAGGATCATCGTGTTTTAGAACCATTAGGATTTATAAACCTGATCAACTGTTCGGTAAGATGAATTTACCCTTTAACTGATCCACTTGCAAATTCCCCAGGCTGAATCAATATATTTCTTATAAAATTAATGGATGTTTTTAGTAGTTAATATGTGAGCTGAGTTTGCTATTGGTTCTCTCCCATGCTCCGAGAGGTTTTTCTTGGGGTACCCTGGTTTTCCCTTATCCTCAAAAACCAACACTTCCAAATTCCAATTCGATCTGGAAAGCATGGACGTGACACGTTTAAACTTGTTCATAAGAACTCCCAAGTGCTTTGTTGGTAAACAAATTATTGTTAAAAGATCAAAGTATTTTCCCCTTAATGACTGTGATCATTTTATTTATTCAACCTTTTTCGTGAGTATGTATTGATATTGTTTGGAGAAATTTGATGTTGTTCACCCCTGGGACTTAAAAGGTGAACCTTTTTTGTTTGTTAGACTAAAGTACTTCATATAAGCTAGATATGCAATTTATAAATGGCCGAAGTTAAAAGTTGATTGGTTTTGTGTCATCAGGTCAAAGTTGAAGATAAGTTGCTGGATGTTGCGGAAGAGGTGAGTAAACAAACTCCCTGCTAGCGTAACTCTACTCTCCTCTCCCTCGCAGCTGTTTTTGTCTTGTCACACAACACTTCTCCTTGGAGAGAGCATTGCGTGACAAGACAAAAACTGCTGTCTGGGACACTAGCCTGACCCAGTCTCTGTTGTTGCTGGTATTGCCTCTGTAGATTAGCTAATGTTACGTTCATGGCGTTGTTACATGTATGTGACCTAGTGTTTACTGACTGTATTTCAAGGGTGTGAAAGGGAAGTCAGTGAAGCTGAGATGTGCTTCGGTTAAAGAAGCAGAAGACTGGAAAGAAGCTCTTGAAGCTGAGTCAGCAGCATCTGTGGATAGCAGCACTGTTCCAGAAGAATCTTCAGCAACTGAGGTACTTATGAAAATAAGCCTGGGAATTTTAGTAATTTTGCAGACATGATGGTTTGGTTTCCTGTGTGATTGGTTGAAGAATTTTGTGCTACTTTTTCAACCAGTCTACACATTGCGTGGTCGTTTTCGCGCGCCTGGCGGTTGTTGCCTGTACTGCGTGAGTTCTGATTGGTTGTTTCGGTTCTCCCGTGTAGATGCGATTTGACAGTGTCCTATTTCGACCTTTCTCCCAGGGACAAAAGACTGTAGCCAGTTGTTCCTTGATTAGTTTCTAAAGGCCGATCACAACATTCTTCTTTTACACTTGAATTAGGTCCGTGTTTCACTGTTTGTCACCGGCAAACAATGTATGAATGTGACAGCTAGAGATACAGAATTTACCTACATGCCCTTTGGCAAGCAGAAAATACATGTATGAATGCATTACTGTTAGTAACAGTTAAAGAAATTCCTCCTAAATTGCAGGGCTTGACGATCATTATTGACTTGGGTTCAAGTTCAGTCAAGGCTGGGTTTGCTCAGGAAAATGGTATGGCTTTATTTATATAAATATTTATTCACTTTTATATTTTCAATAACCATTTTGTTTTCAGCAACTTACTCTTGCAAGCTAAGGATATAGTTCGTGCTAAAACAGTGTTCACATGGGCTCTTGAAAAATGGCCCGAGACGCAACGTCTTGTATAAAATAAGGTAATAACGCGTTACAAAATACCGTGCCAAACATGCTCGGTTGATAAAAGAGTTTATTACATCACTGATCAACTCGAAAAACGGGTGGGGATAATTCATGATGCCTGACAGGAAAGTAGAGCAGGAACAAACTGAAGAATTTTGTGCGATGATTTCTCCTAACAACTAATTCGTGTTTCTTTCTGTCTCTTTTGTTCATGTGCTTTTTGCTTAGCTTGGCCTCAAGTGATATTCCCATGTGTCATTGCTATGGATAAAGAGAATCCGTAAGTTTTCATTCACTCTCCAAGGTTTATGGACGTTCCTGTATTCATGGTTTTTTCTTCGCAAGTACCCCGTTGTTTGTTAGTGGGCACCTTCCATGAGGCAAGACCAGTTAATTCATAGATAGAGTACTGTCCTGCTACTAAACGGTATACACCGTAGTCGTGGGTTTTGAGTAAAAAGTATAGAAAGCAGCCTGTTTTGTTTTCAAACCGACCTGTTCGGACCGTTGAAGGCAAGTTTGAAGAACACCGCGGCAAAACGTCTACGCATGCGCTAGGTTGAGCATTTCCGGTCTCTTTTTCAGTCACACTTTCCAGTCAAAGTCTCCCGCGCGCTTCATTCTGTGTGCAGCTTGTGGTTCAGTTGTTCTGCTTTACGCTGCTCGTGTTTTTGACTATTTTGTAGTTGTTGAAATTGCTTTTATGGATAACCAGGCACAGATCACTGAAACAATTAGTCGATTAGATTCAGAAAAGGTAAGATGATAATAACTCAGTGTGTAATTTTGGCTAGAGCGTCAGGTAAACTGATTTTCATTCACGAAAATAAAGTTTTTGACTGTTATTTTTCACTTAACCTGGCTGAAACTAAGACATAAAATTAAAACGTTATCATTGCAAGCTTGTGTATTGTAGTTCTAATTTTCAGTTCTTCAGTTTCTCAGTCTACATGTGTTAAAGCCGATTCAAACTTTATTTGGAAAAACGACAACACACAATCGCTTTGTAGTTTTGTTTACCAGTGGGTTTTACCGTGTTTTAAAACGAAGCTCTTCTGGGTTGATTGCCATGAAACATAAGCTTAATTATACTGTCGAGCCGGTTGGCAGCAAGTTGACAACTCTATTTATTTATTTTTCCATTCTCAGAATCAGAGAGCGAAAGCTGGTTCAGTGGCTTTTAGAAGTCGAACTTTTCATGCCATGTATTTAGCAGCTAGAAGTTTCGTGTTTGCATGAGATGCAGCCGAACCGCACAGTCTGAAATTATTGAAGTCTTCAAGAAAAGAACAACCATGTAAAAGAATTAAATAGGCATTTTCTTGAATGAAAGTCATTTATAGGCATGTTTAGTTTCCCGGTGACTGCAGTCATCAAAGTCAAAGTTGTTATTAAATCCCGCCCATCTTTTGTTTTGAGTTCTTGTTTTCTCTGATAATAAAACAAATTATTGAACGGACTAAAATTTTATTTCCTGGTTTTAGTGTTTTTTATGATAATGATGAAGTCTTTATTTTGGTTTCTTTCATAAGTATTGTTATTCTTTTCTTAGTTGTCGCCTTCTCCCAAATTAACTTATGCCAAACCAGTAGCATGCAAGAAAGCCAGTAAAAACAAATTCGTCTTGTCGAGCGCTCGCGACCTGCAAACTTCAAACATCATTTTCACCGTTGGTGCAAACAGATAACCATGTGGTGCAAAAGTTTGAGAATAGAAAAATATATAAGCTTTCGAATGAAGTGATTTTTTTGGCCCCCTTTTTTGTCTGTTTCGCCCTTTTTGCTTTTAAACTTGGCGCGACGACAAAGTTATGCTTACGCTATTGGTTTATATACTAGACCGGAAATAAAAAGCTGACCGGATATTAAATTTTGTGCTCATGCGCATTGCGTTTTGCCGCGGTGTTAGTTTGAAGTGGGCGTAGAGCGTGGAGTGAGAGACACAGGCGATAGGGGAAGACACGTGTCTCGTACTCCACGTGCGCTTCAAGCTTTGCTTCGCTTGTCTGAAAAACGCGATAATATAACGCCTTTCCTGCATGCAGGCTAACTTTTGTTAAGCGTCCTTACTTTGTTTTGTCATGTTTGTTTGTTCTTGCAGAGAAAACTGTAAATACGGGCATGGTGCTCTTCTTCCAGAGACAAGAAAAAGCTCAAGTCTGCGTTTCCCGTTAAGAAAATCACTGAAAATTGACAAGGTAAGTTGTGCGAAGAGACAGCATTACCTGCGCGTTAGAGGCATAAAAAGTATGGGGTGCGAAATAGGCACACATTTCCCGTGCGACCGTTACATAGGCTGAAGACATCCGTATAGAAAAGGTCTCTTCATTGGCTCTCTTTTCAATAGTCTTACTTCAGGTTTTACTTCAGGCAATCGTTTATAGTAAATGTTGTTCAAACTTTCAAAAAAGATGGAGCAACGATATTGTACCATGATAACAGGGACCTTAAGCAAAGACGTTTTTGAGCGACGCACGTCAACCGGAAGTGAGGCCTTCTCCCTTTTTATATGCCTTGACGCTAACAAACTTGTATTGCTGAGTTTCTTTTCTCTTTAAAAAACGATTTACCCGAGAGTTTCAACCAAACCACTCCCCAATGATGCAAAAGGTCCACTTCCGGTTGACGTCCGTCGCTCAAAAACGCTGTTGCTTAAGCTCCCCAATAAACAGCTCTTGGGGTTACGATCTGCCGCTCAGTGACTTGTTTTGAATAGTTTTTCTGCTAGTACAGTTGAACCCCCATTAAGCGGCCACCCTCAGTTAAGCGGCCTGTAATCAAAGTCCCGAAATAAGTGTGGAAAAGAATGGGAAATTAAACCTCCTATTAAGCGGCCGTGGTCACCTTTGGGCCGTCCCAACCAGAGTTCTCCCATTGTTGTCACCTCAATTAAACGACCATCAAGCGCTTGATACACTTAGTTTCGCTTCATTTCAAGAATAAGATGAAGGAAAGTACACTGGGACCAAGACAGAAGGTGACGACCGATTGTGCACAAGTAATGCTCCTCCCGTCGTGCATTTGTCGCAAAATTAATTAATGTTTCTGCTAAAGATTGTGCTAATTTATGACAAACCTCTAACAAGCGGCCAACCTTTATTAAGTGACTACTTGCCGGTACCCCGAGGGTTGCCGCTTAATGTAGGTTCAACTGTATTGTACAATTTTTCTGAAGCAAATAATTAACTGCGAAGCTTATGTCTCTTTTCAGCTCAAGGTCCATACAATGGATCTTATAGGAATCCTGGAACATTTGTTTGACAAACTCAAAGTCGATCCAACAAAACACAAGGTACAAAAAAACTGCATCAGAATCACTTTGCATTTGTGGGTCACAGCCAGGCACCAGTGCTTCTTGCTATGGGCCATTTTCAAGTTGAGCCTGAGACTGGGTCGGAGGTCTCTCGAGTTGCACTCTGGGACCGTTTTGGGGAGGCTTCTTTCATTCGTCAATTTAGAAACGAGAAGAAAACCTGGCCGAGTTAGCTTTTGCAAAGAATTATGGGACTGTTATTAGGGACAGAGATAACGGCACGTTTCCAGTAACTATCCCAGAAACAATTGTGGGACGCATTTCGGCTCAAGTTCACTTCACGTTTCTTAAGTAGCGAAACTGGCTTTTTCAAAGTTGCGTAGGAAACTGGGTCCGACTTCGTCACCCAAACAGTCCGATAGTACTATTCAACAATTGCAGCATCGATCCTGTTTCAGGCCCATTAGCTCTAACTGGCCAATTGGAACAGAAATGATAATGTTTGTTCCATTGCAGGTGATAATGACGTTACCGCATGGCTCAGGGCCACAGGAAAAGGTAGGCAAACAAGTTTTAGAGGTGGATACCCTGCGGAACATTTTCATCCTTTTGTTAGAGATTCTGACATTCCCTAGCCTGCGCCTCTGCTCGCAGGGTAGACGCTCACGACACCGAGTTTCTACAATGTACCATCCCATGTTCACGCTATACAAGACACAGGCGGTCCAAACTCACGTTACGAAAAAAGGGCGTAAAATAATTTAGATGCCACAGGTGACTTTTGTCTTTGGTACCGATGATGCTTAACTAGACGCACTACCACCTGTAATTTTGTACTGTTCATAATGGCCGATATTTATCTTATGGTTGTATTTTTTCTTATCTGTAACACAGGAGGAGCTTGTGGAGATATTGTTGGATCACTTCCAAGTAGAGGCTTGTTACCTCCAGGAACAGGCTGTGTTGGCCATGTACTCTTACAGTGCTATTTCAGGAATAGTTGGTGAGTTGTACAGTTTTATGCTGCATCCTCTTAGACTATGAGCAGTCTCTCTTTTTTTTAATCCATCGAGCATAACACGCAAGAGACGAAAATGATCACGTGCGTGGCGCATGGCACGAGGCGAAGAGAGACTGCTCGTAGTCTAACATCCTCTTGAGAAGGGTTGTCAAAAAGATTTTAGGTAGCAGGAGAATAACAGAAAGTAGCCAGCATGTGTTTCCCGGCGGGGCCGGTAGGGGAAGACATATCACTATTGATATAAACAGTTCAATCCAGGTTAGTAGCAGCTGTCAAACATGATAGCATCGATACTGCGTCTGAATTACCAAGTGAAACTTTGATGGAAGTATGCAAAGAAGCCGGATGGAAAGTGAGAGGCAGCAAAATTAAATGCAAATCAGAAATAAATTGGTTCGATCAGGAATGCGAAACAGGAAACCTGCAGTCCCTTGGAGACAAAATTTCTCATAACTTTAATAATTAAAAACTGAGACAACTACTGCGAGACAAAAAGAAGAGGTTCAAACAAACTTGTTGACTGAAGAAACGGGAGTCTATCAGCAAAGCCATGTCTAATATCGATATGCAGAAATCGAAAGGGACCTGGCGACAGATAGGAAAAATCTTTAACTTAGGAAAAAGGAAAACACATCAAACTGAAACATTGAGTACGGAACAGTTTTATAAATACTTTTAGCAACAGAATGCGACCCCTCTCAATAATATAATAGAAACGGAGATGAATATTGAAACCCACAGTAACGAAAGAGTAGAAGGCCCAATTGATTATCCAATAACTGATGAAGGATTCGAAGCCGCAATTAACAAACCGAATGCGAAAAAATTTCCAGGTATCAATAATATAATTATTAAAGGAAGTAATAAGAATCGGAAAGGAAGCCATTAAAGGGCATTAAGTAAATTTATTTATTCCAATCTTACATACTGGCAAATACCCTGCTCTTTAGAGTTTTTGCCTCATTGTACCTATTCATAAGAAGGATGATCAATCCACTAGGAATATGTGTCTCCCAGGTGGGGAAAACACATCACTAAGGATATGTGTTTCCCAGGTGAGGGAACACATATTACTAGGGATAAGTGTTTCCCAGGTGGGGGAACACATATCACTAGGGATATGTGTTTCCCAGGTGGGGAAAAACACATCACTAAGGATATGTGTTTCCCAGGTGAGGGAACACATATTACTAGGGATAAGTGTTTCCCAGGTGGGGGAACACATATCACTAAGGATATGTGTTTCCCAGGTGGGGGAACACATATCACTAGGGATAAGTGTTTTCCAGGTGGGGAAACACATATCACTAGGGATAAGTGTTTCCCAGGTGGGGGAACACATATCACTAGGGATATGTGTTTCCCAGGTGGGGGAACACATATCACTAGGGATATGTGTTTCCCAGGTGGGGGAACACATATCACTAGGGATAAGTGTTTTCCAGGTGGGGAAACACATATCACTAGGGATAAGTGTTTCCCAGGTAGGGGAACAGATATCACTAGGGATATGTGTATCCCAGTTAGATAAGGTGCTTCACGAAAAGGAACATATCGATTACGATTAATACAATTTCTTTTTCTTTTTTCATTTTTACAACTTTGTTAATCGTCCATTTTTTTTGCTTCTTTTTAGCAATATGTTTGGCGCCAAAAACCTTAAGGTAGCCGGTGATAGCGCCGGTTTGCGGCGCATTTTGACATCACATCTCTGTTCTTGAGTGGGAACTCCCCTTAAAAATAAAGGTGGCATCTTCGTTTCTCAAATGGTGTCCATGATTTGATTTGTAGTTTGGTCCTAAACTTCTTTCGTCTCCAGAGCTTTTCAGCTAGAACTTGGGAGGGGCGGAAAAGACCTGGGTATGAGGTTGACTCTCCTTTGTAGCCACCTAACCCATCCTGTATCCTCTCCTTTTGTAATCAATCATGTTTTACACGGAGATAAAAAAATATTGTACTTATTCTTTTTTTGTTATCATTTTCAGTGGATATTGGGGATCATATCGACGTTATCCCGGTAGTTGAAGGTAAAAATCGCCTTTTATGTTTTCCTTAAGCTCACATCAAGTTACTAAAATTATCAATTTGTTTTTTATTCAACAAAAAAGAGTATTAATGGGAAACCTTTTCCAGGAATTGGCACCCAAATTTCTGACAGTTAAGGAGAGTCAAAGCTACTACCTGTAGGAATTTTTTGGGTTTTTTTTGCTGCACGTGCAAAGTTGCTTTTTTGCTAATAAGACCTATTGTTGTTTTTCACCGTCCTCCGGCGTGGCTTTCGCCGCTTAGCATTACACGATTCTATATTTCGTTTGAACAAACTTTAATTATTATCGAGAGCTTCGTTTTTAGCCCTGGCTAAATCTATATATTACTAAACCGTAAAATATTATAACTCAATGCAGGGTGTATGATTGAATCTGGGACTACAAGGCTTCCATACGGAGGAAAGCAGATTACAGACAGTTTTACAAGACTACTGACAGAGAAGGGAGTACGGTAAGACACAGCCAAATAATAAGTTGTTTTTAATTTGGCGTCATAGCAGCTACTTAAAGTAATTACTTTGGCCAACGAACCAACAGGAGCTGCAAGCAAACACCTCTATCTACAATCTTGGACAAAGCTGTTGCGGAAATTGTATACATGGGGAGCATTTTCTACACATCGTAACCGTACCGATTCTCCCCTCCCCCCTTCCCCCTGGAAGCTAGTATTGGTGGGTCTCCCAAAGAAAGCCGGATCCCTGAGTGTTTGTAGGAAGCCGTTGATTTGGAAATAGTTTTGTCGCTTTAGGTAGTGCGCATTGACGAAAACAATTTCTCAAGTATTTTTGTCCCGGATTGTGGCGTGTAGTTCGAGTACACGCAAGGAAGCAGAGTCTTGTTCTGGTTTGTTGCTTGGAAAGTGGCGCCAATTTTCGCCAATCGTCAGTTCAGTTTTGAAATCTTCGCGCGTTTTTCAAAGGATGTTTCTACCCTGGCTTTGAGAGGTATCTTTTTTGCGTGGTCGTAATTGCCTCGGAGATGGCCTGAAAGCGGTTAAGCACGTAAAGAAAAGCTTCCGGCATCCACTCTAGATGCGTTCTTCTGATAATTTTCCTTTTCTTTTTTCGATGTTAGGTTTTTTTCAGAAGTGGAATCCTACATCTCTAGAGCCATCAAAGAAAAGGTATTAAAGCATCCACAACCTTGCGAAAACTAACGAATACGACCCTCCTTTCTTTACAAACCGCGCCTGCAGGTCTCATTTGGTGAGAGTTCTTGACACATATTTTCTCTTTCTTAATGTCTTACCCACTCTTGGTTTTCAGGTATCGTTTGTCGCGAGACAAGTAGATCAAGAAGAAGAAGAAGTAGATTGTTCAATGGTCGTGGATTTGGGAAAGTACTCTATTCCTGACGGAACGAGGTATCTTTTTACACTTGGCTTAACTGGTGTAGTTTGGAACTGTGTATCGCTGATAGTTTTGCGATACCCTTGCCTAAAAATTCTCTATGCTTTTCCGCTGGCTAGAAATCGCTGGTAAGCCAACCATTCTAGCTGATATAAATGTAAAAGGACATTCGCTTGAAGGTTGAATGTGTTAGTGAACCAAAATTTGCTCCAAACGTTTTAAAAACGAGCTAAACTTTCTGGAAGATGTTGCCTAGGTGTTACTTGACTAATCTGTGTTTTGAACAGGGTTCTTACAGAGTCCTTAGTTCTTGAAAAAGTCTCCAAATTTTCAGACCAGTTTTCCAGGCCTGGAAAAAGTTTCAAACGTAAAGATGAAGTCTATAAAAGCGGGGGAAAAATTGGCTTTTTTAAAAAAAACTGCACTGATTGGTTTAAAAAAATTTTAACCAATCAGAAGTCTTTTAAAGCTGGTGTCCTTATCAGTCTAAACGCTTTGTCACATTATTTCTTCTCCTTTTTCAAGGGAAGTGACCGTAGACTCTGCAAGACACCGCTGTACCGAAGGACTGTTTAAACCGTCCGTCTGGGGTAAAGATAATCCGGGAATTCATGAGTTGACAGTCAAAGCCATCATGGCCTGCAGTATTGACATGCGCAAACAAATGTGTCGAAATATCTACTTGAGTGGGGGAGGGTCCATGTCTCCAGGTTTGTTTTCGAAAGTTTATCATAATTAGAAGCGCGTTTGCGGGTGACATAAATAATTATCAAGCCCTCTGACGTTTTAGTTGCGTTATAAATTGGAGCAGCATTTCTTCGTTTTGTGATAGAGCACGTGTCTGTATTTTGCGTCATGAAACATTGAAATGTAAACCGTAGTTGTTTCACTCAAGGAATTTTTGAATACCTTACTTAACAGTCAGAGCAGATGATGAAAACCCATTACCCCGGTAGTACTGTGTCTACTGTACTGTCATCTGCGTTTATTACGAGTGACAGCGCGTTAGATTTTAGGTTTGTTTTTAAGGTTTTTCTTCTCATAAAATTCGTTAACTCCGCCTTAGGCTATTACTCCATTTCTACTCAGTGCTCGTAGAACTTCACTACCTGAAAACTTTTAGGTGTCAATAGAGAGGAGAAGTCGTTACGTCACGTTGCCATGGTAGCAAGCTTTCTGGATCGCAACAAACCGTGGTCCTGAAATATGACAGAAACAAAAAACGAAAAAATTGACATGACGTGTATTACTTGTACTCAGGAACAAACAGGTAGCCCATACAATTCTTCCATCGTTCGACAATGCAATTAACCGTCTCTGTCAAGAAAGATTGTTAAAATCCAGACCATGGTACCATGGTAACGTGACGTCACACTTCTCCTCTATCCTATCAGAACTTTGCTGAGAAACTACTTGCTATCATCAGAGAACGAAATGATTGCACCGTGTGCATGTTTTGTTATCTGTTTTTGACTCCTGAATTGTTTTCCCTTGATTATCGTTATTATTATTTTGTCATTGTAAGGTCTCGCTGAACGGCTCCAAGCGGAAGTAAGCCAGCTTACGCCTTTCAACTCACACGTGCAGGTAAGAAATAACAAGAAACGTGAAAAGAACAGTAACGCTAAGATATATGATGATCTTTGATTCAGAGTTAAAAGTTGATTGCACTGTAGTGCTGAAAATTGTACTTCATCTGTCTTGTTTTGACATCCGCCTAGAATGCGCAAAGCGGACGTATGAAGAATGAGACGCCTCACATCTCCCCAAATCCACCCTTTAACCCTTTAAACCGTAAGATCAAAATTGAGATTCTCATTTACTGTCCCTATACTTGTTCAATAGAAGTAGTGGGGAGAATTTGTTGAAGTATCAATTAGACTCATCTTCCCTGATCATATACTCAATTCTCATGACCACTCTGTTTTCTACAGCATTGATATTATAAGGAGAAATTTGATGCCGTTCACTCTTAGGGCTTAAAGGGTTAATGCTAGGTCATAATGGTTTTCACTTGCGACGGAAACACAAGCATAAGTGTCTTGCGTCAAGTGAATTGAAACGAGCACGAGCACCTGAAAAGGAAATATCGTGATTTAAGTGCGCTTGGGCCGTTTTTACGATAAAGTAAGGACTCTGATGTTTTTGCCAGTGCCCTGTCTTGTAGAAATCTCTCTCTCCCCACCGCGTATCGCCTTTTCTCGCCTGGGGTGATTTTCACGCGCGCTCGCGTTTCGCTCACTCAGGAAAAATGGGGGACTACTCGTAGACTACCTGTCTTGCGTTTCAGTCGCCAGTGGATAGCGTTATCCACTCGATAATCCACTATCCAGCGGATACGCGTTAGGGAAACAAACTGCGTCATCTTATGGATAGAAACTTATCCAGTGGGTAGCGTCGATTTTTCTCCTGTTGAACAACTGAGGCCATGATATTAACTCTTGCTGTCGCTTTCGCTGTTTTTTATTTGTCGCTTGGTTGGGAAAAAAATATTTTTCGTTTCATTCTACGGGTCGCAAAACGCAAACGCGCATGCGCAAATCTTTCACAGCAACATTTCTTCACTTGCTTAACGGTCTGTTTTTCGTTACCTTGGAAACCAGGTTCACGCAGGAGTTGAACGTCAGTACGCTGCGTACATTGGAGCCTCAGTGGTTGCCAAGCTCCCTCTGTTCACGGAACTGTGCGTGTTTAAAGAGGACTGGGATGAAATTGGTCCAGACGCTCTTGAAAAATGGCTAACGTTATAACTGGCTGTTGTTTCCTTGCGTAAACGAATGTAGAGACATATCATGACAACGTAACACTGCTACTCGTGAGATCAAAATTGAAGGCAGATAAGCCCTTTATGAAAGACAGAAACAATGGACTTTTTCAGCTAAGGTGATTTTTTTGGGATCTCTTATAACAGAGAGGTCCCCAGTCGTTTCACTACAACTTCGTTTCGCTACAAGTCATTTCGTTGCATTGTGATGTTGATTTGCTGCAAAATATTTTTTTCGTTTGGCTGTATACTAAAGTAAATTTTCTTCATAATAAAAGTTAAGTCCCTTCATACCATCAGTTTATGGTAATGATATTTTCGTGGGATCCTTCTTCCAAAATAATTTTTCTCCACGTAGTTTTGGGGGGAGGAGTGGGGGGGGGGGGGGTCTGTGTTTGCCACATTTTCGGAGTTTTCTAGACACTCTATCCGGACAATATGTGGCGAAACGACCTTGCAGGGAAACGACTTTGTCGGGAAATTACCGGTAAATCTTATAGTGACTTTCTAAACCATATAAACAATTTTTTTCTTGCAATCTGCAAAGAACCCAAACGCGTACTATTGTCTTTAGATTGAATGCTCAGACAATTTATATCGGCCTTGTAGTGCATAAGTTAAGACATCGACATGGGATTTGTCCGTTAAAAAACGAATTTTGAGCTCAAGAACTAAGATTAATTTCCACAACCGGCCGAATTTGTTCAAAAACAGTGGTAAGGTTGCGGTTTTGTAATGCATTAAGGCAATGTAGTTGGTGTCATAGGACGAATAAATTTTTTGGATAGTGATCTTTGTCGCTTGTGTGCATGTCGTATTCGGTTTTTATTTGGAACTCCTCCTGCATGAAAGCTTAATGTGTGACCTTCGAAAAGACACACTGTTTAATAACTATTTCGATTTTGAAAGACTAGGAAGTTGTATCTCTGGAAGGGGGACCATTATTTCCCAAACGTGGTAATGGCATCATCGTTTTACCCGGGCGATCTTCCTGTATTCACAGCTATGAGTAAGTTAGCTGTACCAAAAGAGAATATTCTCTCTTTCTGTACCCACACGTGACTACTGGTATCCGTATAAGAACAGGCTATATGTATAAGGAACCAAAACAGCTGAGAACTCAGCAACCAAGATCCAAGAATGGACACGCAACCTCGTTCCCAGAGAAAGACCCCCTCTCTTGTTCCGCGGGCACAACTAAGAGAAAACCCCGGGAACGAGGGTGATGAATGTGGCCGCGTCGACTGCGTCGTTCAGAGATTCAGGTCAAGCACTAGCCCTTGGTAACCTCTCATACCCTTCGTCAGAACGACTCGTTCCGACGATAGGCTGGCCGCAGAGAAGTAGATATGAATGTTAATTTCCGCGATTATGTCTGCAATTTAAATGAAGCTAAATGAGTTACATCCTTGTGCTTTCGATTTTAGTGAACTTATATTTTTCACTGAGGACAATTTCAAAAAGAGGCCCTTCATCTGACTCTCTTCTACTCATTTCCTAATTTCTCTATTTGAGAATTCAAGGAAAAAAAACTATGTTCGTTACATTGGCTTCCTGTCAAATTTCGTGTTGATTTTAAAATACTCCTTCTCACTTCTAAAGCCTTTCTACGGTCCGTGCGCCTGGTTACTTGATTAACTTGGTTGCTATTAAAGAACAGCTGCGCTATAATCTCCGTTCAGCCAGCGGTCTGATCTTAAAGACTGAACAAGATTTTAGTGGACCGTGCTTTTTCATCTGCGGCCCCCGAATTTATGTAACAATCTTCCCCTTCACTTCGTCTTGACGACAATATTGAATGTTTTAAGTCTTTACTTGAAACGCATCTTTTTAGACTAGCTTTTGATATGTAATGTTTTTCACCTGCTTTGTAATATATTTAGTCCTTTAATTTTTATTTAAATTTTTAACGTTGTTTACTTTTTAGCCTTAATTACTATGTTCATTTTAGCTTTTATTTTCTTTTAACATTTAAAGCATCAGTTGTTCTCTTCTCCCTTCCCATCACCCCCTGCTCCCGCCGTGCGTTACGCGCGAAGACGACTGTGGACGAGTCAATGTTTATTTTTTCGTTGAAACACTATTGAAGTTGTGATAGCTTTTGATCTGTTCGATCATTTTTCTCTCTAGCTCTCTCCCTCTCTCTGTGGAGTCTATCTTTCTTTCCCTCGCTGTGAAAGTAAATCACCTAGAAAATTCTACTCAGCTACAGCGTCCTTATTTAAAATTAATATTTTCAGCGGTTTCTTAATATAACTGGATGACCGTTTATTAAGTTTTCCAGGCTTCATAAACAATCATGCGTCAATAAAGAAACAGGAATATGAGTTTTCATCGAAAAACTGAGACAGGTGCAGTAAGACTTATATACGTAATTTTTTAAACAAGACTGAATATATGCAAAGTGCGAATTTTTCATGCTGTAAGGCAGAAGGTCAGAAATTTGCTCACACCTTAGTATATGGATTTGGTTGAGTTCATGGGTTTTTTTTAAGCTCAGTGCGGTTGATGGATTATTTACAAGGTGTTAAAAGGTAACGGTAACTACGGCAGGACATCGTGGTTTCGCCATCTGCTTATTGAGTTATAAGCCATTAAGTGATCAAGTCGCTCTGTATGTCATAAGAACAAATTCAGAAGAAGTTAATGCGGTATTTTTGACGAGCCATTCCGCCCTTGAATTCAAAACTGTTTCCAAGAGTTAAGTGAAATTGTAACTCCATCTTGTAAATTACCAATAGGTTCTTTACAAACTCCATACCATGTCTACAACAAACACGGCTAGCGGAAATTGGCGGTATAACTTGGACAATATTATGTACATTGTCAACAGCTTCTTGTCCTATTCCAGCATTATGCTAAACATTGTAGCAATACATGCCCTCAGAAAGACATTTTCGCTACCAACAACGTTAAAAACATTGCTTCTTAGCCTCGCTGTTTCTGATCTTGGTGTAGGATTGCTTGTCCAACCTTGGCGCATCGCAGGTTTGGCAATGGGGTTACTTCAAGACGAAGGACGACGAAACATTATCGTGTATAGAGCTTACAAAATAACGATGAATATATTTTATTATGCCTCATTCCTTGGTGTCATGTCTCTAGCAGTAGAGAGATTCTTGGCCATTCATCTTCATCTCCGATACCAGAGACTTGTGACTCACAAGCGTGTTGTTACCATAGTGATCTCACTTTGGGTTATAAGTGTGTTCCTTTCGTTGTTTATGTTTGAAATTCGGAAAGTCCGCCTTGTTATTTATACCACTGTTGAAGTTTTTTGTCTCATATCTACTGTATTGCTATTCGTCAAGATTTATTTAACTGTTAGACGACACTCAAGGCAAATACAATCTATACAACCCGCGGGAGGGCAAAATAGTGTCGCGCGAAGGAAAAAATCTGCCGTTGCTACGTTTTACGTGTACCTTATGTTTTTGGCGTGTTACCTACCACAAAACTGTCTACAGATAGCCTCAATCAGCCATGGATCTCAAGATACCCTGTATGATAATTTTGAAATCTATACTTTGACGCTGGTGTTTCTTAATTCGTCTCTCAATCCACTGATATACTGTTGGAAGATGAAACAAATTCGAAAGGCTATTTTGAACGTTCTGCGAAATATGAATCCAAGACACAACTAACGAAATCAATAAGGAAATTCAAAATCGAATTAGCAATGTAAGGAACGTTTTTTTTATACTCTGCTCAACTTGTTGTAGCATGTTTCAGGCGTTCGGAGAGTGAAGTGCGGAACGAAGGAAGAGAGCGAGAAAAAAATCACCTCTTTTTTTTTCTGCTCGGATCTCTTTGCGCTATCCCCACGATCTCAACGCCTGGAATAGGCTAAACTTGTTGTGATTATCAATTTTGACTAGACCAAAAAACATCTAACCCTCACAGCTACAGTCTTATTACAATGGGAGTAGGGTTGGTTTTAAAAAAACTCTAAGCATTTTTCTAAGTTCAGTGCCCCCGCAGGGATTTCGCCCAGAAGGCGAAATCAAAGAGGCATCCTAGTAGCTCGTGCGTATATAAAGGAAAGTACTTGCAGTTAAAATATACAGTCGGTCTACCAGAAAAATCTCGATTTGCTTGAACAGGGGCCGCGCGGAATCATTGGGTAATGAAGACGTTTCAATGCTGAAGACTGCACGCCCGCAGTAAGAAATGGTTAGAATGACGTAAAAGAGAACATTCCCAGAGGGACCGCTTGGGTTGTCACTTGTTACCTACCACAAAAACTCTATTGTGGCAGCTCTAGTCTGCCATTCCTGAGCCGGAAAACAGGGTGGATTGATTGAGCATTTATTATTGTATACTGTGACGCTTGTGTATGTCAATCCACTAATATACCATTGGAAAATGAAACCCATTCGACAATCTATCATGAGCATTCTACAAAAATTCTTTTCCAGTCTGTTACAACTTACGAAAACCGCTTACAGTTTTCTCTGTTCTATGTGTATGTAGACTAAAACGGAGTGTGCATTTCAACTAAAAGCGTTGTACATGCGTACACATGTATACTTTATTTAACCTCGAATGTAGAGTAGCTAAAAATAAGCTAGAATCTTCGAGTTACAAGTATAGTTCTAAATACTACTAAAATTGTAAAATTACAACATTCTAAAACTTTAAACTACTAAAACGAGCCATACTGTAGAATCTTGCGCGAGAAATCAGAACAGTTAGGTGTTCTAAAAGAATCCGGAACAGAGTTCAATAGTTTAGAAGCCATGTTCGAAAAGGAGTGAAGATAATAGGGAGTAGTTTTCGGAGACGGTAGAGACAACACATAATTCCAGCTTAGACTCTAGGATGTGGACCGGAGAATAAACATATATTTCTTAGATAGTCTGGGTAGCAGGTTTTTATGCTTAGTAAATATCTTAATTAACACATGCGTTTGAGAAACTATTTATAATAATGTGGAAGCTATAAAAATTAATAATCACCCCTCTGCGGGGCTTTTGCACGTAAATAGTCTTATTAAAAAATGAAGGAACTTTGTCACAGTCTTGTCATACAGTGGAACTCCGTTAATACGGTCATCAATGGGTCAAAAAAATTGTCTGTATTAAAGGGGTGACCGTATTATAGGGGCAGGCTCAAATTTCATGACTTGAGGGCCGTAATGACAAAGTACATTTAAATTTTCTAAATTTTGAACAAGTGGCCGTATTAATGGGGTGAAATGACAAGAAATTCTACTGTTTGGGATTTTAAAATATGTCCGTTGGTCGTGTATAACGGGTGACCGCATTAACCGTGGTTTTTTTAAGGAAATGTAGGGCCGTTTTACCGGGCCGCAAAAAAGTGGCCGTAATAAGGAGGTGACTGTAGGACGGGGTTCCACTGTAATTTGTAATAGCTATCTTAAAGGTGCTGTGACGTCACGGCCCCTCTAATTTGTAAAACTTTGCGTCATACTTTGTAATAACAAAGCAACAGTAATAAAGGAAGAAACGGCAAGATTTGTAATAACTTTGCGTATATATCGTAATTTACGGATCGTTGGTTATCCATCTTCATCTTAGATACCATAGTCTCGTGTTCTTACTTTTGTGTTCTTAAGTTGGATAGTGCGTGTTTTGCTTCTGTGAATTGCCCTGTCGATAAGATAATCCGGCGATATAAACCATTGGTAAAGTATTACGACAGGCTTTCGTAAGAAGGAGGATCAAAGGAAGGAGGCGGAGCATCTTGCTGAGGAATGCCATAAGGTGCAGGGTACGGCAGCTGTAAGGGCGGGGCCGAGGGAGGTGCAGAAGGATCGTACATAAAATATATACTATCGACATCAACCGGATCATATCGGCTGTCATCATCGTCTGCATGCCTGGCGGAGACATCAGCTGCCACTACTGCTTGCCAGCCGCGACTTGCGAGAGCGCTGATTAAATGACACAGCATACTTCTGGCGTGGATTCCGTCATGGCGACCTTCCTCCCCCGGAGTCCACGGCTTGCCCTTTAGTGAGAACTCCATGTTGTCAACATGTTGCTGCACCCATTGAGTTCCAGGGGCGTATTGTGATTGGATGACCTCTTTGCATAGCTAGATAAGTATAACAAAAATGCAAGGGATAAATTAATTTCACCTCTTAAAGAATGGCCTTAAAATCAAAATTGCTAGGAAAAGCCCCAACCGGCTCATTACATGTCTCAATGACATACAAAAGATTTACGTTTCCGTTTTTCTCTTGATTGATTTAACAGCGAAAGTTATATATCATCTACGATGTGTCTTGCTGTCTTGCTGCTCATATGTGCCTGTGGTAAAATCGTATGTATTGGCCACGAATTTTTACTCTCATTACTGCGGTCTAGTCTTTTGGGTGGAAATTAAAGATGATCAAAACAGATCATGAAGCTTCCTTTGATCAATTAAATATGCCCGGCAATTCAATAACACCGAACAATCTGGGCTCAAACTAAATCTTCTAGAAAATGTCAGAAAAACGTTTTACCACGAAACAGATAAAGTTTGACAATTTTTTAAAGTCCATTCGGGTTCGAACCAATTAAATAGGGAGACATGTATCAGGGGCGGATCCAGGATTTTTTTTAGGAGGGGGTGCACTCGTCTCTTGCTCTACTTCAACACCAATAAACCAAATAGTTTTTTTTATGCAGAATACAAGTTGTATTAGAAAACCGTAAGTCATCTCGGGGGGGGGGGGGGTGCGCACCCCCTGCACCCTCCCCCTAGATCCGCCCCTGTGTATTGTAAGTACAAAATACTATTGGACGGGGGTTGCATACCTTCATGATGTCGTCTGATGTATTGATCAGCCAAAGATTGTTATCACCATTGACGCTCAGACAGAAAACTGAGGCTTGTCTCGACTGGGACTGTCTAAAAAGCAGAGAGCTCTTATCGGACACCTTCTTGGAGCTGTCAATTGCAGCAACAAGGCCCCACCCAAAAGGTAGGAGAGCTTCCATCACTTTAATGACCAGAAGTTTGGATTTTACTCCTTTGCTTCCAGAAGCACACCATGGGCTTCCTCGTAGCTTGAACTGCCAACTATCTGCGTAACGGGATTCTTCCTCAATGCCTTTTGGCCAAACAGACCGGATGGTACTTCGGATGACGGAAACGAAATCGTCGGGAGCACCGATGACCCTCAGTAAGTCGGAACTGTTGAGGCTGATCGTGAACTGCTCCGGAGGCGACTGCCCTTCTGGTATTAAGCTTGGGTGGTAATCAAAGAAAAAAGTGTTGCTGTCACTTCGGATGTTGGAATTTCCATATAAATTCCATTGTTTCGGTATCAGATCACTTATAATTGTCTGCAGCATCGCTTCTGAATGAACCGCGTCTGCGCTCTCTGAAAACCATGGAAAGCCTTTTAACTTTATCATCAATACATTATTCTTGTAAGTCCATTTCTGTATTCCATTTGGCCATGATTTTTCTATGGCATCTTTAAAGACTTGGTGGAGTTCACTTGGCGCATTGAGTACCATTAAACTGTCAAAACCACTCAACCCAACTACAAGAAATGGCTGAGGTGAGAAATCTACCGGTGGTGGAACTCTCTTGAAAATCCACGTCGTCAGATCAAGTCTCTGATATATGTTGCACGATATGTGAAGCCTCCATCCATTCCTGTACAGCATATACAACATTCTTTCCGCCATTCTTCTACATCCTAATGCATCGCTTGACGAAGTCGCAGCGCTAAAAGGATTGCCTTTTAACTTGAACTCGTAAACTCCATTGAGCATAAAAGCTTCTTTTTGAATGCCCTTGGGCCACGCTTCTTCTATAACCTTGCGGATAATATTTGCTTCCGGTTCACCTCCACAAATAAGGTGAAGAGTATCTCCGCCGTAAAGAGCTACACACATGTATTGAAAGCCGTCTGGTCGAGGAGGCAATTCGAGGTTGCTACTTTGATTATCCGCCATATTCTACTGCCTATCGATAAGACAAAAAATTTATAAACTTTACCTCTTACATGCATTTCACCACGCAATGATTGCGTATAAATGTTCCCATAATGATGATAATTAAACAGATCATTTTATTTGCTAGTTGTTTTTGAGTTACGGTCAAGCCTGCAATCTTGGACAAAATAAATGGAAAACCTAGACTCCCCCCCTCCCCCCCAAATCAAGGATGGGAAAATGGCGTATTTTTGCCCTTCGCGCGGCTTCATCCTTGATTTAGGGAAGGGGGGGTGGGGATGGGGTATGCTGTTCCATCTTATTTTGTCCAAGATCGTGGCTTAACGGACACCCGCTTCATACGGACCCCTCATTATTACGGACAGTTTGCTTTGTCTCTGGGAAAAGAAAGCCCTTACATTTTCTCTAAATTCAACACGCTTAATACGGACACTTTCCATGGCCCCTTCAGTGTCGGTTTTAACGGGCTTTGACTGTATTTCCTCGAATAACCACCCACTTAAGCTCGATTACCAGCCGCTGTTCGGGAGATGAGCCCACGCTCCTCCCCCGAACAGACGGCTGGACGCCAATCTCGTATCCAGAGTCTTCTGGCATTTTGGTTGGCGGGGCAACGCCACCAAAGGGTAGGTACTTCATATATTATTCCAGGAGCCCATCATTTGTTGCGCTCCTGATTATTCCTTTAGTGTACCGAGATAAGCCAGTCTCAGAAGACTCTGGGTACGAAATTGGCGGTAAAATTAAATTTTGAATTTACGTCACAGACACGATAGGCCACTCACGCGTCCAGCCGTCCCTTCTCGGGGAGGACCGAGAGTGCGGCGGAAATCAAGCCTACCACCCACTCCTCGTCGATAGTAGTACCTGCAGTTTTTGCAAAAGCCTCTCTTTTCCGTCCTATTAGTGGGAGTATTCAGTACGACGAAAGCTGCATTCCTTTCTTACTGTTACTTGGCTACACCGGTATCAATCTAGAAATGTATTTTTCACTGGTATTCCAAGTAATTAGCCCCACTTGTTTTCTGTTTCACAACTGCCGCACCCCATGTCCCCCCCCCCCCCCCCCCCCCCCGTACACCAATGCGGGGTAAGTTAAGTTATTTTGCAAGTTATTTTGAAAGGACGGTGCTAATATTGTTCAGCATATCATTGTTTGCATAATTAGCCAAAACACTTTCTGACAGGAAACCTTGAGGGGAAATACACATTAGATCGTGACAGCGTAGCGGTGCGTGACGAAACAAACAGGCGGCATTGCGGGAAACGACCTAAACGCGTGCTAAGACTGATTACTATTTAATGTTCATTTATACGGTTCGAAAGTCGAACTTTACATATACGTACTCAACTCATTTTTAGTTAGGTTGACTTTTCTTGACACCTTATATTGGTGCGTGCCTGACAAACTTACTGGTGGCGTAGGAAACGTACAGAAGACATAATTCATGCTTCAAGGTTTCGAAATGAATAAACCTTATCAAATTCATTTATATACGGGGAGAGCCCACCCTAATATCAGCACTATCAAACTACTTGTGGTTATGGCGGTATAAAAACTTGTGTGTGTTTTGAAACGTGTACTCCGTGGAGTTGACGGAGAACCGATAGTGTCGAACATAAATAGATGAAAATGTCCTGCAAAATGTCTTCAGGAATAACTGTTTCCGGCTCCCATTATTCCTGAGTTTAAACCCAGCATTGTTTTTTGCCCTTTTGGACCTGCTTAATTTTTTCCTTTTCAAGATGCAACTACTATTGCAATGCTAGCTACTCATACTTCAGTGGGATCTCTCGAAATAAGTCAGCGAATTAAAGCTATTGTTATATTAGCAGTAAATGAAGGCAGAATAATATTTAACAATACAAAAAAGAATTAATATACGTAATACCTTTTGAGCTGTTTTCCCTTGTTTCCGTGCAATCGAACGTTGTCTGAGCGTATCTTTTTTTTTTAATTACAATATTTGCACACAACGCAGATGAAACTTCGTTATGAGATTTCTATGCTATTACCTCAGTGGCATATATAGAGGTGGCATGATGTCAAGTATATGACAAAACACTTATCTTGCGCAATATCGGTTACGAATGCCTTAATCAATTTGGCCTGCGTGTCGGCCGCAAAAAGGGGAGGGAGAGGGGGAGGGACGCCTGCTACGCAGGCTACAATCAATTCCGAAATGACCACTGGATCTCTGGAAATGCATTCTGATTGTAACCGGTGTCATAAAATTTGCATTTATCATCCTACGGCAACTTCATTCTTCTCGACAAACCAAGCACTCCAGCACTATTTTCTCGAAAATTTTAGATGCAATTTAAAGTTTGACGAAAGTGAGAATTTTTCTGAATCCTTTCTCTATCAAATTTTCGAATTCGAACAAAATGGGAACTCAGAAGGAATTTATAAGATACCATCTTCGAAACTTGTTGCTTGCGAACCGCAGACGTATTTCCGGTCGTCGCAAATTTTTTCTCGGCTCGGTTTCTCGGCAGGTAAAACTAACGCCGAAAAAACCGGATGCTCTCGAAGAAATAGCCCTTTTGTTTGTTTCGTCACGCAACGCACCTCCTCACAAAGAGGAGCTTTGCGTGACGACCTCTGTGGAAGCAGGCTGTGGAAGGTGCCCGGATATGCAGCACATACTGAGTGGAACCTGGGACCAAGGAAAAAAAACAAGATGGCGCCCGAAATTTGCCATGTTTATTGAGATCCTGGACTTTATGGTAAATCCACCGGTTGTATTCAACTTCAACAATATGGCTTAAACGGCTAACTGCTTGGTGGCTTATTCCTCCTCGTTTGGCTTATTTACATGTATACAAATGTGCCAACTTCAGCCACGGGAAGCTTTAATTACCTCACAGAGCAGCACGCGGGACGTTATTGAGTTAATCTTTAAAGGTAGGCTTTCCTGAGTATGTAGAAATTTTGATAGAGACTACCTCTACAAGGTTATGCACACATTTCCTGACTTAAACTCCATATTGCCGGTAGTTGTAGTTGTATGTCATCAGGGTTTCGTGTACTGACTGTACTGGAAAATCAGGATGGGGAATTGGGGATCGGGGATGTGGGACCCCTTTTTTGGGGGAAGGGGGGTGTTTCGATTGATCGCAAAATTTGCTGTCTTATTTTTAGGGAAAAAGATGATGCCTGCAATTTCTATGCGCATGTTGCACGAAACATCCAGCACATCGCATGATCTTAAAAGTTCCTGATGTTTTGGGTAGCATATCACTGTGACATTTGAATGCACTGAATGTTTTGTGCAAGTTTAGAGAGCGATTGTTTATTACGTCCCGTGGAGGGGGGGGGGGGGTACAATTTTCAAAGAGGTTTGATTTTTGGGTGTCAACTTTGAAAATGCACAGAATGTGAGGGGGGCGAAATATTGAGACACAGGACTGGCCTTCTATGTAAAACTTGTCAAACTATAATATGATTGAAGCATATCCACATTTCCTTCAACGGAAGACAAAAAAAATAGTAGGGTAGAGAAATCTGAAATAGGAATAAGGTTTCCACAACACCTGCTGCACTCTTTAGGACAGCAATGAGTTCTAATATAGGGTGGGGAAAATCACATATGTTGGTCTGAAATAGGAATATGGTTTCCAGGACACATGCTGGACTCTTGAGGACAGAATTTTAGGTCTGATATAGGGTAGGAAATATCACATATTTTGGTCTGTAATAGGAATAAAGTTTCCAGGACACATGCTGGACTCTCGAGGACAGCAATTCAGTTCTGATATAGGGTAGGGAAAATCACATATTTTGGTCTGAAATAGGAATAAGGTTCCCAGCACACATGCTGCACTCTTTAGGACAGCAGTTCAATTCTGATGTAGGGTAGGGAAAATCACATATTTTGGTCTGAAATAGGAATAAGGTTTCCACAACACATGCTGAACTCTCGAGGACAGCAATTGAGTTCTGATATAGGGTGGGGAAAATCACATATTTTGGTCTGAAATAGGAATAAGGTTTCCAGGACACATGCTGCACTCTCAAGGACAGCAGTTCAGTTCTGATATAGGGTAGGGAAAATCACATATTTTGATCTGAAATAGAAATAAGGTTTCCAGGACACATGCTGCACTCTTGAGGACCGCAGTTCAGTTCTGGTATAGGGTAGGGAAAATCACATATTTTGGTCTGAAATAGAAATAAGGTTCCCAGGAAACATGCTGCACTCTTGAGGACAGAAGTTCAGGTCTGATATACATGTAGGGTAGGGAAAATCACATAGTTTGGTCTGAAATAGGAATAAGGTTTCCAGGACACATGCTGCACTCTTGAGGACCGCAGTTCAGTTCTGAAATAGGGTAGGGAAAATCACATTTTTGTCTGAAATAGAAATAAGGTTTCCAGGAAACATGCTGCACTCTTGAGGACAGACGTTCAGGTCTGATATACATGTAGGGTAGATAAAATCACATATTTTGGTCTGAAATAGGGATAAAGTTTCTAGGACACATGCTGCACTCTTTAGGACAGCAGTTCAGTTCTGATATAGGGTAGGAAATATCACATATTTTGGTCTGAAATAGGTATAAAGTTTCAAGGACATATGCTGGACTCTTGTGGATGGCAGTTCAGTTCTGATATAGGGTAGGGAAGGACACATGCTGTACTCTTTAGGACAGCAGTTCAGTTCTGATATAGGGTAGGGAAAATGACAGCTTTTGTTTTTGTTTTGAAGTTAAAAGTGACTACCGATCTCGAACAGCTCTTGACTTGCAGTTACTCTAAATTTCCGCTGCTGAAGAGAATTCAGTGCTGCTGCATTGTTCTCCCATCCCTGTATTTTGTCATTGACAAAGACCGGATGAGGTTTTGACAACCTTACGCATGCCCATAAGGTTTGTGTGGCAAAATTTCAATTCCGGTTAGTGTCGTCGTCCCATTTCGTCATTGATGCTTAAGGTCCCTATCAACTAATAACTGCAGGCAGGCTTTTGTAGTCTTTTTGTAAACATCTTCAATGAATTCTGCTGTGAAACTCTGACAAAACCATGAACCCATGAGATATTTCATGAATGTTTGTTATCTTATGATCAATCACAGCAAATATCAAGACATGTTGGTTTGCCAGAAAACCACAAACTTATTTATCATCTTTGCTTGCGGTTTAGTTTTGCTCGTGTGTGATTGTCTTTTTTTTCTTACAACACATGTTCCAGAAATATTTCTGTGTTTGTTTGGGTTTGTGGTTTGTCAGTAAAAAGATCAAAGCAAGGCTCTATTTATTTAATCTGCTAGGAAACATTAATTTTGCAAAAAAGGGGGGTGCATATATACATGTAGGTAGGAAAACTATTATTCTTTCTTTCTACCTGGCACTTTGAAATTTTTTTGTATAATTTATCTCTTATATTTCTGCCCATTTTACAGAACCCCTCCTATCTTGGAATGTTTTGGAAATTTCCTTGCCCATCACAAGTTGGATATCAAGATATTTCTGCGATTAAAGGGAGGACATCAAAAGTGGCAGCTGAGGATGGCAAAGTCTGTACTTGATTCTTTTAATATAACTATTAGGTTTGATATCATGAATGTCCTTTTTGGGATCTTAGATACAGATAATATAAGCATTCTAGTCAATTACATCATTCTTGAAAGCAAATATTTTATTTACCGCTGTAAGTTAAATAAGGGCTGTTTATGTGTAAGACTGTTAGTCGATAAATTTAAAAAAACGTTTCAAACCGAACGTTTTATCGCGAAAAAAAAACAACAAAATCCATTTCCATGATAAAAAATGGAAGCCGTTACTCCCATTAATACAACAGTAGCTGTTATCCAAACTTCGTTTTTCTAATACTCCCTGTATTACTCTGTATTTTAAGTTCAAGTCGAATAAGTTATGTAAGCCTTGTAGTGTAGTGCAGTGTAGCTTTTTATTTATTTATTCTATTTTTTTTTTTTTTTTTGTAATTAAGGTAGTTGTTGTAAATTTTGTAATGTTTGTATGTTTCGATCTGTATGTTGTTTGGACTATACCAGTAAAAAGAAAATAAATAAATAAAATACAAAAAAAAAAAAAAAAGCTGAGGATGGCAGTGTCCCATTAGTGGTTTCAGGCATTCCAGGTATCAAAAGCTTTTTTCTAACCTTCTAAACTGGTATGAGACACTTTGTTCTGTGACTGGGGTGTCAAGCAGGGGATAAGCCTAGTCCTAGTCATCTCAGTCATCCCACTCAACCCAGTTATCCTACTTATCGCAGGTTCATCATAGTCCAGGGTTCGAAATTTACTTTTATGTCCAGTTGCCCCTGGGACAACCACAAGACTTGGTTTGGTTGCCCATAGAATATTTTGGTTGTCCAAGCTCTTGCCCCCAGTTCAAGCCAACCATCGTCGAAACAAACATGGCGGCATCACGGAGCGGATCTCACTAGTGCATGGACTATGTTTACTGGTACCAACCGCTGATTAAAGCACAACAGGCTCATTCAAATAAGAATGTTGGACAAAAACGAACTTCGGTTTCCAACGGTAGTGTACGTGATACTTTAGTATTTCAACCGCGTTTTTTTCTTTCCACTAACTTAGTTTAGGTATCGCTTACTCTCCAAAGACAACAAGCTGTTATATTTATTCAAATCTATCAAGTCTCCATTAAGGACTAGTGCCACGACAGATTGGGTTGCCCAAGGGGCAACCACTTAGCACAATTTGATTGCCCCATCGTAATTTTCGTTGTCCGGGACAACCGGACAACCGTTAATTTCGAACCCTGTAGTCACCCTTTCCATCCTAGTCGCCACGGGTATCCCAGTCATTCCAATCATCCTATGTATCCCAGTCATAGAGTCATTCACCTTATCCCACCCACCCTAGTCATCCTAGTCACTAAATTCACCATTGTCATCCTCATTAATATTAGTCATGAACCCTAGTCATCCTTAGTTGTCCAAATCATCCCAGTCATCCAAGCCATCCAGTCATCCTTCATCTCAGTCATTCTAGTCACCACAGTCACCCTAGTTCTCCCAGTCGTCCTAGTTATCCCAGTCACCTTGGTCATCCTTCTTAATGGTAACTTTATTTATACATGGTATTTCCTTCAGGTACATTTACATTCAAGTATAGAAAACTAACTACCTAACTAAACTAGAATCTAAGATAAAAACTAAAATAATAAAGATGAAAAGAAAACACCTGCTTTTCAAGGAGGCCGTGTGTAAAAATAACATATCGCTAATTAAGTTATTTTGCAATATTAAGGTCCCTTAATATCCCCTTAAATACATTAGGGGATATCAATTGCCGCAACTCCAGAGGCAAGCTGTTCCATAACACACTTCCGCAATAAGAAATACTTCTTTTATAATATTCATTGAGGGCTTTTGGGACAGCAAGCTTGCATGTATTCATTCTCTCTCTAAGGATATAACTACAGTGTAGTTAACGTGCAGCGACAAACAAAATGCGAAGTCAGATATTCTGGAGCTGTGTTATTTACAATGCTATACATCCTCATTATTGCTTTACTAACTACGTGCTGATAGACAATTTCTATTCTTCAACTTTTTTAACTTGCTGGCTGATTTTGCCAAAAATAAAAACATAAAAAAATTCCAAATTTTTGACCAAACCATGCACTAACTCCATTGGGCTACCAAACCATGGACTTAACTCGTTTTTTATAGTCTAAAAAAGCTTTTTTCCTTTCTAGAATATCGTCAAACACATTATCCTAGCTGAATTTGCCAAAAATAAAAAAAAAAAAATTTTCAAATCTTTGACCAAAACCATGGACTAACCCCTTTGGAAAAGTCCCAATTTTTGACTTTTTTAAATTTCTGTTTTTTATAGTCTAAAAAAGCTTTTTTCCTTTCTAGAATATCATCAAACACATTTTGCTAACTGATTTTGCCAAAAATAAAAATATGGAAAATTTTCAAATGTTTGACCAAAACCATGGACTAACCCCTTTAGAAAACTCCCGATTGTTGACTGTTTTAACTTTGTGTTTTTTATAGTCTAAAAAAGCTTTTTTCCTTTCTAGAATATTGTCAAACGCATTATGCTAACTGATTTTGCGAAAAATATAAAGATGGAAAATTTTCAAATTTTTGACCAAAACCATGGACTAACCCCTTTGGAAAAATCCCAATTTTTGACTCTTTGAACTTTGTGTTTTTTATAGTCTAAAAAAGCTTTTTTCCTTTCTAGAATATCGTCAAACGCATTATGCTAACTAATTTGGCCAAAAATAAAAAGATGGAAAATTTTCAAATTTTTGACCAAAACCATGGACTAACCCCTTCCGAAAAATCCCAATTTTTGACTGTTTTAAATTTCTGTTTTTTATAGTCTAAAAAAGCTTGTTTCCTTTCTAGAATATAATCAAACACATTATGCTAGCTGATTTTGCCAAAACTAAAAAGATGGAAAATTTTCAAATTTTTCACCAAAACCATGGACTAACCCCTTTGGAAAAATCCCAATTTTTGACCTTTTTAACTTTGTGTTTTTTATAGTCTAAAAAAAGCTTTTTTCCTTTCTAGAATATCATCAAACAGATTTTGCTAACTGATTTTGCCAAAAATAAAAAAATGGAAAATTTTCAAATTTTTGACCAAAACCATGGACTAACCCCTTTGGAAAAGTCCCAATTTTTGACTGTTTTAACTTTCTGTTTTTTATAGTCTAAAGAAACTTGTTTCCTTTCTAGAATATAATCAAACACATTATGCTAGCTGATTTTGCCAAAACTAAAAAGATGGAAAATTTTCAAATGTTTGACCAAAACCATGGACTAACCCCTTTGGAAAAATCCCAATTTTTGACCTTTTTAACTTTGTGTTTTTTATAGTCTAAAAAAGCTTTTTTCCTTTCTAGAATATCATCAAACACATTTTGCTAACTGATTTTGCCAAAAATAAAAAAATGGAAAATTTTCAAATTTTTGACCAAAACCATGGACTAACCCCTTTGGAAAAGTCCCAATTTTTGACTGTTTTAACTTTCTGTTTTTTATAGCCTAAAGAAACTTGTTTCCTTTCTAGAATATAATCAAACACATTATGCTAGCTGATTTTGCCAAAACTAAAAAGATGGAAAATTTTCAAATGTTTGACCAAAACCATGGACTAACCCCTTTGGAAAAGTCCCAATTTTTGACTGTTTTAACTTTCTGTTTTTTATAGTCTAAAAAAGCTTTTTTCCTTTCTAGAATATCGTCAAACACATTATGCTAACTAATTTGGCCAAAAATAAAAAGATGGAAAATTTTCAAATTTTTGACCAAAACCATGGACTAACCCCTTCCGAAAAATCCCAATTGTTGACTGTTTTAACTTTCTGTTTTTTATAGTTTAAAAACCTTTTTTCCTTTCTAGAACATCATCAAGCACATTTTGCTAACTGATTTTGCCAAAAATAAAAAAATGGAAAATTTTCAAATTTTTGACCAAACCATGGACTAACCCCTTTGGAAAAGTCCCAATTTTTGACTGTTTTAACTTTCTGTTTTTTATAGTCTAAAAAAGCCTTTCTCCTTTCTAGAATATTATCAAACACATTTTGCTAGCTAATTTTGCCAAAAATAAAAAGATGGAAAATTTTCAAATTTTTGACCAAAACCATGGACTAACCCCTTCCGAAAAATCCCAATTTTTGACTGTTTTAAATTTCTGTTTTTTATAGTCTAAAAAAGCTTGTTTCCTTTCTAGAATATAATCAAACACATTATGCTAGCTGATTTTGCCAAAACTAAAAAGATGGAAAATTTTCAAATTTTTCACCAAAACCATGGACTAACCCCTTTGGAAAAATCCCAATTTTTGACCTTTTTAACTTTGTGTTTTTTATAGTCTAAAAAAAGCTTTTTTCCTTTCTAGAATATCATCAAACAGATTTTGCTAACTGATTTTGCCAAAAATAAAAAAATGGAAAATTTTCAAATTTTTGACCAAAACCATGGACTAACCCCTTTGGAAAAGTCCCAATTTTTGACTGTTTTAACTTTCTGTTTTTTATAGTCTAAAGAAACTTGTTTCCTTTCTAGAATATAATCAAACACATTATGCTAGCTGATTTTGCCAAAACTAAAAAGATGGAAAATTTTCAAATGTTTGACCAAAACCATGGACTAACCCCTTTGGAAAAATCCCAATTTTTGACCTTTTTAACTTTGTGTTTTTTATAGTCTAAAAAAGCTTTTTTCCTTTCTAGAATATCATCAAACACATTTTGCTAACTGATTTTGCCAAAAATAAAAAAATGGAAAATTTTCAAATTTTTGACCAAAACCATGGACTAACCCCTTTGGAAAAGTCCCAATTTTTGACTGTTTTAACTTTCTGTTTTTTATAGCCTAAAGAAACTTGTTTCCTTTCTAGAATATAATCAAACACATTATGCTAGCTGATTTTGCCAAAACTAAAAAGATGGAAAATTTTCAAATGTTTGACCAAAACCATGGACTAACCCCTTTGGAAAAGTCCCAATTTTTGACTGTTTTAACTTTCTGTTTTTTATAGTCTAAAAAAGCTTTTTTCCTTTCTAGAATATCGTCAAACACATTATGCTAACTAATTTGGCCAAAAATAAAAAGATGGAAAATTTTCAAATTTTTGACCAAAACCATGGACTAACCCCTTTGCAAAAATCCCAATTTTTGACTTTTTTAACTCTCTGTTTTTTATAGTCTAAAAAAGCTTTTTTCCTTTCTAGAATATCGTCAAACACTTTATGCTAGCTGATTTTGCCAACAATAAAAACATGGAAAATTTTCAAATTTTTGACCAAAACCATGGACTAACTCCTTTGGAAAAGTCCCAAGTTTTGACTTTTTTAAATTTCTGTTTTTTATAGTGTAAAAAAGCTTTTTTCCTTTCTAGAATATCATCAAACACATTTTGCTAACTGATTTTGCCAAAAATAAAAAGATGGAAAATTTTCAAATGTTTGACCAAAACCATGGACTTACCCCCTTGGAAAAATCCCAATTGTTGACTGTTTTAACTTTGTGTTTTTTATAGTCTAAAAAAGCTTTTTTCCTTTCTAGAATATTGTCAAACGCATTATGCTCACTGATTTTGCCAAAAATAAAAAGATGGAAAATTTTCAAATCTTTGACCAAAACCATGGACTAACCCCTTCGGAAAAATCCCAATTTTTGACTGTTTTAACTTTCTGTTTTTTACAGTTTAAAAAGCTTTTTTCCTTTGTAGAATATCATAAAACACATTTAGCTAGCAGATTTTGCCAAAAATAAAAATATGCAAAATTTTCAAATTTTTGACCAAAACCATGGACTAACCCCTTTGGAAAAATCCCAATTTTCGATCTTTTTAACTTTGTGTTTTTTATAGTCTAAAAAACCTTTAATCCTTTCTAGAATATCATCAAACACATTTTCCTAACTGATTTTGCCAAAAATAAAAAAATGGAAAATTTTCAAATTTTTGACCAAAACCATGGATTAACCCCTTTGAAAAAATCCCAATTTTTGACGTTTTTAACTTTCTGTTTTTTATAGTCTAAAAAAGCTTTTTTCCTTTCTAGAATATCGTCAAACACATTATGCTAGCTGATTTTGCGAAAAATAAAAAGATGGAAAATTTTCAAATTTTTGACCAAAACCATGGACTAACCCCTTTGGAAAAGTCCCAATTTTTGACTTTTTTAACTTTGTGTTTTTTATAGTCTGAAAAAGCTTTTTTCCTTTTTAGAATATCATCAAACACATTTTGCTAACTGATTTTGCCAAAAATAAAAAAATGGAAAATTTTCAAATTTTTGACCAAAACCATGGACTAACCCCTTTGGAAAAGTCCCAATTTTTGACTGTTTTAACTTTCTGTTTTTTATAGCCTAAAGAAACTTGTTTCCTTTCTAGAATATAATCAAACACATTATGCTAGCTGATTTTGCCAAAACTAAAAAGATGGAAAATTTTCAAATGTTTGACCAAAACCATGGACTAACCCCTTTGGAAAAGTCCCAATTTTTGACTGTTTTAACTTTCTGTTTTTTATAGTCTAAAAAAGCTTTTTTCCTTTCTAGAATATCGTCAAACACATTATGCTAACTAATTTGGCCAAAAATAAAAAGATGGAAAATTTTCAAATTTTTGACCAAAACCATGGACTAACCCCTTTGCAAAAATCCCAATTTTTGACTTTTTTAACTCTCTGTTTTTTATAGTCTAAAAAAGCTTTTTTCCTTTCTAGAATATCGTCAAACACTTTATGCTAGCTGATTTTGCCAACAATAAAAACATGGAAAATTTTCAAATTTTTGACCAAAACCATGGACTAACTCCTTTGGAAAAGTCCCAAGTTTTGACTTTTTTAAATTTCTGTTTTTTATAGTGTAAAAAAGCTTTTTTCCTTTCTAGAATATCATCAAACACATTTTGCTAACTGATTTTGCCAAAAATAAAAAGATGGAAAATTTTCAAATGTTTGACCAAAACCATGGACTTACCCCCTTGGAAAAATCCCAATTGTTGACTGTTTTAACTTTGTGTTTTTTATAGTCTAAAAAAGCTTTTTTCCTTTCTAGAATATTGTCAAACGCATTATGCTCACTGATTTTGCCAAAAATAAAAAGATGGAAAATTTTCAAATCTTTGACCAAAACCATGGACTAACCCCTTCGGAAAAATCCCAATTTTTGACTGTTTTAACTTTCTGTTTTTTACAGTTTAAAAAGCTTTTTTCCTTTGTAGAATATCATAAAACACATTTTGCTAGCAGATTTTGCCAAAAATAAAAATATGCAAAATTTTCAAATTTTTGACCAAAACCATGGACTAACCCCTTTGGAAAAATCCCAATTTTCGATCTTTTTAACTTTGTGTTTTTTATAGTCTAAAAAACCTTTAATCCTTTCTAGAATATCATCAAACACATTTTCCTAACTGATTTTGCCAAAAATAAAAAAATGGAAAATTTTCAAATTTTTGACCAAAACCATGGATTAACCCCTTTGAAAAAATCCCAATTTTTGACGTTTTTAACTTTCTGTTTTTTATAGTCTAAAAAAGCTTTTTTCCTTTCTAGAATATCGTCAAACACATTATGCTAGCTGATTTTGCGAAAAATAAAAAGATGGAAAATTTTCAAATTTTTGACCAAAACCATGGACTAACCCCTTTGGAAAAGTCCCAATTTTTGACTTTTTTAACTTTGTGTTTTTTATAGTCTGAAAAAGCTTTTTTCCTTTTTAGAATATCATCAAACACATTTTGCTAACTGATTTTGCCAAAAATAAAAAGATGGAAAATTTTCAAATTTTTGACCAAAACCATGGACTAACCCTTTTGGAAAAATCCCAATTTTTGACTTTTTTAACTTTCTGTTTTTTATAGTCTAAAAAAGCTTTTTTCCTTTCTAGAATATCGTCAAACACATTATGCTAGCTGATTTTGCCAAAAATAAAAAGATGGAAAATTTTCAAATTTTTGACCAAAACCATGGACTAACCCCTTTAGAAAAATCCCAATTTTTGACTTTATTAAATTTCTGTTTTTTATAGTCTGAAAAAGCTTTTTTCCTTTCTAGAATATCATCAAACACATTTTGCTAGCTGATTTTGCCAAAAATAAAAAGATGGAAAATTTTCAAATGTTTGACCAAAACCATGGACTAACCCCTTCGGAAGAATCCCAATTTTTGACTGTTTTAACTTTCTGTTTTTTATAGTTTAAAAAGCTTTTTTCCTTTGTAGAATATCATCATACACATTTTGCTAGCAGATTTTGCCAAAAATAAAAATATGGAAAATTTTAAAAATTTTTGACCAAAACCATGGACTAACCCCTTTGAAAAAATCCCAATTTTTGAATTTATTAAATTTCTGTTTTTTATAGTCTAAAAAAGCTATTTTCCTTTCTACAATATCATCAAACACATTTTGCTAACTGATCTTGCCAAAAATAAAGAGGTGGAAAATTTTCAAATGTTTGACCAAAACCATGGACTAACCCCTTTGGAAAAATCCCAATTGTTGACTCTTTTAACTTTCTGTTTTTTTTAGTCTAAAAAAGCTTTTTTCCTTTCTAGAATATCGTCAAACACTTTATGCTAGCTGATTTTGCCAACAATAAAAAGATGGAAAATGTTCAAATTTTTGACCAAAACCATGGACTAACTCCTTTGGAAAAGTCCCAAGTTTTGACTTTTTTATTTTTCTTTTTTATAGTCTAAAAAAGCTTTTTTCCTTTCTAGAATATCATCAAACACATTTTGCTAACTGATTTTGTCAAAAATAAAAAAATGGAAAATTTTCAAATTTTTGACCAAAACCATGGACTAACCCCTTTGAAAAAATCCCAATTTTTGACGTTTTTAACTTTCTGTCTTTTATAGTCTAAAAAAGCTTTTTTCCTTTCTAGAATATCGTCAAACACATTATGCTAGCCGATTTTGCCAAAAATAAAAAGATGGAAAATTTTCAAATTTTTGACCAAAACCAAGGACTAACCCCTTTGGAAAAGTCCCAATTCATGACTTTTTTAACTTTGTGTTTTTTATAGTCTAAAAAAGCTTTTTTCCTTTTTAGAATATCATCAAACACATTTTGCTAACTGATTTTGCCAAAAATAAAAAGATGGAAAATTTTCAAATTTTTGACCAAAACCATGGACTAACCCTTTTGGAAAAATCCCAATTTTTGACTTTTTTAACTTTCTGTTTTTTATAGTCTAAAAAAGCTTTTTTCCTTTCTAGAATATCGTCAAACACATTATGCTAGCTGATTTTGCCAAAAATAAAAAGATGGAAAATTTTCAAATTTTTGACCAAAACCATGGACTAACCCCTTTAGAAAAATCCCAATTTTTGACTTTATTAAATTTCTGTTTTTTATAGTCTGAAAAAGCTTTTTTCCTTTCTAGAATATCATCAAACACATTTTGCTAGCTGATTTTGCCAAAAATAAAAAGATGGAAAATTTTCAAATGTTTGACCAAAACCATGGACTAACCCCTTCGGAAGAATCCCAATTTTTGACTGTTTTAACTTTCTGTTTTTTATAGTTTAAAAAGCTTTTTTCCTTTGTAGAATATCATCATACACATTTTGCTAGCAGATTTTGCCAAAAATAAAAATATGGAAAATTTTAAAAATTTTTGACCAAAACCATGGACTAACCCCTTTGAAAAAATCCCAATTTTTGAATTTATTAAATTTCTGTTTTTTATAGTCTAAAAAAGCTATTTTCCTTTCTACAATATCATCAAACACATTTTGCTAACTGATCTTGCCAAAAATAAAGAGGTGGAAAATTTTCAAATGTTTGACCAAAACCATGGACTAACCCCTTTGGAAAAATCCCAATTGTTGACTCTTTTAACTTTCTGTTTTTTTTAGTCTAAAAAAGCTTTTTTCCTTTCTAGAATATCGTCAAACACTTTATGCTAGCTGATTTTGCCAACAATAAAAAGATGGAAAATGTTCAAATTTTTGACCAAAACCATGGACTAACTCCTTTGGAAAAGTCCCGAGTTTTGACTTTTTTATTTTTCTTTTTTATAGTCTAAAAAAGCTTTTTTCCTTTCTAGAATATCATCAAACACATTTTGCTAACTGATTTTGTCAAAAATAAAAAAATGGAAAATTTTCAAATTTTTGACCAAAACCATGGACTAACCCCTTTGAAAAAATCCCAATTTTTGACGTTTTTAACTTTCTGTCTTTTATAGTCTAAAAAAGCTTTTTTCCTTTCTAGAATATCGTCAAACACATTATGCTAGCCGATTTTGCCAAAAATAAAAAGATGGAAAATTTTCAAATTTTTGACCAAAACCAAGGACTAACCCCTTTGGAAAAGTCCCAATTTTTGACTTTTTTAACTTTGTGTTTTTTATAGTCTAAAAAAGCTTTTTTCCTTTTTAGAATATCATCAAACACATTTTGCTAACTGATTTTGCCAAAAATAAAAAGATGGAAAATTTTCAAATTTTTGACCAAAACCATGGACTAACCCCATCAGAAAAATCCCAATTTTTGACTGTTGTAACTTTCTGTTTTTTATAGTTTAAAAGCCTTTTTTTCTTTCTAGAATATCATCAAACACATTTTGCTAGCTGATTTTGCCAAAAAAAAAGATGGAAATTTTTCTAATTTGTGACCAAAACCATGGACTAACCCCTTTGGAAAAATCCCAATTTTTGACTTTTTTAACTTTCTGTTTTTTATAGTCTAAAAAAGCTTTTTTTTCTTTCTAGAATATCATCAAACACATTTTGCTACCTGATTTTGCCAAAAATAAAAACATGGAAAATTTTCAAATTTTTGACCAAAACCATGTACTAACCCCTTTGGAAAAATCCCAATTTTTGACTTTTTTAACTTTGTGTTTTTTATAGTCTAAAAAAGCTTTTTTCCTTTCTAGAATATTGTCAAACGCATTATGCTAACTGATTTTGCCAGAAATAAAAAGATGGAAAATTTTCAAATGTTTGACCAAAACCACGGACTAACCCCTTTGGAAGAGTCACAATGTTTTACTGTTTCTGTTTTTTATAGTCTAAAAAAGGTTTTTTCCTTTCTAGAATGTCATAAAACACATTTTGCTAAGTGATTTTGCCAAAAATAAAAAGATGCAAAATTTTCAAATTTTGATTCAAAACCATGGACTAACCCCTTTAGAAAAATCCCAATTTTTGACTTTTTTAACTTTGTGTTTTTTATAGTCTAAAAAAGCTTTTTTCCTTTCTAGAATATTGTCAAACGCATTATGCTAACTGATTTTGCCAGAAATAAAAAAATGGAAAATTTTCAAATTTTTGACCAAAACTATGGACTAACCCCTTTGGAAGAGTCCCAATTTTTTACTGTTTCTGTTTTTTATAGTCTGAAAAAGGTTTTTTCCTTTCTAGAATGTCATCAAACACATTTTGCTAACTGATTTTGCCAAAAATAAAAACATGGAAAATTTTCAAATTTTTAACCAAAACCATGGACTAACCCCTTTGGAAAAATCCCAATTTTTGACTTTTTTAAATTTCTGTTTTTTATAGTCTAAAAAAGCTTTTTTCCTTTCTAGAATATCATCAAACACATTTTGCTAACTGATTTTGCCAAAAATAAAAAGATGGAAAATTTTCAAATGTTTGACCAAAACCATGGACTAACCCCTTTGGAAAAATCCCAATTGTTGACTGTTTTAACTTTGTGTTTTTTAAAGTCTAAAAAAGGTTTTTTTCTTTCTAGAATATTGTCAAACGCATTATGCTAACTGATTTTGCCAAAAATAAAAAGATGTAAAAGTTTCGAATTTTTGACCAAAACCATGGACTAACCCCTTTGGAAAAATCCCAATTTTTGACTTTTTTAACTTTCTGTTTTTTATAGTCTAAAAAAGCTTTTTTCCTTTCTAGAATATCGTCCAACACATTATGCTAGCTGATTTTGCCAAAAATAAAAAGATGGAAAATTTTCAAATTTTTGACCAAAACCATGGACTAACCCCTTTGGAAAAATCCCAATTTTTTACTTTTTTAAATTTCTGTTTTTTATAGTCTAAAAAAGCTTTTTTCCTTTCTAGAATATTGTCAAACACATTTTGCTAACTGATTTTGCCAAAAATAAAAAGATGGAAAATTTTCAAATGTTTCACCAAAACCATGGACTAACCCCTTTGGAAAAATCCCAATTTTTGACTGTTTTAACTTTGTGTTTTTTATACTCTAAAAATTTTTTTTCTTTTCTAGAATATTGTCAAACGCATTATGCTAACTGATTTTGCAAAAAAAAAAAAGATGGAAAATTTTAAAATTTTTGACCAAAACCATGGACTAACCCCTTTGGAAAAGTCCCAATTTTTGACTTTTTTAACTTTCTGTTTTTTATAGTCTAAAAAAGGTTTTTTCCTTTCTAGAATATCGTCAAACATATTATGCTAGCTGATTTTGCTAAAAATAAAAAGATGGAAAATTTTTAAATTTTTGACCAAAACCATGGACTAACCCCTTTGGAAAAATCCCAATTTTCGACCTTTTTAACGTTGTGTTTTTTATAGTCTAAAAAAGCTTTTTTCCTTTCTAGAATATCGTCAAACACATTATGCTAGCTGATTTTGCCAAAAATAAAAAGATGGAAAATTTTCAAATTTTTGACCAAAACCATGGACTAACCCCTTTGGAAATATCCCAATGGTTGACTTTTTTAACTTTCTGTTTTTTATAGTCTAAAAAAGCTTTTTTCCTTTCTAGAATATTGTCAAAGGCATTATGCTAACTGATTTTGCCAAAAATAAAAAGATGGAAAATTTTTAAAGTTTTGACCAAAACCATGGACTAACCCCTTTGGAAATATCTCAATTTTTGACTTTTTTAACTTTTTGTTTTTTTTAGTCTATAAAAGCTTTTTTCCTTGCTAGAATATTGTCAAACGCATTATGCTAACTAATTTGGCCAAAAATAAAAAGATGAAAAATTTTCAAATGTTTGACCAAAACCATGGACTAACCCCTTTGGAAAAATCCCAATTGTTGACTGTTTTAACCTTGTGTTTTCTATAGTCTAAAAAAGCTTTTCTCCTTTCTAGAATATCGTCAAACACATTATGCTAGCTGATTTTGCCAAAAATAAAAAGATGGAAAATTTTTAAATTTTTGACCAAAACCATGGACTAACCCCTTTGGAAAAATCCCAATTTTTGACTTTTTTAACTTTGTGTTTTTTATAGTCTAAAAAAGCTTTTTTCCTTTCAAGAATATCGTCAAACACATTATGCTAGCCGATTTTGCCAAAAATAAAAAGATGGAAAATTTTCAAATGTTTGACCAAAACCATTGACTAACCCCTTTGGAAAAATCCCAATTTTCGACCTTTTTAAGGTTGTGTTTTTTATAGTCTAAAAAAGCTTTTTTCCTTTCTAGAATATCGTCAAACACATTATGCTAGCTGATTTTGCCAAAAATAAAAAGATGGAAAATTTTCAAATTTTTGACCAAAACCATGGACTAACCCCTTTGGAAATATCCCAATTGTTGACTGTTTTAACTTTCTGTTTTTTATAGTCTAAAAAAGCTTTTTTCCTTTCTAGAATATTGTCAAACGCATTATGCTAACTGATTTTGCCAAAAATAAAAAGATGGAAAATTTTCAAAGTTTTGACCAAAACCATGGACTAACCCCTTTGGAAATATCCCAATTTTTGACTTTTTTAACTTTTTGTTTTTTATAGTCTATAAAAGCTTTTTTCCTTGCTAGAATATTGTCAAACGCATTATGCTAACTAATTTGGCCAAAAATAAAAAGATGGAAAATTTTCAAATGTTTGACCAAAACCATGGACTAACCCCTTTGGAAAAATCCCAATTTTCCACCTTTTTAACGTTGTGTTTTTTATAGTCTAAAAAAGCTTTTTTCCTTTCTAGAATATCGTCAAACACATTATGCTAGCTGATTTTGCCAAAAATAAAAAGATGGAAAATTTTCAAATTTTTGACCAAAACCATGGACTAACCCCTTAGAATATTGTCAAACGCATTATACTAACTGATTTTGCAAAAAATAAAAAGATGGAAAAGTTTCAAATTTTTGACCAAAACCATGGACTAACCCCTTTGGAAAAATCCCAATTTTTGACTCTTTTAACTTTGTGTTTTTTATAGTCTAAAAAAGCTTTTTTCCTTTCTAGAATATCGTCAAACACATTACGCTTGCTGATTTTGCCAAAAATAAAAAGATGGAAAATTTTTAAATTTTTGACCAAAACCATGGACTAACCCCTTTGGAAAAGTTTCAAGTTTTGATTTTTTTAAATTTCTGTTTTTTATAGTCTAAAAAAGCTTTTTTCCTTTCTAGAATATCATCAAACACATTTTGCTAAAAGATTTTGCCAAAAATAAAAAGATAAAAAATTTTCACATTTTTGACGAAAACCATGGACTAACCCCTTTGGAAAAATCTCAATTTTTGACTTTTTTAACTTTCTGTTTTTTATAGTCTAAAAAAGATTTTTTCCTTTCTAGAATATCATCAAACACATTTTCCTAACTGATTTTGCCAAAAATAAAAAAAAGGAAAATTCACAAATTTTTGACAAAAACCATGGACTAACCCCTTTGGAAAAGTCTTAAGTTTTGACTTTTTTAAATTTCTGTTTTTTATAGTCTAAAAAAGCTTTTTTCCTATCTAAAATATCATCAAACACATTTTGCTAACTGATTTTGCCAAAAATAAAAAAAAGGAAAATTAACAAATTTTTGACCAAAACCATGGACTAACCCCTTTGGAAAAATCCCAATTGTTGACTATTTTAACTTTGTGTTTTTTATACTCTAAAAAAGCTTTTTTCCTTTCTAGAATATCATCAAACACATTTTGCTAACTGATTTTGCCAAAAATAAAAAGATGGAAAATTTTCAAATTTTTGACCAAAACCATGGACTAACCCCTTTTGAAAAATCCCAATAATTGACTCTTTTAACTTTGTGTTTTTTTATAGTCTACAAAAGCTTTTTTCCTTTCTAGAATATTGTCAAACGCATTATGCTAACTGATTTTGCCAAAAATAAAAAGATGGAAGATTTTCAAATTTTTGACCAAAACCATGGACTAACCCCTTTGGAAGAGTCCCAATTTTTGACTGTTTTAATTTTTTTTTTTTAATAGTCTAAAAAAGCTTTTTTCCTTTCTAGAATATTGTCAAACGCATTATGCTAACTGATTTTGCGAAAAATAAAAAGATGGAAAATTTTCAAATTTTCAACCAAAACCACGGACTAACCCCTTTGGAAAAGTCCCAAGTTTTGACTATTTTAACTTTGTGTTTTTTATACTGTAAAAAAGCTTTTTTCCTTTCTAGAATATTGTCAAACGCATTATGCTAACTGATTTTGCGAAAAATAAAAAGATGAAAAATTTTCAAATTTTAGACCAAAACCATGGACTAACCCCTTTGGATATATCCCAATTTTTGACTCTTTTAACTTTGTGTTTTTTATAGACTAAAAAAGGTTCTTTCCTTTCTAGAATATCGTCAAACACATTATGCTAGCTGATTTTGCCAAAAATAAAAAGATGGAAAATTTTTAAATTTTTGACAAAAACCATGGACTAACCCCTTTGGAAATATCCCAATTGTTGACTGTTTTAACTTTCTGTTTTTTATAGTCTAAAAAAGCTTTTTTCCTTTCTAGAATATTGTCAAACGCATTATGCTAACTGATTTCGCCAAAAATAAAAAGATGTAAAAGTTTCAAATTTTTGACCAAAACCATGGACTAACCCCTTTGGAAACATCCCAATTTTTGACTCTTTTAACTTTGTTTTTTATAGTCTAAAAATGCTTTTTTCCTTTCTAGAATATCGTCAAACACATTACCCTAGCTGATTTTGCGAAAAATAAAAAGATGGAAAATTTTTAAATTTTTGACCAAAACCATGGACTAACCCCTTTGGAAAAATCCCAATTTTTGACTATTTTAACTTTGTGTTTTTTCTAGTCTAAAAAAGCTTTTTTCCTTCCTAGAATATCGTCAAACACATTACGCTAGCTAATTTTGCCAAAAATACAAAGATGGAAAATTTTTAAATTTTTGACAAAAACCATGGACTAACCCCTTTGGAAAAATCCCAATTTTTTTTACTTTTTTAACTTTGTGTTTTTTATAGTCTAAAAAAGCTTTTTTCCTTTCTAGAATATTGTCAAACGCATTTTGCTAACTGATTTTGCCAAAAATAAAAAGATGGAAAATTTTCAAATGTTTGACCAAAACCATGGACTAACCCCTTTGGAAAAATCCCAATTGTTGACTGTTTTAACTTTGTGTTTTTTATACTCTAAAAAACCTTTTTTCTTTTCTAGAATATAGTCAAATGCATTATGCTAACTGATTTTGCGAAAAATAAGAAGATGGATAATTTTTAAATTTTTGACCAAAACCATGGACTAACCCCTTTGGAAAAATCCCAATTTTTGACTATTTTAACTTTGTGTTTTTTCTAGTCTAAAAAAGCTTTTTTCCTTTCTAGAATATTGTCAAACGCATTATGCTAGCTGATTTTGCCAAAAATAAAAAGATGGAAAATTTTCAAATTTTAGACCAAAACCATGGACTAACCCCTTTGGATATATCCCAATTTTTGACTCTTTTAACTTTGTTTTTTTTTATAGTCTAAAAAAGGTTCTTTCCTTTTTAGAATATCGTCAAACACATTATGCTAGCTGATTTTCCCAAAAATAAAAAGATGGAAAATTTTCAAATTTTTGACCAAAACCATGGACTAACCCCTTTGGAAATATCCCAATTGTTGACTGTTTTAACTTTCTGTTTTTTATAGTCTAAAAAAGCTTTTTTCCTTTCTAGAATATTGTCAAACGCATTATGCTAACTGATTTCGCCAAAATTAAAAAGATGTAAAAGTTTCAAATTTTTGACCAAAACCATGGACTAACCCCTTTGGAAACATCCCAATTTTTTACTCTTTTAACTTTGTGTTTTTTATAGTCTAAAAATGCTTTTTTCCTTTCTAGAATATCGTCAAACACATTACGCTAGCTGATTTTGCGAAAAATAAAAAGATGGAAAATTTTTAAATTTTTGACCAAAACCATGGACTAACCCCTTTGGAAAAATCCCAATTTTTGACTTTTTTAACTTTCTGTTTTTTATAGTATAAAAAAGCTTTTTTCCTTTCTAGAATATCGTCAAACACATTATGCTAGCTGATTTTGCCAAAAATAAAAAGATGGAAAATTTTCAAATTTTTGACCAAAACCATGGACTAACCCCTTTGGAAAAATCCCAATTTTTGACTTTTTTAACTTTCTGTTTTTTATAGTATAAAAAAGCTTTTTTCCTTTCTAGAATATCGTCAAACGCATTTTGCTAACTGATTTTGCCAAAAATAAAAAGATGGAAAATTTTCAAATGTTTGACCAAAACCATGGACTAACCCCTTTGGAAAAATCCCAATTGTTGACTGTTTTAACTTTGTGTTTTTTATACTCTAAAAAACCTTTTTTCTTTTCTAGAATATAGTCAAATGCATTATGCTAACTGATTTTGCGAAAAATAAGAAGATGGATAATTTTTAAATTTTTGACCAAAACCATGGATTAACCCCTTTGGAAAAATCCCAATTTTTGACTTTTTTAACTTTCTGTTTTTTATAGTCTAAAAAAGGTTTTTTTCTTTCAAGAATATCGTCAAACACATTATGCTAGCTGATTTTGCCAAAAATAAAAAGATGGAAAATTTTCAAATGTTTGACCAAAACCATGGACTAACCCCTTTGGAAAAATCCCAATTTTCGACCTTTTTAACGTTGTGTTTTTTATAGTCTAAAAAAGCTTTTTTCCTTGCTAGAATATCGTCAAACACATTATGCTAGCTGATTTTGCCAAAATTAAAAAGATGGAAAATTTTCAAATTTTTGACCAAAACCATAGACTAACCCCTTTGGATATATCCCAATTTTTGACTTTTGTAACTTTTTGTTTTTTATAGTCTAAAAAAGCTTTTTTCCTTTCTAGAATATTGTCAAACGCATTATGCTAACTGATTTTGCCAAAAATAAAAAGATGGAAAATTTTCAAATTTTTGACCAAAACCATGGACTAACCCCGTCAAACACATTACGCTTCCTGATTTTGCCAAAAATAAAAAGATGGAAAATTTTTAAATTTTTGACCAAAACCATGGACTAACCCCTTTGGAAAAGTCCCAAGTTTTGACTTTTTTAAATTTCTGTTTTTTACAGTCTAGAAAAGCTTTTTTCCTTTCTAGAATATCATCAAACACATTTTGCTAACTGATTTTGCCAAAAATAAAAAGATGGAAAATTTTCACATTTTTGACCAAAACCATGGACTAACCCCTTTGGAAAAATCCCAATTTTTGACTTTTTTAACTTTCTGTTTTTTATAGTCTAAAAAAGCTTTTTTCCTATCTAAAATATCATCAAACACATTTTGCTAACTGATTTTGCCAAAAATAAAAAAAAGGAAAATTAACAAATTTTTGACCAAAACCATGGACTAACCCCTTCGGAAAAATCCCAATTGTTGACTATTTTAACTTTGTGTTTTTTATACTCTAAAAAAGCTTTTTTCCTTTCTAGAATATCATCAAACACATTTTGCTAACTGATTTTGCCAAAAATAAAAAGATGGAAGATTTTCAAATTTTTGACCAAAACCATGGACTAACCCCTTTCGAAAAATCCCAATAATTGACTCTTTTAACTTTGTGTTTTTTTATAGTCTAAAAAAGCTTTTTTCCTTTCTAGAATATTGTCAAACGCATTATGCTAACTGATTTTGCCAAAAATAAAAAGATGGAAGATTTTCAAATTTTTGACCAAAACCATGGACTAACCCCTTTTGAAGAGTCCCAATTTTTGACTGTTTTAATTTTTTTTTTTTTAATAGTCTAAAAAAGCTTTTTTCCTTTCTAGAATATTGTCAAACGCATTATGCTAACTGATTTTGCCAAAAATAAAAAGATGGAAAATTTTCAAATGTTTGACCAAAACCATGGACTAGCCCCTTTCGAAAAATCCCAATAATTGACTCTTTTAACTTTGTGTTTTTTTATAGTCTAAAAAAGCTTTTATTCTTTCTAGAATATTGTCAAACGCATTATGCTAACTGATTTTGCCAAAAATAAAGACATGGAAAATTTTCAAATTTTTGACCAAAACCATGGACTAACCCCTTTGGAAAAATCCCAAGTTTTGACTTTTTTAAATTTCTGTTTTTTATAGTCTAAAAAAGCTTTTTTCCTTTCTAGAATATCATCAAACACATTTTGCTAACTGATTTTGCCAAATATAAAAAGATGGAAAATTTTCAAATTTTTGACCAAAACCATGGACTAACCCCTTTGGAAAAATCCCAATTTTTGACTCTTTTAACTTTGTGTTTTTTATAGTCTAAAAAAGCTTTTTTCCTTTCTAGAATATCGTCAAACACATTATGCTACCTGATTTTGCCAAAAATAAAAAGATGGAAAATTTTCAAATTTTTGACCAAAACCATGGACTAACCCCTTTGGAAAAATCCCAATTTTTGACTTTTTTAACTTTGTGTGTTTTATAGTCTAAAAAAGCTTTTTTCCTTTCTAGAATATCATCAAACACATTTTGCTAACTGATTTTGCCAAAAATAAAAAGATGGAAAATTTTCAAATTTTTGACCAAAACCATGGACTAACCCCTTTTGAAGAATCCCAATTGTTGACTCTTTTAACTTTCTGTTTTTTATACTCTAAAAAAGCTTTTTTCCTTTCTAGAATATTGTGAAACGCATTATGCTAACTGATTTTGCCAAAAATAAAAAGATGGAAAATTTTCAAATTTTTCACCAAAACCATGGAGTAACCCCTTTGGAAGAGTCCCAATTTTTGACTTTTCTAATTTTCTGTTTTTTAATAGTCTAAAAAAGCTTTTTTCCTTTCTAGAATATTGTCAAACGCATTATGCTAACTGATTTTGCCAAAAATAAAAAGATGGAAAATTTTCAAATTTGTGACCAAAACCATGGACTAACCCCTTTGGAAAAGTCCCAAGTTTTGACTTTTTTAACTTTCTGTTTTTTATAGTCTAAAAAAGCTTTTTTCCTTTCTAGAATAACATTAAACACATTTTGCTAACTGATTTTGCCAAAAATAAAAAGATGGAAAATTTTAAAATGTTTGACCAAAACCATGGACTAACCCCTTTGGAAGAGTCCCAATTTTTGACTGTTTTAATTTTCTGTTTTTTAATAGTCTAAAAAAGCTTTTTTCCTTTCTAGAATATTGTCAAACGCATTATGCTAACTGATTTTGCGAAAAATAAAAAGATGGAAAATTTTCAAATTTTCAACCAAAACCATGGACTAACCCCTTTGGAAGAGTCCCAATTTTTGACTTTTTTAAGTTTCTGTTTTTTATAGTCTAAAAAAGCTTTTTTCCTTTCTAGAATATCATTAAACACATTTTGCTAACTGATTTTGCCAAATATAAAAAGATGGAAAATTTTCAAATTTTTGACCAAAACCATGGACTAACCCGTTTGGAAAAATCAAAATTTTTGACTTTTTTAACTTTCGGTTTTTTATAGTCTAAAAAAGCTTTTTTCCTTTCTAGAATATCATCAAACACATTTTGCTAACTGATTTTGCCAAAAATAAAGAGATGGAAAATTTTAAAATGTTTGACCAAAACCATGGACTAACCCCTTTGGAAAAATCCCAATTGTTGACTGTTTTAACTTTCTGTTTTTTATAGTCTAAAAAAGCTTTTTTCCTTTCTAGAATATTGTCAAACGCATTATGCTAACTGATTTTGCCAAAAATAAAAAGATGGAAAAGTTTAAAATTTTTGACCAAAACCATGGACTAACCCCTTAGGAAAAATCCTAATTTTTGACTGTTTTAAGTTTCTGTTTTTTATAGTTTGAAAAGACTTTTTCCTTTCTAGAATATTATCAAACACATTTTGCTAGCTGATTTTGCCAAAAATAAAAAGATGGAAAATTTTCAAATTTTTGACCAAAACCATGGACTAACCCCTTTGGAAGAGTCCCAATTTTTGACAATTTCAATTTTCTGTTTTTTAATAGTCTAAAAAAGCTTTTTTCCTTTCTAGACTATTGTCAAACTAATTATGCTGACTGATTTTGCCAAAAATAAAAAGATCGAAAATTTTCAAATTTTCGACCAAAAAACCATGGACTAACCCCTTTGGAAAAGTTTCAAGTTTTGACTTTTTTAAATTTCTGTTTTTTATAGTCTAAAAAAGCTTTTTTCCTTTCTAGAATATCATCAAACACATTTTGCTAACTGATTGTGCCAAAAAAAAAAATATGGAAATTTTTCACATTTTTGACCAAAACCATGGACAAACCCCTTTGGAAAAATCCCAATTTTTGACATTTTTATCTTTCTGTTTTTGATAGTCTAAAAAAGCTTTTTTCCTTTCTAGAATATCGTCAAACACTTTATGCTAGCTGATTTTGCCAAAAATAAAAAGATGCAAAATTTTAAAAATTTTTGACCAAAACCATGGACTATCCCCTTTCGAAAAATCCCAATTTTTGACTTTTTTAACTTTCTGTTTTTTATAGTCTAAAAAAGCTTTTTTCCTTTCTAGAATATCATTAAACACATTTTGCTAACTGATTTTGCGAAAAATTAAAAGATGGAAAATTTTCAAATGTTTGACCAAAACCATGGACTAACCCCTTTCGAAAAATCCCAATTGTGGACTGTTTTAACTTTGTGTTTTTTATAGTCTAAAAAAGCTTTTTTCCTTTCTAGAATATTGTCAAACGCATTATGCTAGCTGCTTTTGCCAAAAATAAAAAGATGGAAAATTTTCAAATTTTTGACCAAAACCATGGACTAACCCCTTTGGAAGAGTCCCAATTTTTGACTCTTTTAACTTTCTGTTTTTTAATAGTCTGAAAAAGCTTTTTTCCTTTCTAGAATATTGTCAAACGCATTATGCTAACTGATTTTCCCAAAAATAAAAACATGGAAAATTTTCAAATTTTTGACCAAAACCATGGACTAACCCCTTTGGAAATATCCCAATGTTTGACTTTTTTAACTTTTTGTTTTTTATAGTCTAAAAAAGCTTTTCTCCTTGCTAGAATATTGTCAAACGTATTATGCTAACTAATTTGGCCAAAAATAAAAAGATAGAAAATTTTCAAATTTTTGACCAAAACCATGGACTAACCCGTTTGGAACAATCCCAATTGTTGACTGTATTATCTTTCTGTTTTTTATAATTTAAAAAGCTTTTTTCCTTCCTAGAATATCATCAAAAACTTTTGCTTGCTGATTTTGCCAAAAATAAAAAGATGGAAAATTTTCAATTTTGTGACCAAAACCATGGACTAACCCCTTCGGAAAAATCCCAATTTTTGACTGGTTTAACTTTCGGTTTTTTATAGTCTAAAAAAGCTTTTTTCCTTTCTAGAATATCATCAAACACATTTTGCTAGCTATTTTTTCCAAAAAAAAAAAGATGGAAAATTTTCTAATATTTGACCAAAACCATGGACTAACCCCTTTGGAAAAAGTCCCAATTTTTGACTTTTTTAACTCTCTGTTTTTTATAGTCTAAAAAAGGTTTTTTCCTTTCTAAAATATCGTGAAACACATTATGCTAACTGATATTGCCAAAAATAAAAAGATGCAGAATTTTCTAATTTTTGACCAAAACCACGGACTAACCCCTTTGGAAAAGTCCCAAGTTTTGACTTTTTTAAATTTCTGTTTTTTATAGTCTAAAAAAGCTTTTTTCCTTTCTAGAATATCATCAAACACATTTTGCTAACTGATTTTGCCAAAAATAAAGAGGTGGAAAATTTTCAAATGTTTGACCAAAACCATGGACTAACCCCTTTGGAAAAATCCCAATTGTTGACTGTTTTAACTTTCTGTTTTTTTTTAGTCTAAAAAAGCTTTTTTCCTTTCTAGAATATCATCAAACACATTTTGCTAACTGATTTTGCCAAAAATAAAAAGATGGAAAATTTTCAAATGTTTGACCAAAACCATGGACTAACCCCTTTGGAAAACTCCCAATTGTTGACTGTTCTAACTTTGTGCTTTTTATAGTCTAAAAAAGCTTTTTTCCTTTCTAGAATATTGTCAAACGCATTATGCTAACTGATTTTGCCAAAAATAAAAAGTTGGTAAATTTTCAAATCTTTGACCAAAACCGTGGACTAACCCCTTTGAAAAAATCCCAATTTTCGACCTTTTTAACTTTGTGTTTTTTATAGTCTAAAAAAGCTTTTTTCCTTTCTAGAATATCGTCAAACACATTATGCTAGCTGATTTTGCCAAAAATAAAAAAAAAATAAAATTTTCAAATTTTTGACCAAAACCATGGACTAACCCGTTTGGAAAAATCCCAATTTTTGACTTTTTTAACTTTGTGTGTTTTATAGTCTAAAAAAGCTTTTTTCCTTTCTAGAATATCACCAAACACATTTTGCTAACTGATTTTGCCAAAAATAATAACATGGAAAATTTTCAAATTTTTGACGAAAACCATGGACTAACCCCTTTCTAAAAATCCCAATTTTTGACTGTTTTAATTTTCTGTTTTTTAATAGTCTAAAAAAGCTTTTTTCCTTTCTAGAATATTGTCAAACGCATTATGCTAACTGATTTTGCCAAAAATGAAAAGATGGAAAATTTTCAAATTTTCGACCAAAACCATGGACTAATCCTTTTGGAAAAGTCCCATGTTTTGACTTTTTTAAATTTCTGTTTTTTATAGTCTAAAAACCTTTTTTCCTTTCTAGAATATCATCAAACACATTTTGCTAACTGATTTTGTCAAAAATAAAAAGATGGAAAATTTTCAAATTTTTGACCAAAACCATGGACTAACCCCTTTGGAAAAGTCTCAAGTTTTGACTTTTTTAAATTTCTTTTTTTTATACTGTAAAAAAGCTTTTTTCCTATCTAGAATATCATCTAACACATTTTGCTAACTGATTTTGCCAAAATTAAAAAAAACGAAAATTAACAAATTTTTGACCAAAACCATGGACTAACCCATTTGGAAAAATCCCAATTTTTGACTTTTTTAACTTTCTGTTTTTTTATAGTCTAAAAAAGCTTATTTCCTTTTTAGAATATCGTCAAACACATTATGCTAGCTGATATCGCCAAAAATAAAAAGATGGAAAATTATCCAATTTTTTACTAAAACCATACATTAACCCCTTTGGAAAAGTCCCAAGTTTTGACATTTTTAAGTTTCTGTTTTTTATAGTCTAAAAAAGCTTTTTTCCTTTCTAGAATATCATCAAACACATTTTGCTCACTGATTATCCCAAAAATAAAAAGATGGAAAATTTTCAAATTTTTGACCAAAACCATGGACTAACCCCTTTGGAAAATCCCAATTTTTGACTTTTTTAACTTTCTGTTTTATAGAGTCTAAAAAAGCTTTTTTCCTTTCTACAATATCGTCAAACACATTATGCTAGCTGATTTTGCCAAAAATAAAAAGATGGAAAATTTTCAAATTTTTGACCAAAACCATGGACCTTTGGAAAAATCCCAATTTTTGACTTTTTTAACTTTGTGTTTTTTATAGTCTAAAAAAGCTTTTTTCCTTTCTAGAATATCGTCAAACACATTACGCTAGCTGATTTTGCCAAAAAAAAAAAGATGGAAAATTTTTAAATTTTTGACCAAAACCATGGACTAACCCCTTTGGAAAAATCCCAATTTTTGACTTTTTTAACTTTCTGTTTTTTATAGTCTAAAAAAGCTTATTTCCTTTTTAGAATATCTTCAAACACATTATGCTAGCTGATATCGCCAAAAATTGAAAGATGGAAAATTTTCAAATTTTTCACCAAAACCATGGATTAACCCCTTTGGAAAAGTCCCAATTTTTGACTTTTTTAACTTTCGGTTTTTTATAGTCTAAAAAAGCTTTTTTCCTTTCTAGAATATCATCAAACACATTTTGCTAACTGATTTTGCCAAAAATAAAAAGATGGAAAATTTTCAAATGTTTGACCAAAACCATGGACTAACCCCTTTGGAAAAATCAAAAATTTGACTTTTTTAACTTTCTGTTTTTTATAGTCTAAAAAAGCTTTTTTCCTTTCTAGAATATCGTCAAACACATTATACTAGCTGATTTTGCCAAAAATAAAAAGATGGAAAATTTTCAAATGTTTGACCAAAACCATGGACTAACCCCTTTGGAAAAAACCCAATTTTTGACTCTTTTAACTTTGTGTTTTTTATAGTCTAAAAAAGCTTTTTTCTTTTCTAGAATATCGTCAAACACATTACGCTAGCTGGTTTTGCCAAAAATAAAAAGATGGAAAATTTTTAAATTTTTGACCAAAACCATGGACTAACCCCTTCGGAAAAATCCCAATTTTTGACTTTTTTAACTTTCTGTTTTTTATAGTCTAAAAAAGCTAATTTCCTTTTTAGAATATTGTCAAACACATTATGCTAGCTGATATCGCCAAAAATAAAAAGATGAAAAATTTTCAAATTTTTGACCAAAACCATCGATTAACCCCTTTGGAAAAGTCCCAAGTTTTGACTTTTTTAAGTTTCTGTTTTTTATAGTCTAAAAAAGCTTTTTTCCTTTCTACAATATCATCAAACACATTTTGCTAACTGATTTTGCCAAAAATAAAAAGATGGAAAATTTTCAAATTTTTGACCAAAACCATGGACCTTTGGAAAAATCCCAATTTTTGACTTTTTTAACTTTGTGTTTTTTATAATCTAAAAAAGCTTTTTTCCTTTCTAGAATATCATCAAACACATTTTGCTAACTGATTTTGCCAAAAATGAAAAGATGGAAAATTTTCAAATTTTTGATCAAAACCATGGACTAATCCCTTTGGAAAAATCTCAAATTTGACTTTTTCAACTTTCTGTTTTTTATAGTCTAAAAAAGCTTTTTTCCTTTCTAGAATATCGTCACACACATTATGCTAGCTGATTTTGCCAAAAATTAAAAGATGGAAAATTTTCAAATTTCTGACCAAAACCATGGACTAACCCCTTTGGAAAAATCACAATTTTCGACCTCTTTAACTTTGTGTTTTTTATAGTCTAAAAAAGCTTTTTTCCTTTTTAGAATATCATCAAACACATTTTTCTAACTGATTTTGCCAAAAATAAACAAATGAAAAATTTTCAAATTTTTGACCAAAACCATGGACTAACCCCTTTGGAGAAATCCCAATTTTTGACTTTTTTAACTTTCTGTTTTTTACAGTCTAAAAAAGCTTTTTTCCTTTCTAGAATATCATCAAACACATTTTTCTAACTGATTTTGCCAAAAATAAAAAATGGAAAATTTTCAAATTTTTGACCAAAACCATGGATTAACCCCTTTGCAAAAGTCCCAAGTTTTGACATTTTTACATTTCTGTTTTTTATAGTCTAAAAAAGCTTTTTTCCTTTCTAGAATATCATCAAACACATTTTGCTAACTGATTTTGCCAAAAATAAAAAGATGGAAAATTTTCAAATGTTTGACCAAAACCATGGACTAAAACCTTAGGAAAAATCCCCATTGTTAACTGTTTTAACGTTGTGTTTTTTATACTCTAAATAAGCTTTTTTCCTTTCTAAAATATTGTCAAACGCATTATGCTAATTGCTTTTTCCAAAAATATAAAGATGGAAAATTTTCAAATTTTTGACCAAAACTATGGATCAACCCCTTTGGATATATCCCAATTTTTGACTTTTTTAACTTTCTGTTTTTTATAGTCTAAAAAAGCTTTTTTCCTTTCTAGAATATCGTCAAACACATTATGCTAGCTGATTTTGCCAAAAATTAAAAAGACGGAAAATTTTCAAATTTTTGACCAAAACCATGGAGTAACCCCTTTGGAAGAGTCCCTATTTTCGACCTTTTTAACTTTGTGTTTTTTATAGTCTAAAAAAGCTTTTTTCCTTTCTAGAATATCATCAAACACATTTTGCTAACTGATTTTGCCAAAAATAAAAAAATGGAAAATTTTCAAATGTTTGACCAAAACCATGGACTAACCCCTTTGGAAAAATCCCAATTTTTGACTTTTTTAACGTTGTGTTTTTTATAGTCTAAAAAAGCTTTTTTCCTTTCTAGAATATCATCAAACACATTATGGTAGCTGGTTTTGCCAAAAATAAAAAGATGGAAAATTTTCAAATTTTTGACCAAAACCATGGACTAACGCCGTTGGAAAAATCCCAATTTTTCACTTTTTTAACTTTCTGTTTTTTATAGTCTAAAAAAGCTTTTTTCCTTTCTAGAATATCGTCAAACACATTATGCTACCTGATTTTGCCAAAAATAAAAAGATGGAAAATTTTCAAATTTTTGACCAAAACCATTGGAAAAATCCCAATTTTTGACTTTTTTAACTTTCTGTTTTTTATAGTCTAAAAAAGCTTTTTTCCTTTCTAGAATATCGTCAAACACATTATGCTACCTGATTTTGCCAAAAATAAAAAGATGGAAAATTTTCAAATTTTTGACCAAAACCATGGACTAACCCCTTTGGAAAAATCCCAATTTTTGACTTTTTTAAATTTCTGTTTTTTATAGTCTAAAAAAGCTTTTTTCCTTTCTAGAATATCATCAAACACATTTTGCTAACTGATTTTGACAAAAAAAAAAAGATGAAAAATTTTCAAATGTTTGACCAAAGCCATGGACTAACCCCTTTGGAAAAATCCCAATTTTTGACTTTATTAAATTTCTGTTTTTATAGTCTAAAAAAGGTTTTCTCCTTTCTAGAATATCGTCAAACACATTATGCTAGCTGATTTTGCCAAAAATAAAAAGATGGAAAATTTTCAAATTTTTGACCAAAACCATGGACTAACCGCTTTGGAAAAATCCCAATTTTTTACTTTTTTAACTTTCTGTTTTTTATAGTCTAAAAAAGCTTTTTTCCTTTCTACAATATCATCAAACACATTCTGCTAACTGATTTTGCCAAAAATAAAAAGATGGAAAATTTTCAAATTTTTGACCAAAACCATGGACTAACCCCTTTTGAAAAATCCCAATTTTTGACTTTTTTAACTTTCTGTTTTTTATAGTCTAAAAAAGCTTTTTTCCTTTCTAGAATATCATCACACACATTCTGCTAGCTGATTTTGCCAAAAATAAAAATATGGAAAATTTCAAATGTTTGACCAACACCATGGACTAACCCCTTTGGAAAAATCCCAATTTTTGACTTTTTTAACTTTGTGTTTTTTATAGTCTAAAAAAGCTTTTTTCCTTTCTAGAATATCATCAAACACATTATGGTAGCTGGTTTTGCCAAAAATAAAAAGATGGAAAATTTCCAAATTTTTGACCAAAACCATGGACTAACCCCTTTGGAAAAATCCCAATTTTTGACTTTTTTAACTTTCTGTTTTTTATAGTCTAAAAAAGCTTTTTTCCTTTCTAGAATATCGTCAAACACATTATGCTACCTGATTTTGCCAAAAATAAAAAGATGGAAAATTTTCAAATTTTTGACCAAAACCATTGGAAAAATCCCAATTTTTGACTTTTTTAACTTTCTGTTTTTTATAGTCTAAAAAAGCTTTTTTCCTTTCTAGAATATCGTCAAACACATTATGCTACCTGATTTTGCCAAAAATAAAAAGATGGAAAATTTTCAAATTTTTGACCAAAACCATGGACTAACCCCTTTGGAAAAATCCCAATTTTTGACTTTTTTAAATTTCTTTTTTTTATAGTCTAAAAAAGCTTTTTTCCTTTCTAGAATATCATCAAACACATTTTGCTAACTGATTTTGACAAAAAAAAAAAGATGAAAAATTTTCAAATGTTTGACCAAAGCCATCGACTAACCCCTTTGGAAAAATCCCAATTTTTGACTTTATTAAATTTCTGTTTTTATAGTCTAAAAAAGGTTTTCTCCTTTCTAGAATATCGTCAAACACATTATGCTAGCTGATTTTGCCAAAAATAAAAAGATGGAAAATTTTCAAATTTTTGACCAAAACCATGGACTAACCGCTTTGGAAAAATCCCAATTTTTTACTTTTTTAACTTTCTGTTTTTTATAGTCTAAAAAAGCTTTTTTCCTTTCTACAATATCATCAAACACATTCTGCTAACTGATTTTGCCAAAAATAAAAAGATGGAAAATTTTCAAATTTTTGACCAAAACCATGGACTAACCCCTTTTGAAAAATCCCAATTTTTGACTTTTTTAACTTTCTGTTTTTTATAGTCTAAAAAAGCTTTTTTCCTTTCTAGAATATCATCACACACATTCTGCTAGCTGATTTTGCCAAAAATAAAAATATGGAAAATTTTCAAATGTTTGACCAACACCATGGACTAACCCCTTTGGAAAAATCCCAATTTTTGACTTTTTTAACTTTGTGTTTTTTATAGTCTAAAAAAGCTTTTTTCCTTTCTAGAATATCATCAAACACATTATGGTAGCTGGTTTTGCCAAAAATAAAAAGATGGAAAATTTCCAAATTTTTGACCAAAACCATGGACTAACCCCTTTGGAAAAATCCCAATTTTTGACTTTTTTAACTTTCTGTTTTTTATAGTCTAAAAAAGCTTTTTTCCTTTCTAGAATATCGTCAAACACATTATGCTACCTGATTTTGCGAAAAATAAAAAGATGGAAAATTTTCAAATTTTTGACCAAAACCATGGACTAACCCCTTTTGAAAAATCCCAATTTTTGACTTTTTTAACTTTCTGTTTTTTATAGTCTAAAAAAGCTTTTTTCCTTTCTAGAATATCATCACACACATTCTGCTAGCTGATTTTGCCAAAAATAAAAATATGGAAAATTTTCAAATGTTTGACCAACACCATGGACTAACCCCTTTGGAAAAATCCCAATTTTTGACTTTTTTAACTTTGTGTTTTTTATAGTCTAAAAAAGCTTTTTTCCTTTCTAGAATATCATCAAACACATTATGGTAGCTGGTTTTGCCAAAAATAAAAAGATGGAAAATTTCCAAATTTTTGACCAAAACCATGGACTAACCCCTTTGGAAAAATCCCAATTTTTGACTTTTTTAACTTTCTGTTTTTTATAGTCTAAAAAAGCTTTTTTCCTTTCTAGAATATCGTCAAACACATTATGCTACCTGATTTTGCGAAAAATAAAAAGATGGAAAATTTTCAAATTTTTGACCAAAACCATGGACTAACCCCTTTGGAAAAATCCCAATTTTTGACTTTTTTAAATTTCTTTTTTTTATAGTCTAAAAAAGCTTTTTTCCTTTCTAGAATATCATCAAACACATTTTGCTAACTGATTTTGACAAAAAAAAAAAGATGAAAAATTTTCAAATGTTTGACCAAAGCCATCGACTAACCCCTTTGGAAAAATCCCAATTTTTGACTTTATTAAATTTCTGTTTTTATAGTCTAAAAAAGGTTTTCTCCTTTCTAGAATATCGTCAAACACATTATGCTAGCTGATTTTGCCAAAAATAAAAAGATGGAAAATTTTCAAATTTTTGACCAAAACCATGGACTAACCGCTTTGGAAAAATCCCAATTTTTTACTTTTTTAACTTTCTGTTTTTTATAGTCTAAAAAAGCTTTTTTCCTTTCTACAATATCATCAAACACATTCTGCTAACTGATTTTGCCAAAAATAAAAAGATGGAAAATTTTCAAATTTTTGACCAAAACCATGGACTAACCCCTTTTGAAAAATCCCAATTTTTGACTTTTTTAACTTTCTGTTTTTTATAGTCTAAAAAAGCTTTTTTCCTTTCTAGAATATCATCACACACATTCTGCTAGCTGATTTTGCCAAAAATAAAAATATGGAAAATTTTCAAATGTTTGACCAACACCATGGACTAACCCCTTTGGAAAAATCCCAATTTTTGACTTTTTTAACTTTGTGTTTTTTATAGTCTAAAAAAGCTTTTTTCCTTTCTAGAATATCATCAAACACATTATGGTAGCTGGTTTTGCCAAAAATAAAAAGATGGAAAATTTCCAAATTTTTGACCAAAACCATGGACTAACCCCTTTGGAAAAATCCCAATTTTTGACTTTTTTAACTTTCTGTTTTTTATAGTCTAAAAAAGCTTTTTTCCTTTCTAGAATATCGTCAAACACATTATGCTACCTGATTTTGCGAAAAATAAAAAGATGGAAAATTTTCAAATTTTTGACCAAAACCATGGACTAACCCCTTTGGAAAAATCCCAATTTTTGACTTTTTTAAATTTCTGTTTTTTATAGTCTAAAAAAGCTTTTTTCCTTTCTAGAATAATGTCAAACGCATTATGCTAACTGATTTTGCCAAAAATAAAAAGATGGAAAATTTTCAAATTTTTGACCAAAACCATGGACTAACCCCTTTGGAAAAATCCCAATTTTTGACTCTTTTAACTTTGTGTTTTTTTTACTCTAAAAAAGCTTTTTTCCTTTCTAGAATAATGTCAAACGCATTATGCTAACTGATTTTGTCAAAAATACAAAGATGGAAAATTTTCAAATTTTTGACCAAAACCATGGACTAACCCTTTTGGAAATATCCCAATTTTTGACTCTTTTAACTTTGTGTTTTTTATACTCTAAAAAAGCTTTTTTCCTTTCTAGAATAATGTCAAACACATTTTGCTAACTGATTTCTCCAAAAATAAAAAGATGGAAAATTTTCAAATGTTTGACCAAAACCATGGACTAACCACTTTGGAAAAATCCCAATTGTTGACTCTTTTAACTTTGTGTTTTTTATAGTCTAAAAAACCTTTTTTCTTTTCTAGAATATTGTCAAACGCATTATGCTAACTGATTTTGCCAAAAATAAAAAGATGGAAAATTTTCAAATGTTTGACCAAAACCATGGACTAACCCCTTCGGAAAAATCCCAATTTTTGACTGTTTTAACTTTCTGTTTTTTATAGTTTAAAATGCTTTTTTCTTTTCTAGAATATCATCAAACACATTTTGCTAGCTAATTTTGCCAAAAATAAAAAGATGGAAAATTTTCAAATTTTTGACCAAAACCATGGACTAACCCCTTTGGAAAAATCCCAATTTTTGACTTTTTTAACTTTCTGTTTTTTATAGTCTAAAAAAGCTTTTTTCCTTTCTAGAATATCGTCAAACACATTATGCTACCTGATTTTGCCAAAAATAAAAAGATGGAAAATTTTCAAATTTTTGATCAAAACCATGGACTAACCCCTTTGGAAAAATCCCAATTTTTGACTTTTTTAAATTTCTGTTTTTTATAGTCTAAAAAAGCTTTTTTCCTTTCTAGAATATCATCAAACACATTTTGCTAACTGATTTTCCCAAAAATAAAAAGATGGAAAATTTTCAAATGTTTGACCAAAGCCATGGACTAACCCCTTTGGAAAAATCCCAATTTTTGACTTTTTTAACTTTTTGTTTTTATAGTCTAATAAAGGTTTCCTCCTTTCAAGAATATCGTCAAACACATTATGCAAGCTGATTTTGCCAAAAATAAAAAGATGCAAAATTTTCAAATTTTTGACAAAAAACCATAGACTAACCGCTTTTTAAAAATCCCAATTTTTTACTTTTTTAACTTTCTGTTTTTTATAGTCTAAAAAAGCTTTTTTCCTTTCTAGAATATCATCAAACACATTCTGCTAGCTGATTTTGCCAAAAATGAAAATATGAAAAATTTTCAAATTTTTGACCAAAACCTTGGACTAACCCCTTTGGAAAAGTCCCAATTATTCACTGTTTTAACTTTCTGTTTTTTATAGTCTAAATAAGCTTGTTTCCTTTCTAGAATATCGTCAAACACATTATGCTAGCTGATTTTGCCAAAAATAAAAAGATGGAAAATTTTTAAATTTTTTAACAAAACCATGGACTAACCCCTTTGGAAAAGTACCAAGTTTTGACTTTTTTAAATTTCTTTTTTTTATAGTCTAAAAAAGCTTTTTTCCTTTCTAGAATATCATCAAACACATTTTGTTAACTGATTTCGCCAAAAATAAAAAGATGGAAAATTTTCAAATGTTTGACCAAAACCATGGACTAACCACTTTGGAAAAATCCCAATTGTTGACTCTTTTAACTTTGTGTTTTTTATAGTCTAAAAAAGCTTTTTTCTTTTTTAGAATATTGTCAAACGCATTATGCTAACTGATTTTGCGAAAAATAAAAAGATGGAAAATTTTCAAATTTTTGACCAAAACCATGGACTAACCCCTTTGGAAAATTCCCAATTTTTGACTCTTTTAACTTTGTGTTTTTTATACTCTAAAAAAGCTTTTTTCCTTTCTAGAATAATGTCCAATGCATTATGCTAACTGATTTTGCCAAAAATACAAAGATGGAAAATTTTCAAATTTTTGACCAAAACCATGTACTAACCCTTTTGGAAATATCCCAATTTTTGACTGTTTTAACTTTCTGTTTTTTAATAGTCTAAAAAAGCATTTTTCGTTTCTAGAATATTGTCAAACGCATTATGCTAACTGATTTTGTCAAAAATAAAAAGATGGAAAACTTTCAAATTTTTGACCAAAACCATGGACTAACCCCTTTGGAAAAATCCCAATTTTTGACTTTTTTAACTTTCTGTTTTTTATAGTCTAAAAAAGCCTTTTTCCTTTTGTAGAATATCGTCAAACACATTATGCTAGCTGATTTTGCCAAAAATAAAAAAATGGAAAATTTTCAAATTTTTGACCAAAACCATGGACTAACCCCTTTGGAAAAATCCCAATTTTTCACTCTTTTAACTTTGTGTTTTTTATAGTCTAAAAAAGCTTTTTTCCTTTCTAGAATATTGTCAAACGCATTATGCTAACTGATTTTGCCAAAAATAAAAAAATGGAAAATTTTCAAATGTTTGACCAAAACCATGGACTAACCCCTTTGGAAGAGTCCCAATTTTTGACTGTTTTAACTTTCTGTTTTTTATAGTCTAAAAAAGCTTTTTTCCTTTCTAGAATATTGTCAAACGCATTATGCTAACTGATTTTGCCAAAAATAAAAAGATGGAAAATTTTCAAATTTGTGACCAAAACCATGGACTAAACCCTTTGGAAAAATCCCAATTTTTGACTTTTTTAAATTTCTGTTTTTTATAGTCTAAAAAAGCTTTTTTCCTTTCTAGAATATCATCAAACACATTTTGCCAGCTGATTTTGCCAAAAATAAAAAGATTGAAAATTTTCATATGTTTGACCAAAACCATGGACTAACCCCTTTGGAAAAATCCCAATTGTTGACTGTTTTAACTTTGTGTTTTTTATAGTCTAAAAAAGCTTTTTTCCTTTCTAGAATATTGTCAAACGCATTATGCTAACTGATTTTGCGAAAAATATAAAGATGGAAAATTTTCAAATTTTCGACCAAAGCCATGGACTAACCCCTTTGGAAAAATCCCAATTTTTGACTCTTTGAACTTTCTGTTTTTTATAGTCTAAAAAAGGTTTTTTCCTTTCTAGAATATTGTCAAACGCATTATGCTGACTGATTTTGCCAAAAATAAAAAGATGGAAAATTTTCAAATTTTTTACCAAAACCATGGACTAACCCCTTCGGAAAAATCCCAAGTTTTGACTGTTTTAACTTTCTGTTTTTTATAGTTTCAAATGCTTTTTTCTTTTCTAGAATATCATCAAACACATTTTGCTAGCTAATTTTGCCAAAAATAAAAAGATGGAAAATTTTCAAATTTGTGACCAAAACCATGGACTAACCCCTTTGGAAAAATCCCAATTTTTGACTTTTTTAACTTTGTGTTTTTTATAGTCTAAAAAAGCTTTTTTCCTTTCTAGAATATCATCAAACACATTTTGCTAACTGATTTTTGCCAAAAATAAAAAGATGGAAAATTTTCAATTTTGTGACCAAAACCATGGACTAACCCCTTCGGAAAAATCCCAAATTTTGACCTTTTTAACTTTGTGTTTTTTATAGTCTAAAAAAGCTTTTTTCCTTTCTAGAATATCATCAAACACATTTTGCTAACTGATTTTGCCAAAAATAAAAAGATGGAAAATTTTCAATTTTGTGACCAAAACCATGGACTAACCCCTTCGGAAAAATCCCAATTTTTGACTGGTTTAACTTTCGGTTTTTTATAGTCTAAAAAAGCTTTTTTCCTTTCTAGAATATCATCAAACACATTTTGCTAGCTATTTTTTCCAAAAATAAAAATTTGGAAAATTTTCTAATATTTGACCAAAACCATGGACTAACCCCTTTGGAAAAAGTCCCAATTTTTGACTTTTTTAACTCTCTGTTTTTTATAGTCTAAAAAAGCTTTTTTCCTTTCTAGAATATCGTGAAACACATTATGCTAACTGATATTGCCAAAAATAAAAAGATGGTAAATTTTCTAATTTTTGACCAAAACCACGGACTAACCCCTTTGGAAAAGTCCCAAGTTTTGACTTTTTTAAATTTCTGTTTTTTATAGTCTAAAAAAGCCTTTTTCCTTTTGTAGAATATCGTCAAACACATTATGCTAGCTGATTTTGCCAAAAATAAAAAAATGGAAAATTTTAAAATTTTTGACCAAAACCATGGACTAACCCCTTTGGAAAAATCCCAATTTTTCACTCTTTTAACTTTGTGTTTTTTATAGTCTAAAAAAGCTTTTTTCCTTTCTAGAATATTGTCAAACGCATTATGCTAACTGATTTTGCCAAAAATGAAAAGATGGAAAATTTTCAAATTTTCGACCAAAACCATGGACTAATCCTTTTGGAAAAGTCCCATGTTTTGACTTTTTTAAATTTCTGTTTTTTATAGTCTAAAAAAGCTTTTTTCCTTTCTAGAATATCATCAAACACATTTTGCTAACTGATTTTGCCAAAAATAAAAAGATGGAAAATTTTCAAATGTTTGACCAAAACCATGGACTAACCCCTTTGGATATATCCCAATTTTTGACTCTTTTAACTTTGTGTTTTTTATAGTCTAAAAAAGTTTTTTTCGTTTCTAGAATATCGTCAAACACATTATGCTAGCTGATTTTGCCAAAAATAAAAAGATGGAAATTTTTCAAATTTTTGACCAAAACCATGGACTAACCCCTTTTGAAGAGTCCCAATTTTTGACTGTTTTAATTTTCTGTTTTTTAATAGTCTAAAAAAGCTTTTTTCCTTTCTAGAATATTGTCAAACCCATTATGCTAACTGATTTTGCGAAAAATAAAAAGATGGAAAATTTTTAAATTTTCAACCAAAACCATGGACTAACCCCTTTGGAAAAGTCCCACGTTTTGACTTTTTTAAATTTCTGTGTTTTATAGTCTAAAAAAGCTTTTTTCCTTTGTAGAATATTATCAAGCACATTTTGCTAACTGATTTTGCCAAAAATGAAAAGATGGAAAATTTTCACATTTTTGACCAAAACCATGGACTAACCCCTTTGGAAAAATCCCAATTTTTGACTTTTTTAACTTTCTGTTTTTTATAGTCTAAAAAAGCTTTTTTCCTTTCTAGAATATCATCAAACACATTTTGCTAACTGATTTTTCCAAAAATAAAAAGATGGAAAATTTTCAAATTTTTGACCAAAACCATGGACTACCCCTTAGGAAAAATCCCAATTTTTGACAGTTTTAACTTTCTGTTTTTTATAGTTTAAAAAGCCTTTTTCCTTTCTAGAATATTATCAAACACATTTTTCTAGCTGATTTTGCCAAAAATAAAAAGATGGTAAATTTTAAAATTTTTGACCAAAACCATGGACTAACCCCTTTGGAAGAGTCCCAATTTTTGACAGTTTTAACTTTCTGTTTTTTATAGTCTAAAAAAGCTTTTTTCCTTTCTAGAATATCATCAAACACATTTTGCTAACTAATTTTGCCAAAAATAAAAAGATGGAAAATTTTCACATGTTTGACCAAAACCATCGACTAACCCTTTTGGAAAAATCCCAATTGTTGACTTTTTTAACTTTCTGTTTTTTATAGTCTAAAAAAGCTTTTTTCCTTTCTAGAATATTGTCAAACGCATTATGCTAACTGATTTTGCCAAAAATAAAAAGATGGAAAAGTTTAAAATTTTTTACCAAAACCATGGACTAACCCCTTCGGAAAAATTCCAATTTTTGACTGTTTTAACTTTCTGTTTTTTATAGTTTAAAAAGCTTTTTTCCTTTCTAGAATATTATCAAACACATTTTGCTAGCTGATTTTGCCAAAAATAAAAAGATGGAAAATTTTCAAATTTTTGACCAAAACCATTGACTAACCCGTTTGGAAAAATCCCAATTTTCGACCTTTTTAACTTTGTGTTTTTTATAGTCTAAAAAAGCTTTTTTCCTTTCTAGAATATCATCAAACACATTTTGCTTACTGATTTTGCCAAAAATGATACAAATGGAAAATTTTCAAATTTTGACCAAAACCATGGACTAACCCCTTAGGAAAAATCCCAATATTTGACTTTTTTAAGTTTCTGTTTTTTATAGTCTAAAAAAGCTTTTTTCCTTTCAAGAATATCGTCAAACACATTATGCTAGCTGATTTTGCGAAAAATAAAAAGATGGAAAATTTTCAAATTTTTGACCAAAACCATGGACTAACCCCTTTGGAAAAGTCCCAATTTTTGACTTTATTAAATTTCTGTTTTTTTCAGTCTAAAAAAGCTTTATTCCTTTCTAGAATATCATCAAACACATTTTGCTAACTGATTTTGCCAAAAATAAAAAGATGGAAAATTTTCAAATGTTTGACCAAAACCATGGACTAACCCCTTTGGAAAAATCCCAATTTTTGACTGTTTTAACTTTCTCTTTTTTATAGTTTAAAAAGCCTTTTTCCTTTCTAGAATATTGTGAAAGACATTTTGCTAGCTGATTTTGCCAAAAATAAAAAGATGGAAAATTTTTAAATTTTTGACCAAAACCATGGACTAACCCCTTTGGAAGAGTCCCAATTTTTTACAGTTTTAATTTTCTGTTTTTTAATAGTCTAAAAAAGCTTTTTTCCTTTCTAGAATATTGTCAAACGCATTATGCTAACTGATTTTGCCAAAAATAAAAAGATGGAAAATTTTCAAATTTTCGACCAAAACCATGGACTAACCCCTTTGGAAAAGTCCCAAGTTTTGACTTTTTTAAATTTCTGTTTTTTATAGTCTAAAAGAGCTTTTTTCCTTTCTAGAATATCATCAAACACATTTTGCTGACATGATTTTGCCAAAAATAAAAAGATGGAAAATTTTCACATTTTTGACCAAAACCATGGACTAACCCCTTTGGAAAAATCCCAATTTTTGACTTTTTTAACTTTCTGTTTTTTATAGTCTAAAAAGGCTTTTTTCCTTTCTAGAATATCGTCAAACACATTATGCTAGCTGATTTTGCCAAAAATAAAAAGATGGAAAATTTTAAAATTTTTGACCAAAACCATGGACTAACCCCTTTGGAAAAATCCCAATTTTTGACTCTTTTAACTTTGTGTTTTTTATAGTCTAAAAAAGCTTTTTTCCTTCCTAGAATATCGTCAAACACATTACGCTAGCTGATTTTGCCAAACATACAAAGATGGAAAATTTTTAAATTTTTGACCAAAACCATGGACTAACCCCTTTGGAAAAATCCCAATTTTTGACTTTTTTAACTTTGTGTTTTTTATAGTCTAAAAACCTTTTTTCCTTTCTAGAATATCATCAAACACATTTTGCTAACTGATTTTGCCAAAAATAAAAAGATGGAAAATTTTCAAATTTTTGACCAAAACCATGGACTAACCCCTTTGGAAAAGTCTCAAGTTTTGACTTTTTTAAATTTCTGTTTTTTATACTCTAAAAAAGCTTTTTTCCTATCTAGAATATCATCAAACACATTTTGCTAACTGATTTTGCCAAAATTAAAAAAAAGGAAAATTAACAAATTTTTGACCAAAACCATGGACTAACCCATTTGGAAAAATCCCAATTTTTGACTTTTTTAACTTTCTGTTTTTTTATAGTCTAAAAAAGCTTATTTCCTTTTTAGAATATCGTCAAACACATTATGCTAGCTGATATCGCCAAAAATAAAAAGATGGAAAATTATCAAATTTTTTACTAAAACCATAGATTAACCCCTTTGGAAAAGTCCCAAGTTTTGACATTTTTAAGTTTCTGTTTTTTATAGTCTAAAAAAGCTTTTTTCCTTTCTAGAATATCATCAAACACATTTTGCTAACTGATTATCCCAAAAATAAAAAGATGGAAAATTTTCAAATTTTTGACCAAAACCATGGACTAACCCCTTTGGAAAATCCCAATTTTTGACTTTTTTAACTTTCTGTTTTATAGAGTCTACAAAAGCTTTTTTCCTTTCTACAATATCGTCAAACACATTATGCTAGCTGATTTTGCCAAAAATAAAAAGATGGAAAATTTTCAAATTTTTGACCAAAACCATGGACCTTTGGAAAAATCCCAATTTTTGACTTTTTTAACTTTGTGTTTTTTATAGTCTAAAAAAGCTTTTTTCCTTTCTAGAATATCGTCAAACACATTACGCTAGCTGATTTTGCCAAAAAAAAAAAGATGGAAAATTTTTAAATTTTTGACCCAAACCATGGACTAACCCCTTTGGAAAAATCCCAATTTTTGACTTTTTTAACTTTCTGTTTTTTATAGTCTAAAAAAGCTTATTTCCTTTTTAGAATATCGTCAAACACATTATGCTAGCTGATATCGCCAAAAATTAAAAGATAGAAAATTTTCAAATTTTTGACCAAAACCATGGATTAACCCCTTTGGAAAAGTCCCAATTTTTGACTTTTTTAACTTTCGGTTTTTTATAGTCTAAAAAAGCTTTTTTCCTTTCTAGAATATCATCAAACACATTTTGCTAACTGATTTTGCCAAAAATAAAAAGATGGAAAATTTTCAAATTTTTGACCAAAACCATGGACCTTTGGAAAAATCCCAATTTTTGACTTTTTTAACTTTGTGTTTTTTATAGTCTAAAAAATCTTTTTTCCTTTCTAGAATATCATCAAACACATTTTGCTGACTGATTTTGCCAAAAATGAAAAGATGGAAAATTTTCAAATTTTTGACCAAAACCATGGACTAACCCCTTTGAAAAAATCAAAAATTTGACTTTTTTAACTTTCTGTTTTTTATAGTCTAAAAAAGCTTTTTTCCTTTCTAGAATATCGTCAAACACATTATGCTAGCTGATTTTGCCAAAAATAAAAAGATGGAAAATTTTCAAATGTTTGACCAAAACCATGGACTAACCCCTTTGGAAAAAACCCAATTTTTGACTCTTTTAACTTTGGGTTTTTTATAGTCTAAAAAAGCTTTTTTCTTTTCTAGAATATCGTCAAACACATTACGCTAGCTGATTTTGCCAAAAATAAAAAGATGGAAAATTTTTAAATTTTTCACCAAAACCATGGACTAACCCCTTCGGAAAAATCCCAATTTTTGACTTTTTTAACTTTCTGTTTTTTATAGTCTAAAAAAGCTTATTTCCTTTTTAGAATATCGTCAAACACATTATGCTAGCTGATATCGCCAAAAATAAAAAGATGGAAAATTTTCAAATTTTTGACCAAAACCATCGATTAACCCCTTTGGAAAAGTCCCAATTTTTGACTTTTTTAAGTTTCTGTTTTTTATAGTCTAAAAAAGCTTTTTTCCTTTCTACAATATCATCAAACACATTTTGCTAACTGATTTTGCCAAAAATAAAAAGATGGAAAATTTTCAAATTTTTGACCAAAACCATGGACCTTTGGAAAAATCCCAATTTTTGACTTTTTTAACTTTGTGTTTTTTATAATCTAAAAAAGCTTTTTTCCTTTCTAAAATATCATCAAACACATTTTGCTAACTGATTTTGCCAAAAATGAAAAGATGGAAAATTTTCAAATTTTTGATCAAAACCATGGACTAATCCCTTTGGAAAAATCTCAAGTTTGACTTTTTTAACTTTGTGTTTTTTATAGTCTAAAAAAGCTTTTTTCCTTTCTAGAATATCGTCAAACACATTATGCTAGCTGATTTTGCCAAAAATAAAAAGATGGAAAATTTTCAAATGTTTGACCAAAACCATGGACTAACCCCTTTGGATATATCCCAATTTTTTTCTCTTTTAACTTTGTGTTTTTTATAGTCTAAAAAAGTTTTTTTCGTTTCTAGAATATCGTCAAACACATTATGCTAGCTGATTTTGCCAAAAATAAAAAGATGGAAATTTTTCAAATTTTTGACCAAAACCATGGACTAACCCCTTTTGAAGAGTCCCAATTTTTGACTGTTTTAATTTTCTGTTTTTTAATAGTCTAAAAAAGCTTTTTTCCTTTCTAGAATATTGTCAAACCCATTATGCTAACTGATTTTGCGAAAAATAAAAAGATGGAAAATTTTTAAATTTTCAACCAAAACCATGGACTAACCCCTTTGGAAAAGTCCCACGTTTTGACTTTTTTAAATTTCTGTGTTTTATAGTCTAAAAAAGCTTTTTTCCTTTGTAGAATATTATCAAGCACATTTTGCTAACTGATTTTGCCAAAAATGAAAAGATGGAAAATTTTCACATTTTTGACCAAAACCATGGACTAACCCCTTTGGAAAAATCCCAATTTTTGACTTTTTTAACTTTCTGTTTTTTATAGTCTAAAAAAGCTTTTTTGCTTTCTAGAATATCATCAAACACATTTTGCTAACTGATTTTTCCAAAAATAAAAAGATGGAAAATTTTCAAATTTTTGACCAAAACCATGGACTACCCCTTAGGAAAAATCCCAATTTTTGACAGTTTTAACTTTCTGTTTTTTATAGTTTAAAAAGCCTTTTTCCTTTCTAGAATATTATCAAACACATTTTTCTAGCTGATTTTGCCAAAAATAAAAAGATGGTAAATTTTGAAATTTTTGACCAAAACCATGGACTAACCCCTTTGGAAGAGTCCCAATTTTTGACAGTTTTAACTTTCTGTTTTTTATAGTCTAAAAAAGCTTTTTTCCTTTCTAGAATATCATCAAACACATTTTGCTAACTAATTTTGCCAAAAATAAAAAGATGGAAAATTTTCACATGTTTGACCAAAACCATCGACTAACCCTTTTGGAAAAATCCCAATTGTTGACTTTTTTAACTTTCTGTTTTTTATAGTCTAAAAAAGCTTTTTTCCTTTCTAGAATATTGTCAAACGCATTATGCTAACTGATTTTGCCAAAAATAAAAAGATGGAAAAGGTTAAAATTTTTTACCAAAACCATGGACTAACCCCTGCGGAAAAATTCCAATTTTTGACTGTTTTAACTTTCTGTTTTTTATAGTTTAAAAAGCTTTTTTCCTTTCTAGAATATTATCAAACAAATTTTGCTAGCTGATTTTGCCAAAAATAAAAAGATGGAAAATTTTTAAATTTTTGACCAAAACCATTGACTAACCCGTTTGGAAAAATCCCAATTTTCGACCTTTTTAACTTTGTGTTTTTTATAGTCTAAAAAAGCTTTTTTCCTTTCTAGAATATCATCAAACACATTTTGCTTACTGATTTTGCCAAAAATGATACAAATGGAAAATTTTCAAATTTTGACCAAAACCATGGACTAACCCCTTAGGAAAAATCCCAATATTTGACTTTTTTAAGTTTCTGTTTTTTATAGTCTAAAAAAGCTTTTTTCCTTTCAAGAATATCGTCAAACACATGCTAGCTGATTTTGCGAAAAATAAAAAGATGGAAAATTTTCAAATTTTTGACCAAAACCATGGACTAACCCCTTTGGAAAAGTCCCAATTTTTGACTTTATTAAATTTCTGTTTTTTTCAGTCTAAAAAAGCTTTTTTCCTTTCTAGAATATCATCAAACACATTTTGCTAACTGATTTTGCCAAAAATAAAAAGATGGAAAATTTTCAAATGTTTGACCAAAACCATGGACTAACCCCTTTGGAAAAATCCCAATTTTTGACTGTTTTAACTTTCTGTTTTTTATAGTTTAAAAAGCCTTTTTCCTTTCTAGAATATTATGAAAGACATTTTGCTAGCTGATTTTGCCAAAAATAAAAAGATGGAAAATTTTTAAATTTTTGACCAAAACCATGGACTAACCCCTTTGGAAGAGTCCCAATTTTTTACAGTTTTAATTTTCTGTTTTTTAATAGTCTAAAAAAGCTTTTTTCCTTTCTAGAATATTGTCAAACGCATTATGCTAACTGATTTTGCCAAAAATAAAAAGATGGAAAATTTTCAAATTTTCGACCAAAACCATGGACTAACCCCTTTGGAAAAGTCCCAAGTTTTGAGTTTTTTAAATTTCTGTTTTTTATAGTCTAAAAGAGCTTTTTTCCTTTCTAGAATATCATCAAACACATTTTGCTGACATGATTTTGCCAAAAATAAAAAGATGGAAAATTTTCAAATTTTTGACCAAAACCATGGACTAACCCCTTTGGAAAAATCCCAATTTTTGACTTTTTTAACTTTGTGTGTTTTATAGTCTAAAAAAGCTTTTTTCCTTTCTAGAATATCATCAAACACATTTTGCTAACTGATTTTGCCAAAAATAAAAAGATGGAAAATTTTCAAATTTTTGACCAAAACCATGGACTAACCCCTTTTGAAGAATCCCAATTGTTGACTGTTTTAACTTTCTGTTTTTTATACTCTAAAAAAGCTTTTTTCCTTTCTAGAATATTGTGAAACGCATTATGCTAACTGATTTTGCCAAAAATAAAAAGATGGAAAATTTTCAAATTTTTCACCAAAACCATGGAGTAACCCCTTTGGAAGAGTCCCAATTTTTGACTGTTCTAATTTTCTGTTTTTTAATAGTCTAAAAAAGCTTTTTTCCTTTCTAGAATATTGTCAAACGCATTATGCTAACTGATTTTGCCAAAAATAAAAAGATGGAAAATTTTCAAATTTGTGACCAAAACCATGGACTAACCCCTTTGGAAAAGTCCCAAGTTTTGACTTTTTTAACTTTCTGTTTTTTATAGTCTAAAAAAGCTTTTTTCCTTTCTAGAATATCATCAAACACATTTTGCTAACTGATTTTGCCAAAAATAAAAAGATGGAAAATTTTAAAATGTTTGACCAAAACCATGGACTAACCCCTTTGGAAGAGTCCCAATTTTTGACTGTTTTAATTTTCTGTTTTTTAATAGTCTAAAAAAGCTTTTTTCCTTTCTAGAATATTGTCAAACGCATTATGCTAACTGATTTTGCGAAAAATAAACAGATGGAAAATTTTCAAATTTTCAACCAAAACCATGGACTAACCCCTTTGGAAGAGTCCCAATTTTTTACTTTTTTAAGTTTCTGTTTTTTATAGTCTAAAAAAGCTTTTTTCCTTTCTAGAATATCATTAAACACATTTTGCTAACTGATTTTGCCAAATATAAAAAGATGGAAAATTTTTAAATTTTTGACCAAAACCATGGACTAACCCGTTTGGAAAAATCAAAATTTTTGACTTTTTTAACTTTCGGTTTTTTATAGTCTAAAAAAGCTTTTTTCCTTTCTAGAATATCATCAAACACATTTTGCTAACTGATTTTGCCAAAAATAAAGAGATGGAAAATTTTAAAATGTTTGACCAAAACCATGGAGTAACCCCTTTGGAAAAATCCCAATTGTTGACTGTTTTAACTTTCTGTTTTTTATAGTCTAAAAAAGCTTTTTTCCTTTCTAGAATATTGTCAAACGCATTATGCTAACTGATTTTGCCAAAAATAAAAAGATGGAAAACTTTCAAATTTTTGACCAAAACCATGGACTAACCCCTTAGGAAAAATCCTAATTTTTGACTGTTTTAAGTTTCTGTTTTTTATAGTTTGAAAAGACTTTTTCCTTTCTAGAATATTATCAAACACATTTTGCTAGCTGATTTTGCCAAAAATAAAAAGATGGAAAATTTTCAAATTTTTGACCAAAACCATGGACTAACCCCTTTGGAAGAGTCCCAATTTTTGACAATTTCAATTTTCTGTTTTTTAATAGTCTAAAAAAGCTTTTTTCCTTTCTAGACTATTGTCAAACTCATTATGCTGACTGATTTTGCCAAAAATAAAAAGATCGAAAATTTTCAAATTTTCGACCAAAACCATGGACTAACCCCTTTGGAAAAGTTTCAAGTTTTGACTTTTTTAAATTTCTGTTTTTTATAGTCTAAAAAAGCTTTTTTCCTTTCTAGAATATCATCAAACACATTTTGCTAACTGATTGTGCCAAAAAAAAAAATATGGAAATTTTTCACATTTTTGACCAAAACCATGGACAAACCCCTTTGGAAAAATCCCAATTTTTGACATTTTTATCTTTCTGTTTTTGATAGTCTAAAAAAGCTTTTTTCCTTTCTAGAATATCGTCAAACACTTTATGCTAGCTGATTTTGCCAAAAATAAAAAGATGCAAAATTTTAAAAATTTTTGACCAAAACCATGGACTATCCCCTTTCGAAAAATCCCAATTTTTGACTTTTTTAACTTTCTGTTTTTTATAGTCTAAAAAAGCTTTTTTCCTTTCTAGAATATCATTAAACACATTTTGCTAACTGATTTTGCGAAAAATTAAAAGATGGAAAATTTTCAAATGTTTGACCAAAACCATGGACTAACCCCTTTCGAAAAATCCCAATTGTCGACTGTTTTAACTTTGTGTTTTTTATAGTCTAAAAAAGCTTTTTTCCTTTCTAGAATATTGTCAAACGCATTATGCTAGCTGCTTTTGCCAAAAATAAAAAGATGGAAAATTTTCAAATTTTTGACCAAAACCATGGACTAACCCCTTTGGAAGAGTCCCAATTTTTGACTGTTTTAACTTTCTGTTTTTTAATAGTCTGAAAAAGCTTTTTTCCTTTCTAGAATATTGTCAAACGCATTATGCTAACTGATTTTGCCAAAAATAAAAAGATGGAAAATTTTCAAATTTTTGACCAAAACCATGGACTAACCCCTTTGGAAATATCCCAATGTTTGACTTTTTTAACTTTTTGTTTTTTATAGTCTAAAAAAGCTTTTCTCCTTGCTAGAATATTGTCAAACGTATTATGCTAACTAATTTGGCCAAAAATAAAAAGATAGAAAATTTTCAAATTTTTGACCAAAACCATGGACTAACCCGTTTGGAACAATCCCAATTGTTGACTGTATTATCTTTCTGTTTTTTATAATTTAAAAAGCTTTTTTCCTTCCTAGAATATCATCAAAAACTTTTGCTTGCTGATTTTGCCAAAAATAAAAAGATGGAAAATTTTCAATTTTGTGACCAAAACCATGGACTAACCCCTTCGGAAAAATCCCTATTTTTGACTGGTTTAACTTTCGGTTTTTTATAGTCTAAAAAAGCTTTTTTCCTTTCTAGAATATCATCAAACACATTTTGCTAGCTATTTTTTCCAAAAAAAAAAAGATGGAAAATTTTCTAATATTTGACCAAAACCATGGACTAACCCCTTTGGAAAAAGTCCCAATTTTTGACTTTTTTAACTCTCTGTTTTTTATAGTCTAAAAAAGCTTTTTTCCTTTCTAAAATATCGTGAAACACATTATGCTAACTGATATTGCCAAAAATAAAAAGATGCAGAATTTTCTAATTTTTGACCAAAACCACGGACTAACCCCTTTGGTAAAGTCCCAAGTTTTGACTTTTTTAAATTTCTGTTTTTTATAGTCTAAAAAAGCTTTTTTCCTTTCTAGAATATCATCAAACACATTTTGCTAACTGATCTTGCCAAAAATAAAGAGGTGGAAAATTTTCAAATGTTTGACCAAAACCATGGACTAACCCCTTTGGAAAAATCCCAATTGTTGACTGTTTTAACTTTCTGTTTTTTTTTAGTCTAAAAAAGCTTTTTTCCTTTCTAGAATATCATCAAACACATTTTGCTAACTGATTTTGCCAAAAATAAAAAGATGGAAAATTTTCAAATGTTTGACCAAAACCATGGACTAACCCCTTTGGAAAACTCCCAATTGTTGACTGTTCTAACTTTGTGCTTTTTATAGTCTAAAAAAGCTTTTTTCCTTTCTAGAATATTGTCAAACGCATTATGCTAACTGATTTCGCCAAAAATAAAAAGATGGTAAATTTTCAAATCTTTGACCAAAACCGTGGACTAACCCCTTTGAAAAAATCCCAATTTTCGACCTTTTTAACTTTGTGTTTTTTATAGTCTAAAAAAGCTTTTTTCCTTTCTAGAATATCGTCAAACACATTATGCTAGCTGATTTTGCCAAAAATAAAAAAAAAATAAAATTTTCAAATTTTTCACCAAAACCATGGACTAACCCGTTTGGAAAAATCCCAATTTTTGACTTTTTTAACTTTGTGTGTTTTATAGTCTAAAAAAGCTTTTTTCCTTTCTAGAATATCACCAAACACATTTTGCTAACTGATTTTGCCAAAAATAATAACATGGAAAATTTTCAAATTTTTGACCAAAACCATGGACTAACCCCTTTCTAAAAATCCCAATTTTTGACTGTTTTAATTTTCTGTTTTTTAATAGTCTAAAAAAGCTTTTTTCCTTTCTAGAATATTGTCAAACGCATTATGCTAACTGATTTTGCCAAAAATGAAAAGATGGAAAATTTTCAAATTTTCGACCAAAACCATGGACTAATCCTTTTGGAAAAGTCCCATGTTTTGACTTTTTTAAATTTCTGTTTTTTATAGTCTAAAAAAGCTTTTTTCCTTTCTAGAATATCATCAAACACATTTTGCTAACTGATTTTGCCAAAAATAAAAAGATGGAAAATTTTCAAATGTTTGACCAAAACCATGGACTAACCCCTTTGGATATATCCCAATTTTTGACTCTTTTAACTTTGTGTTTTTTATAGTCTAAAAAAGTTTTTTTCGTTTCTAGAATATCGTCAAACACATTATGCTAGCTGATTTTGCCAAAAATTAAAAGATGGAAATTTTTCAACTTTTTGACCAAAACAATGGACTAACCCCTTTTGAAGAGTCCCAATTTTTGACTGTTTTAATTTTCTGTTTTTTAATAGTCTAAAAAAGCTTTTTTCCTTTCTAGAATATTGTCAAACCCATTATGCCAACTGATTTTGCGAAAAATAAAAAGATGGAAAATTTTTAAATTTTCAACCAAAACCATGGACTAACCCCTTTGGAAAAGTCCCACGTTTTGACTTTTTTAAATTTCTGTGTTTTATAGTCTAAAAAAGCTTTTTTCCTTTGTAGAATATTATCAAGCACATTTTGCTAACTGATTTTGCCAAAAATGAAAAGATGGAAAATTTTCACATTTTTGACCAAAACCATGGACTAACCGCTTTGGAAAAATCCCAATTTTTGACATTTTTAACTTTCTGTTTTTTGTAGTCTAATAAAGCTTTTTTGCTTTCTAGAATATCATCAAACACATTTTGCTAACTGATTTTTCCAAAAATAAAAAGATGGAAAATTTTCAAATTTTTGACCAAAACCATGGACTACCCCTTAGGAAAAATCCCAATTTTTGACAGTTTTAACTTTCTGTTTTTTATAGTTTAAAAATCCTTTTTCCTTTCTAGAATATTATCAAACACATTTTTCTAGCTGATTTTGCCAAAAATAAAAAGATGGTAAATTTTGAAATTTTTGACCAAAACCATGGACTAACCCCTTTGGAAGAGTCCCAATTTTTGACAGTTTTAACTTTCTGTTTTTTATAGTCTAAAAAAGCTTTTTTCCTTTCTAGAATATCATCAAACACATTTTGCTAACTAATTTTGCCAAAAAAAAAAAGATGGAAAATTTTCACATGTTTGACCAAAACCATCGACTAACCCTTTTGGAAAAATCCCAATTGTTGACTGTTTTAACTTTCTGTTTTTTATAGTTTAAAAAAGCTTTTTTCCTTTCTAGAATATTGTCAAACGCATTATGCTAACTGATTTTGCCAAAAATAAAAAGATGGAAAATTTTCAAATTTTTGACCAAAACCATTGACTAACCCGTTTGGAAAAATCCCAATTTTCGACCTTTTTAACTTTGTGTTTTTTATAGTCTAAAAAAGCTTTTTTCCTTTCTAGAATATCATCAAACACATTTTGCTTACTGATTTTGCCAAAAATGATAAAAATGGAAAATTTTCAAATTTTGACCAAAACCATGGACTAACCCCTTAGGAAAAATCCCAATATTTGAATTTTTTAAGTTTCTGTTTTTTATAGTCTAAAAAAGCTTTTTTCCTTTCTAGAATATCGTCAAACACATTATGCTAGCTGATTTTGCGAAAAATAAAAAGATGAAAAATTTTCAAATTTTTCACCAAAACCATCGATTAACCCCTTTGGAAAAGTCCCAAGTTTTGACTTTTTTAAGTTTCTGTTTTTTATAGTCTAAAAAAGCTTTTTTCCTTTCTACAATATCATCAAACACATTTTGCTAACTGATTTTGCCAAAAATAAAAAGATGGAAAATTTTCAAATTTTTGACCAAAACCATGGACCTTTGGAAAAATCCCAATTTTTGACTTTTTTAACTTTGTGTTTTTTATAATCTAAAAAAGCTTTTTTCCTTTCTAGAATATCATCAAACACATTTTGCTAACTGATTTTGCCAAAAATGAAAAGATGGAAAATTTTCAAATCTTTGATCAAAACCATGGACTAATCCCTTTGGAAAAATCTCAAATTTGACTTTTTCAACTTTCTGTTTTTTATAGTCTAAAAAAGCTTTTTTCCTTTCTAGAATATCGTCACACACATTATGCTAGCTGATTTTGCCAAAAATTAAAAGATGGAAAATTTTCAAATTTGTGACCAAAACCATGGACTAACCCCTTTGGAAAAATCACAATTTTCGACCTCTTTAACTTTGTGTTTTTTATAGTCTAAAAAAGCTTTTTTCCTTTTTAGAATATCATCAAACACATTTTTCTAACTGATTTTGCCAAAAATAAACAAATGAAAAATTTTCAAATTTTTGACCAAAACCATGGACTAACCCCTTTGGAGAAATCCCAATTTTTGACTTTTTTAACTTTCTGTTTTTTACAGTCTAAAAAAGCTTTTTTCCTTTCTAGAATATCATCAAACACATTTTTCTAACTGATTTTGCCAAAAATAAAAAATGGAAAATTTTCAAATTTTTGACCAAAACCATGGATTAACCCCTTTGCAAAAGTACCAAGTTTTGACATTTTTACATTTCTGTTTTTTATAGTCTAAAAAAGATTTTTTCCTTTCTAGAATATCATCAAACACATTTTGCTAACTGATTTTGCCAAAAATAAAAAGATGGAAAATTTTCAAATGTTTGACCAAAACCATGGACTAAAACCTTAGGAAAAATCCCCATTGTTGACTGTTTTAACGTTGTGTTTTTTATACTCTAAATAAGCTTTTTTCCTTTCTAAAATATTGTCAAACGCATTATGCTAATTGCTTTTTCCAAAAATATAAAGATGGAAAATTTTCAAATTTTTGACCAAAACTATGGATCAACCCCTTTGGATATATCCCAATTTTTGACTTTTTTAACTTTCTGTTTTTTATAGTCTAAAAAAGCTTTTTTCCTTTCTAGAATATCGTCAAACACATTATGCTAGCTGATTTTGCCAAAAATTAAAAAGACGGAAAATTTTCAAATTTTTGACCAAAACCATGGAGTAACCCCTTTGGAAGAGTCCCTATTTTCGACCTTTTTAACTTTGTGTTTTTTATAGTCTAAAAAAGCTTTTTTCCTTTCTAGAATATCATCAAACACATTTTGCTAACTGATTTTGCCAAAAATAAAAAAATGGAAAATTTTCAAATGTTTGACCAAAACCATGGACTAACCCCTTTGGAAAAATCCCAATTTTTGACTTTTTTAACGTTGTGTTTTTTATAGTCTAAAAAAGCTTTTTTCCTTTCTAGAATATCATCAAACACATTATGGTAGCTGGTTTTGCCAAAAATAAAAAGATGGAAAATTTTCAAATTTTTGACCAAAACCATGGACTAACCCCGTTGGAAAAATCCCAATTTTTCACTTTTTTAACTTTCTGTTTTTTATAGTCTAAAAAAGCTTTTTTCCTTTCTAGAATATCGTCAAACACATTATGCTACCTGATTTTGCCAAAAATAAAAAGATGGAAAATTTTCAAATTTTTGACCAAAACCATTGGAAAAATCCCAATTTTTGACTTTTTTAACTTTCTGTTTTTTATAGTCTAAAAAAGCTTTTTTCCTTTCTAGAATATCGTCAAACACATTATGCTACCTGATTTTGCCAAAAAAAAAAAGATGGAAAATTTTCAAATTTTTGACCAAAACCATGGACTAACCCCTTTGGAAAAATCCCAATTTTTGACTTTTTTAAATTTCTGTTTTTTATAGTCTAAAAAAGCTTTTTTCCTTTCTAGAATATCATCAAACACATTTTGCTAACTGATTTTGACAAAAAAAAAAAGATGAAAAATTTTCAAATGTTTGACCAAAGCCATGGACTAACCCCTTTGGAAAAATCCCAATTTTTGACTTTATTAAATTTCTGTTTTTATAGTCTAAAAAAGGTTTTCTCCTTTCTAGAATATCGTCAAACACATTATGCTAGCTGATTTTGCCAAAAATAAAAAGATGGAAAATTTTAAAATTTTTGACCAAAACCATGGACTAACCGCTTTGGAAAAATCCCAATTTTTTACTTTTTTCACTTTCTGTTTTTTATAGTCTAAAAAAGCTTTTTTCCTTTCTACAATATCATCAAACACATTCTGCTAACTGATTTTGCCAAAAATAAAAAGATGGAAAATTTTCAAATTTTTGACCAAAACCATGGACTAACCCCTTTTGAAAAATCCCAATTTTTGACTTTTTTAACTTTCTGTTTTTTATAGTCTAAAAAAGCTTTTTTCCTTTCTAGAATATCATCACACACATTCTGCTAACTGATTTTGCCAAAAATAAAAATATGGAAAATTTTCAAATGTTTGACCACCACCATGGACTAACCCCTTTGGAAAAATCCCAATTTTTGACTTTTTTAACTTTGTGTTTTTTATAGTCTAAAAAAGCTTTTTTCCTTTCTAGAATATCATCAAACACATTATGGTAGCTGGTTTTGCCAAAAATAAAAAGATGGAAAATTTCCAAATTTTTGACCAAAACCATGGACTAACCCCTTTGGAAAAATCCCAATTTTTGACTTTTTTAACTTTCTGTTTTTTATAGTCTAAAAAAGCTTTTTTCCTTTCTAGAATATCGTCAAACACATTATGCTACCTGATTTTGCGAAAAATAAAAAGATGGAAAATTTTCAAATTTTTGACCAAAACCATGGACTAACCCCTTTGGAAAAATCCCAATTTTTGACTTTTTTAAATTTCTGTTTTTTATAGTCTAAAAAAGCTTTTTTCCTTTCTAGAATAATGTCAAACGCATTATGCTAACTGATTTTGCCAAAAATAAAAAGATGGAAAATTTTCAAATTTTTGACCAAAACCATGGACTAACCCCTTTGGAAAAATCCCAATTTTTGACTCTTTTAACTTTGTGTTTTTTTTACTCTAAAAAAGCTTTTTTCCTTTCTAGAATAATGTCAAACGCATTATGCTAACTGATTTTGCCAAAAATACAAAGATGGAAAATTTTCAAATTTTTGACCAAAACCATGTACTAACCCTTTTGGAAATATCCCAATTTTTGACTCTTTTAACTTTGTGTTTTTTATACTCTAAAAAAGCTTTTTTCCTTTCTAGAATAATGTCAAACACATTTTGCTAACTGATTTCTCCAAAAATAAAAAGATGGAAAATTTTCAAATGTTTGACCAAAACCATGGACTAACCACTTTGGAAAAATCCCAATTGTTGACTCTTTTAACTTTGTGTTTTTTATAGTCTAAAAAACCTTTTTTCTTTTCTAGAATATTGTCAAACGCATTATGCTAACTGATTTTGCCAAAAATAAAAAGATGGAAAATTTTCAAATGTTTGACCAAAACCATGGACTAACCCCTTCGGAAAAATCCCAATTTTTGACTGTTTTAACTTTCTGTTTTTTATAGTTTAAAATGCTTTTTTCTTTTCTAGAATATCATCAAACACATTTTGCTAGCTAATTTTGCCAAAAATAAAAAGATGGAAAATTTTCAAATTTTTGACCAAAACCATGGACTAACCCCTTTGGAAAAATCCCAATTTTTGACTTTTTTAACTTTCTGTTTTTTATAGTCTAAAAAAGCTTTTTTCCTTTCTAGAATATCATCAAACACATTTTGCTAACTGATTTTCCCAAAAATAAAAAGATGGAAAATTTTCAAATGTTTGACCAAAGCCATGGACTAACCCTTTTGGAAAAATCCCAATTTTTGACTTTTTTAACTTTTTGTTTTTATAGTCTAATAAAGGTTTCCTCCTTTCAAGAATATCGTCAAACACATTATGCAAGCTGATTTTGCCAAAAATAAAAAGATGCAAAATTTTCAAATTTTTGACAAAAAACCATGGACTAACCGCTTTTTAAAAATCCCAATTTTTTACTTTTTTAACTTTCTGTTTTTTATAGTCTAAAAAAGCTTTTTTCCTTTCTAGAATATCATCAAACACATTCTGCTAGCTGATTTTGCCAAAAATGAAAATATGAAAAATTTTCAAATTTTTGACCAAAACCTTGGACTAACCCCTTTGGAAAAGTCCCAATTATTCACTGTTTTAACTTTCTGTTTTTTATAGTCTAAATAAGCTTGTTTCCTTTCTAGAATATCGTCAAACACATTATGCTAGCTGATTTTGCCAAAAATAAAAAGATGGAAAATTTTTAAATTTTTTAACAAAACCATGGACTAACCCCTTTGGAAAAGTACCAAGTTTTGACTTTTTTAAATTTCTGTTTTTTATAGTCTAAAAAAGCTTTTTTCCTTTCTAGAATATCATCAAACACATTTTGCTAACTGATTTCGCCAAAAATAAAAAGATGGAAAATTTTCAAATGTTTGACCAAAACCATGGACTAACCACTTTGGAAAAATCCCAATTGTTGACTCTTTTAACTTTGTGTTTTTTATAGTCTAAAAAAGCTTTTTTCTTTTTTAGAATATTGTCAAACGCATTATGCTAACTGATTTTGCCAAAAATAAAAAGATGGAAAATTTTCAAATTTTTGACCAAAACCATGGACTAACCCCTTTGGAAAAATCCCAATTTTTGACTTTTTTAACTTTCTGTTTTTTATAGTCTAAAAAAGCCTTTTTCCTTTTGTAGAATATCGTCAAACACATTATGCTAGCTGATTTTGCCAAAAATAAAAAAATGGAAAATTTTCAAATTTTTGACCAAAACCATGGACTAACCCCTTTGGAAAAATCCCAATTTTTCACTCTTTTAACTTTGTGTTTTTTATAGTCTAAAAAAGCTTTTTTCCTTTCTAGAATATTGTCAAACGCATTATGCTAACTGATTTTGCCAAAAATAAAAAAATGGAAAATTTTCAAATGTTTGACCAAAACCATGGACTAACCCCTTTGGAAGAGTCCCAATTTTTGACTGTTTTAACTTTCTGTTTTTTATAGTCTAAAAAAGCTTTTTTCCTTTCTAGAATATTGTCAAACGCATTATGCTAACTGATTTTGCCAAAAATAAAAAGATGGAAAATTTTCAAATTTGTGACCAAAACCATGGACTAACCGCTTTGGAAAAATCCCAATTTTTTACTTTTTTCACTTTCTGTTTTTTATAGTCTAAAAAAGCTTTTTTCCTTTCTACAATATCATCAAACACATTCTGCTAACTGATTTTGCCAAAAATAAAAAGATGGAAAATTTTCAAATTTTTGACCAAAACCATGGACTAACCCCTTTTGAAAAATCCCAATTTTTGACTTTTTTAACTTTCTGTTTTTTATAGTCTAAAAAAGCTTTTTTCCTTTCTAGAATATCATCACACACATTCTGCTAACTGATTTTGCCAAAAATAAAAATATGGAAAATTTTCAAATGTTTGACCAACACCATGGACTAACCCCTTTGGAAAAATCCCAATTTTTGACTTTTTTAACTTTGTGTTTTTTATAGTCTAAAAAAGCTTTTTTCCTTTCTAGAATATCATCAAACACATTATGGTAGCTGGTTTTGCCAAAAATAAAAAGATGGAAAATTTCCAAATTTTTGACCAAAACCATGGACTAACCCCTTTGGAAAAATCCCAATTTTTGACTTTTTTAACTTTCTGTTTTTTATAGTCTAAAAAAGCTTTTTTCCTTTCTAGAATATCGTCAAACACATTATGCTACCTGATTTTGCGAAAAATAAAAAGATGGAAAATTTTCAAATTTTTGACCAAAACCATGGACTAACCCCTTTGGAAAAATCCCAATTTTTGACTTTTTTAACTTTCTGTTTTTTATAGTCTAAAAAAGCTTTTTTCCTTTCTAGAATATCGTCAAACACATTATGCTACCTGATTTTGCGAAAAATAAAAAGATGGAAAATTTTCAAATTTTTGACCAAAACCATGGACTAACCCCTTTGGAAAAATCCCAATTTTTGACTTTTTTAAATTTCTGTTTTTTATAGTCTAAAAAAGCTTTTTTCCTTTCTAGAATAATGTCAAACGCATTATGCTAACTGATTTTGCCAAAAATAAAAAGATGGAAAATTTTCAAATTTTTGACCAAAACCATGGACTAACCCCTTTGGAAAAATCCCAATTTTTGACTCTTTTAACTTTGTGTTTTTTTTACTCTAAAAAAGCTTTTTTCCTTTCTAGAATAATGTCAAACGCATTATGCTAACTGATTTTGCCAAAAATACAAAGATGGAAAATTTTCAAATTTTTGACTAAAACCATGTACTAACCCTTTTGGAAATATCCCAATTTTTGACTCTTTTAACTTTGTGTTTTTTATACTCTAAAAAAGCTTTTTTCCTTTCTAGAATAATGTCAAACACATTTTGCTAACTGATTTCTCCAAAAATAAAAAGATGGAAAATTTTCAAATGTTTGACCAAAACCATGGACTAACCACTTTGGAAAAATCCCAATTGTTGACTCTTTTAACTTTGTGTTTTTTATAGTCTAAAAAACCTTTTTTCTTTTCTAGAATATTGTCAAACGCATTATGCTAACTGATTTTGCCAAAAATAAAAAGATGGAAAATTTTCAAATGTTTGACCAAAACCATGGACTAACCCCTTCGGAAAAATCCCAATTTTTGACTGTTTTAACTTTCTGTTTTTTATAGTTTAAAATGCTTTTTTCTTTTCTAGAATATCATCAAACACATTTTGCTAGCTAATTTTGCCAAAAATAAAAAGATGGAAAATTTTCAAATTTTTGACCAAAACCATGGACTAACCCCTTTGGAAAAATCCCAATTTTTGACTTTTTTAACTTTCTGTTTTTTATAGTCTAAAAAAGCTTTTTTCCTTTCTAGAATATCATCAAACACATTTTGCTAACTGATTTTCCCAAAAATAAAAAGATGGAAAATTTTCAAATGTTTGACCAAAGCCATGGACTAACCCTTTTGGAAAAATCCCAATTTTTGACTTTTTTAACTTTTTGTTTTTATAGTCTAATAAAGGTTTCCTCCTTTCAAGAATATCGTCAAACACATTATGCAAGCTGATTTTGCCAAAAATAAAAAGATGCAAAATTTTCAAATTTTTGACAAAAAACCATGGACTAACCGCTTTTTAAAAATCCCAATTTTTTACTTTTTTAACTTTCTGTTTTTTATAGTCTAAAAAAGCTTTTTTCCTTTCTAGAATATCATCAAACACATTCTGCTAGCTGATTTTGCCAAAAATGAAAATATGAAAAATTTTCAAATTTTTGACCAAAACCTTGGACTAACCCCTTTGGAAAAGTCCCAATTATTCACTGTTTTAACTTTCTGTTTTTTATAGTCTAAATAAGCTTGTTTCCTTTCTAGAATATCGTCAAACACATTATGCTAGCTGATTTTGCCAAAAATAAAAAGATGGAAAATTTTTAAATTTTTTAACAAAACCATGGACTAACCCCTTTGGAAAAGTACCAAGTTTTGACTTTTTTAAATTTCTGTTTTTTATAGTCTAAAAAAGCTTTTTTCCTTTCTAGAATATCATCAAACACATTTTGCTAACTGATTTCGCCAAAAATAAAAAGATGGAAAATTTTCAAATGTTTGACCAAAACCATGGACTAACCACTTTGGAAAAATCCCAATTGTTGACTCTTTTAACTTTGTGTTTTTTATAGTCTAAAAAAGCTTTTTTCTTTTTTAGAATATTGTCAAACGCATTATGCTAACTGATTTTGCCAAAAATAAAAAGATGGAAAATTTTCAAATTTTTGACCAAAACCATGGACTAACCCCTTTGGAAAAATCCCAATTTTTGACTTTTTTAACTTTCTGTTTTTTATAGTCTAAAAAAGCCTTTTTCCTTTTGTAGAATATCGTCAAACACATTATGCTAGCTGATTTTGCCAAAAATAAAAAAATGGAAAATTTTCAAATTTTTGACCAAAACCATGGACTAACCCCTTTGGAAAAATCCCAATTTTTCACTCTTTTAACTTTGTGTTTTTTATAGTCTAAAAAAGCTTTTTTCCTTTCTAGAATATTGTCAAACGCATTATGCTAACTGATTTTGCCAAAAATAAAAAAATGGAAAATTTTCAAATGTTTGACCAAAACCATGGACTAACCCCTTTGGAAGAGTCCCAATTTTTGACTGTTTTAACTTTCTGTTTTTTATAGTCTAAAAAAGCTTTTTTCCTTTCTAGAATATTGTCAAACGCATTATGCTAACTGATTTTGCCAAAAATAAAAAGATGGAAAATTTTCAAATTTGTGACCAAAACCATGGACTAAACCCTTTGGAAAAATCCCAATTTTTGACTTTTTTAAATTTCTGTTTTTTATAGTCTAAAAAAGCTTTTTTCCTTTCTAGAATATCATCAAACACATTTTGCCAGCTGATTTTGCAAAAAATAAAAAGATTGAAAATTTTCATATGTTTGACCAAAACCATGGACTAACCCCTTTGGAAAAATCCCAATTGTTGACTGTTTTAACTTTGTGTTTTTTATAGTCTAAAAAAGCTTTTTTCCTTTCTAGAATATTGTCAAACGCATTATGCTAACTGATTTTGCGAAAAATATAAAGATGGAAAATTTTCAAATTTTCGACCAAAGCCATGGACTAACCCCTTTGGAAGAGTCCCAATTTTTGACTGTTTTAACTTTCTGTTTTTTATAGTCTAAAAAAGGTTTTTTCCTTTCTAGAATATTGTCAAACGCATTATGCTGACTGATTTTGCCAAAAATAAAAAGATGGAAAATTTTCAAATTTTTTACCAAAACCATGGACTAACCCCTTCGGAAAAATCCCAAGTTTTGACTGTTTTAACTTTCTGTTTTTTATAGTTTAAAATGCTTTTTTCTTTTCTAGAATATCATCAAACACATTTTGCTAGCTAATTTTGCCAAAAATAAAAAGATGGAAAATTTTCAAATTTGTGACCAAAACCATGGACTAACCCCTTTGGAAAAATCCCAATTTTTGACTTTTTTAACTTTGTGTTTTTTATAGTCTAAAAAAGCTTTTTTCCTTTCTAGAATATCATCAAACACATTTTGCTAACTGATTTTTGCCAAAAATAAAAAGATGGAAAATTTTCAATTTTGTGACCAAAACCATGGACTAACCCCTTCGGAAAAATCCCAAATTTTGACCTTTTTAACTTTGTGTTTTTTATAGTCTAAAAAAGCTTTTTTCCTTTCTAGAATATCATCAAACACATTTTGCTAACTGATTTTGCCAAAAATAAAAAGATGGAAAATTTTCAATTTTGTGACCAAAACCATGGACTAACCCCTTCGGAAAAATCCCAATTTTTGACTGGTTTAACTTTCGGTTTTTTATAGTCTAAAAAAGCTTTTTTCCTTTCTAGAATATCATCAAACACATTTTGCTAGCTATTTTTTCCAAAAATAAAAATTTGGAAAATTTTCTAATATTTGACCAAAACCATGGACTAACCCCTTTGGAAAAAGTCCCAATTTTTGACTTTTTTAACTCTCTGTTTTTTATAGTCTAAAAAAGCTTTTTTCCTTTCTAGAATATCGTGAAACACATTATGCTAACTGATATTGCCAAAAATAAAAAGATGCAGAATTTTCTAATTTTTGACCAAAACCACGGACTAACCCCTTTGGAAAAGTCCCAAGTTTTGACTTTTTTAAATTTCTGTTTTTTATAGTCTAAAAAAGCTTTTTTCCTTTCTAGAATATCATCAAACACATTTTGCTAACTGATCTTGCCAAAAATAAAGAGGTGGAAAATTTTCAAATGTTTGACCAAAACCATGGACTAACCCCTTTGGAAAAATCCCAATTGTTGACTGTTTTAACTTTCTGTTTTTTTTAGTCTAAAAAAGCTTTTTTCCTTTCTAGAATATCATCAAACACATTTTGCTAACTGATTTTGCCAAAAATAAAAAGATGGAAAATTTTCAAATGTTTGACCAAAACCATGGACTAACCCCTTTGGAAAACTCCCAATTGTTGACTGTTCTAACTTTGTGCTTTTTATAGTCTAAAAAAGCTTTTTTCCTTTCTAGAATATTGTCAAACGCATTATGCTGACTGATTTTGCCAAAAATAAAAAGATGGAAAATTTTCAAATTTTTGACCAAAACCATGGACTAACCCGTTTGGAAAAATCCCAATTTTTGACTTTTTTAACTTTGTGTGTTTTATAGTCTAAAAAAGCTTTTTTCCTTTCTAGAATATCACCAAACACATTTTGCTAACTGATTTTGCCAAAAATAATAACATGGAAAATTTTCAAATTTTTGACCAAAACCATGGACTAACCCCTTTCTAAAAATCCCAATTTTTGACTGTTTTAATTTTCCTTTTTTTTAATAGTCTAAAAAAGCTTTTTTCCTTTCTAGAATATTGTCAAACGCATTATGCTAACTGATTTTGCCAAAAATGAAAAGATGGAAAATTTTCAAATTTTCGACCAAAACCATGGACTAATCCTTTTGGAAAAGTCCCATGTTTTGACTTTTTTAAATTTCTGTTTTTTATAGTCTAAAAAAGCTTTTTTCCTTTCTAGAATATCATCAAACACATTTTGCTAACTGATTTTGCCAAAAATAAAAAGATGGAAAATTTTCAAATGTTTGACCAAAACCATGGACTAACCCCTTTGGATATATCCCAATTTTTGACTCTTTTAACTTTGTGTTTTTTATAGTCTAAAAAAGTGTTTTTCGTTTCTAGAATATCGTCAAACACATTATGCTAGCTGATTTTGCCAAAAATAAAAAGATGGAAATTTTTCAAATTTTTGACCAAAACCATGGACTAACCCCTTTTGAAGAGTCCCAATTTTTGACTGTTTTAATTTTCTGTTTTTTAATAGTCTAAAAAAGCTTTTTTCCTTTCTAGAATATTGTCAAACCCATTATGCTAACTGATTTTGCGAAAAATAAAAAGATGGAAAATTTTTAAATTTTCAACCAAAACCATGGACTAACCCCTTTGGAAAAGTCCCACGTTTTGACTTTTTTAAATTTCTGTGTTTTATAGTCTAAAAAAGCTTTTTTCCTTTGTAGAATATTATCAAGCACATTTTGCTAACTGATTTTGCCAAAAATGAAAAGATGGAAAATTTTCACATTTTTGACCAAAACCATGGACTAACCCCTTTGGAAAAATCCCAATTTTTGACTTTTTTAACTTTCTGTTTTTTATAGTCTAAAAAAGCTTTTTTGCTTTCTAGAATATCATCAAACACATTTTGCTAACTGATTTTGCCAAAAATAAAAAGATGGAAAATTTTCAAATTTTTGACCAAAACCATGGACTACCCCTTAGGAAAAATCCCAATTTTTGACAGTTTTAACTTTCTGTTTTTTATAGTTTAAAAAGCCTTTTTCCTTTCTAGAATATTATCAAACACATTTTTCTAGCTGATTTTGCCAAAAATAAAAAGATGGTAAATTTTAAAATTTTTGACCAAAACCACGGACTAACCCCTTTGGAAGAGTCCCAATTTTTGACAGTTTTAACTTTCTGTTTTTTATAGTCTAAAAAAGCTTTTTTCCTTTCTAGAATATCATCAAACACATTTTGCTAACTAATTTTGCCAAAAATAAAAAGATGGAAAATTTTCACATGTTTGACCAAAACCATCGACTAACCCTTTTGGAAAAATCCCAATTGTTGACTTTTTTAACTTTCTGTTTTTTATAGTCTAAAAAAGCTTTTTTCCTTTCTAGAATATTGTCAAACGCATTATGCTAACTGATTTTGCCAAAAATAAAAAGATGGAAAAGTTTAAAATTTTTTACCAAAACCATGGACTAACCCCTTCGGAAAAATTCCAATTTTTGACTGTTTTAACTTTCTGTTTTTTATAGTTTAAAAAGCTTTTTTCCTTTCTAGAATATTATCAAACACATTTTGCTAGCTGATTTTGCCAAAAATAAAAAGATGGAAAATTTTCAAATTTTTGACCAAAACCATTGACTAACCCGTTTGGAAAAATCCCAATTTTCGACCTTTTTAACTTTGTGTTTTTTATAGTCTAAAAAAGCTTTTTTCCTTTCTAGAATATCATCAAACACATTTTGCTTACTGATTTTGCCAAAAATGATACAAATGGAAAATTTTCAAATTTTGACCAAAACCATGGACTAACCCCTTAGGAAAAATCCCAATATTTGACTTTTTTAAGTTTCTGTTTTTTATAGTCTAAAAAAGCTTTTTTCCTTTCAAGAATATCGTCAAACACATTATGCTAGCTGATTTTGCGAAAAATAAAAAGATGGAAAATTTTCAAATTTTTGACCAAAACCATGGACTAACCCCTTTGGAAAAGTCCCAATTTTTGACTTTATTAAATTTCTGTTTTTTTCAGTCTAAAAAAGCTTTTTTCCTTTCTAGAATATCATCAAACACATTTTGCTAACTGATTTTGCCAAAAATAAAAAGATGGAAAATTTTCAAATGTTTGACCAAAACCATGGACTAACCCCTTTGGAAAAATCCCAATTTTTGACTGTTTTAACTTTCTGTTTTTTATAGTTTAAAAAGCCTTTTTCCTTTCTAGAATATTATGAAAGACATTTTGCTAGCTCATTTTGCCAAAAATAAAAAGATGGAAAATTTTTAAATTTTTGACCAAAACCATGGACTAACCCCTTTGGAAGAGTCCCAATTTTTTACAGTTTTAATTTTCTGTTTTTTAATAGTCTAAAAAAGCTTTTTTCCTTTCTAGAATATTGTCAAACGCATTATGCTAACTGATTTTGCCAAAAATAAAAAGATGGAAAATTTTCAAATTTTCGACCAAAACCATGGACTAACCCCTTTGGAAAAGTCCCAAGTTTTGAGTTTTTTAAATTTCTGTTTTTTATAGTCTAAAAGAGCTTTTTTCCTTTCTAGAATATCATCAAACACATTTTGCTGACATGATTTTGCCAAAAATAAAAAGATGGAAAATTTTCACATTTTTGACCAAAACCATGGACTAACCCCTTTGGAAAAATCCCAATTTTTGACTTTTTTAACTTTCTGTTTTTTTATAGTCTAAAAAAGCTTATTTCCTTTTTAGAATATCGTCAAACACATTATGCTAGCTGATATCGCCAAAAATAAAAAGATGGAAAATTATCAAATTTTTTACTAAAACCATAGATTAACCCCTTTGGAAAAGTCCCAAGTTTTGACATTTTTAAGTTTCTGTTTTTTATAGTCTAAAAAAGCTTTTTTCCTTTCTAGAATATCATCAAACACATTTTGCTAACTGATTATCCCAAAAATAAAAAGATGGAAAATTTTCAAATTTTTGACCAAAACCATGGACTAACCCCTTTGGAAAATCCCAATTTTTGACTTTTTTAACTTTCTGTTTTATAGAGTCTACAAAAGCTTTTTTCCTTTCTACAATATCGTCAAACACATTATGCTAGCTGATTTTGCCAAAAATAAAAAGATGGAAAATTTTCAAATTTTTGACCGAAACCATGGACCTTTGGAAAAATCCCAATTTTTGACTTTTTTAACTTTGTGTTTTTTATAGTCTAAAAAAGCTTTTTTCCTTTCTAGAATATCGTCAAACACATTACGCTAGCTGATTTTGCCAAAAAAAAAAAAGATGGAAAATTTTTAAATTTTTGACCCAAACCATGGACTAACCCCTTTGGAAAAATCCCAATTTTTGACTTTTTTAACTTTCTGTTTTTTATAGTCTAAAAAAGCTTATTTCCTTTTTAGAATATCGTCAAACACATTATGCTAGCTGATATCGCCATAAATTAAAAGATGGAAAATTTTCAAATTTTTGACCAAAACCATGGATTAACCCCTTTGGAAAAGTCCCAATTTTTGACTTTTTTAACTTTCGGTTTTTTATAGTCTAAAAAAGCTTTTTTCCTTTCTAGAATATCATCAAACACATTTTGCTAACTGATTTTGCCAAAAATAAAAAGATGGAAAATTTTCAAATTTTTGACCAAAACCATGGACCTTTGGAAAAATCCCAATTTTTGACTTTTTTAACTTTGTGTTTTTTATAGTCTAAAAAAGCTTTTTTCCTTTCTAGAATATCATCAAACACATTTTGCTGACTGATTTTGCCAAAAATGAAAAGATGGAAAATTTTCAAATTTTTGACCAAAACCATGGACTAACCCCTTTGAAAAAATCAAAAATTTGACTTTTTTAACTTTCTGTTTTTTATAGTCTAAAAAAGCTTTTTTCCTTTCTAGAATATCGTCAAACACATTATGCTAGCTGATTTTGCCAAAAATAAAAAGATGGAAAATTTTCAAATGTTTGACCAAAACCATGGACTAACCCCTTTTGGAAAAAACCCAATTTTTGACTCTTTTAACTTTGGGTTTTTTATAGTCTAAAAAAGCTTTTTTCTTTCTAGAATATCGTCAAACACATTACGCTAGCTGATTTTGCCAAAAATAAAAAGATGGAAAATTTTTAAATTTTTGACCAAAACCATGGACTAACCCCTTCGGAAAAATCCCAATTTTTGACTTTTTTAACTTTCTGTTTTTTATAGTCTAAAAAAGCTTATTTCCTTTTTAGAATATCGTCAAACACATTATGCTAGCTGATATCGCCAAAAATAAAAAGATGGAAAATTTTCAAATTTTTGACCAAAACCATCGATTAACCCCTTTGGAAAAGTCCCAATTTTTGACTTTTTTAAGTTTCTGTTTTTTTATAGTCTAAAAAAGCTTTTTTCCTTTCTACAATATCATCAAACACATTTTGCTAACTGATTTTGCCAAAAATAAAAAGATGGAAAATTTTCAAATTTTTGACCAAAACCATGGACCTTTGGAAAAATCCCAATTTTTGACTTTTTTAACTTTGTGTTTTTTATAATCTAAAAAAGCTTTTTTCCTTTCTAGAATATCATCAAACACATTTTGCTAACTGATTTTGCCAAAATGAAAAGATGGAAAATTTTCAAATTTTTGATCAAAACCATGGACTAATCCCTTTGGAAAAATCTCAAATTTGACTTTTTTAACTTTGTGTTTTTTATAGTCTAAAAAAGCTTTTTTCCTTTCTAGAATATCGTCAAACACATTATGCTAGCTGATTTTGCCAAGAATAAAAAGATGGAAAATTTTCAAATGTTTGACCAAAACCATGGACTAACCCCTTTGGATATATCCCAATTTTTGACTCTTTTAACTTTGTGTTTTTTATAGTCTAAAAAAGTTTTTTTCGTTTCTAGAATATCGTCAAACACATTATGCTAGCTGATTTTGCCAAAAATAAAAAGATGGAAATTTTTCAAATTTTTGACCAAAACCATGGACTAACCCCTTTTGAAGAGTCCCAATTTTTGACTGTTTTAATTTTCTGTTTTTTAATAGTCTAAAAAAGCTTTTTTCCTTTCTAGAATATTGTCAAACCCATTATGCTAACTGATTTTGCGAAAAATAAAAAGATGGAAAAATTTTAAATTTTCAACCAAAACCATGGACTAACCCCTTTGGAAAAGTCCCACGTTTTGACTTTTTTAAATTTCTGTGTTTTATAGTCTAAAAAAGCTTTTTTCCTTTGTAGAATATTATCAAGCACATTTTGCTAACTGATTTTGCCAAAAATGAAAAGATGGAAAATTTTCACATTTTTGACCAAAACCATGGACTAACCCCTTTGGAAAAATCCCAATTTTTGACTTTTTTAACTTTCTGTTTTTTATAGTCTAAAAAAGCTTTTTTTGCTTTCTAGAATATCATCAAACACATTTTGCTAACTGATTTTTCCAAAAATAAAAAGATGGAAAATTTTCAAATTTTTGACCAAAACCATGGACTACCCCTTAGGAAAAATCCCAATTTTTGACAGTTTTAACTTTCTGTTTTTTATAGTTTAAAAAGCCTTTTTCCTTTCTAGAATATTATCAAACACATTTTTCTAGCTGATTTTGCCAAAAATAAAAAGATGGTAAATTTTGAAATTTTTGACCAAAACCATGGACTAACCCCTTTGGAAGAGTCCCAATTTTTGACAGTTTTAACTTTCTGTTTTTTATAGTCTAAAAAAGCTTTTTTCCTTTCTAGAATATCATCAAACACATTTTGCTAACTAATTTTGCCAAAAATAAAAAGATGGAAAATTTTCACATGTTTGACCAAAACCATCGACTAACCCTTTTGGAAAAATCCCAATTGTTGACTTTTTTAACTTTCTGTTTTTTATAGTCTAAAAAAGCTTTTTTCCTTTCTAGAATATTGTCAAACGCATTATGCTAACTGATTTTGCCAAAAATAAAAAGATGGAAAAGGTTAAAATTTTTTACCAAAACCATGGACTAACCCCTTCGGAAAAATTCCAATTTTTGACTGTTTTAACTTTCTGTTTTTTATAGTTTAAAAAGCTTTTTTCCTTTCTAGAATATTATCAAACACATTTTGCTAGCTGATTTTGCCAAAAATAAAAAGATGGAAAATTTTCAAATTTTTGACCAAAACCATTGACTAACCCGTTTGGAAAAATCCCAATTTTCGACCTTTTTAACTTTGTGTTTTTTATAGTCTAAAAAAGCTTTTTTCCTTTCTAGAATATCATCAAACACATTTTGCTTACTGATTTTGCCAAAAATGATACAAATGGAAAATTTTCAAATTTTGACCAAAACCATGGACTAACCCCTTAGGAAAAATCCCAATATTTGACTTTTTTAAGTTTCTGTTTTTTATAGTCTAAAAAAGCTTTTTTCCTTTCAAGAATATCGTCAAACACATTATGCTAGCTGATTTTGCGAAAAATAAAAAGATGGAAAATTTTCAAATTTTTGACCAAAACCATGGACTAACCCCTTTGGAAAAGTCCCAATTTTTGACTTTATTAAATTTCTGTTTTTTTCAGTCTAAAAAAGCTTTTTTCCTTTCTAGAATATCATCAAACACATTTTGCTAACTGATTTTGCCAAAAATAAAAAGATGGAAAATTTTCAAATGTTTGACCAAAACCATGGACTAACCCCTTTGGAAAAATCCCAATTTTTGACTGTTTTAACTTTCTGTTTTTTATAGTTTAAAAAGCCTTTTTCCTGTCTAGAATATTATGAAAAACATTTTGCTAGGTGATTTTGCCAAAAATAAAAAGATGGAAAATTTTTAAATTTTTGACCAAAACCATGGACTAACCCCTTTGGAAGAGTCCCAATTTTTTACAGTTTTAATTTTCTGTTTTTTAATAGTCTAAAAAAGCTTTTTTCCTTTCTAGAATATTGTCAAACGCATTATGCTAACTGATTTTGCCAAAAATAAAAAGATGGAAAATTTTCAAATTTTCGACCAAAACCATGGACTAACCCCTTTGGAAAAGTCCCAAGTTTTGACTTTTTTAAATTTCTGTTTTTTATAGTCTAAAAGAGCTTTTTTCCTTTCTAGAATATCATCAAACACATTTTGCTGACATGATTTTGCCAAAAATAAAAAGATGGAAAATTTTCACATTTTTGACCAAAACCATGGACTAACCCCTTTGGAAAAATCCCAATTTTTGACTTTTTTAACTTTCTGTTTTTTATAGTCTAAAAAGGCTTTTTTCCTTTCTAGAATATCGTCAAACACATTATGCTAGCTGATTTTGCCAAAAATAAAAAGATGGAAAATTTTAAAATTTTTGACCAAAACCATGGACTAACCCCTTTGGAAAAATCCCAATTTTTGACTCTTTTAACTTTGTGTTTTTTATAGTCTAAAAAAGCTTTTTTCCTTCCTAGAATATCGTCAAACACATTACGCTAGCTGATTTTGCCAAAAATACAAAGATGGAAAATTTTTAAATTTTTGACCAAAACCATGGACTAACCCCTTTGGAAAAATCCCAATTTTTGACTTTTTTAACTTTGTGTTTTTTATAGTCTAAAAACCTTTTTTCCTTTCTAGAATATCATCAAAGACATTTTGCTAACTGATTTTGCCAAAAATAAAAAGATGGAAAATTTTCAAATTTTTGACCAAAACCATGGACTAACCCCTTTGGAAAAGTCTCAAGTTTTGACTTTTTTAAATTTCTGTTTTTTATACTCTAAAAAAGCTTTTTTCCTATCTAGAATATCATCAAACACATTTTGCTAACTGATTTTGCCAAAATTAAAAAAAAGGAAAGTTAACAAATTTTTGACCAAAACCATGGACTAACCCATTTGGAAAAATCCCAATTTTTGACTTTTTTAACTTTCTGTTTTTTTATAGTCTAAAAAAGCTTATTTCCTTTTTAGAATATCGTCAAACACATTATGCTAGCTGATATCGCCAAAAATAAAAAGATGGAAAATTATCAAATTTTTTACTAAAACCATAGATTAACCCCTTTGGAAAAGTCCCAAGTTTTGACATTTTTAAGTTTCTGTTTTTTATAGTCTAAAAAAGCTTTTTTCCTTTCTAGAATATCATCAAACACATTTTGCTAACTGATTATCCCAAAAATAAAAAGATGGAAAATTTTCAAATTTTTGACCAAAACCATGGACTAACCCCTTTGGAAAATCCCAATTTTTGACTTTTTTAACTTTCTGTTTTATAGAGTCTACAAAAGCTTTTTTCCTTTCTAGAATATCGTCAAACACATTATGCTAGCTGATTTTGCCAAAAATAAAAAGATGGAAAATTTTCAAATTTTTGACCAAAACCATGGACCTTTGGAAAAATCCCAATTTTTGACTTTTTTAACTTTGTGTTTTTTATAGTCTAAAAAAGCTTTTTTCCTTTCTAGAATATCGTCAAACACATTACGCTAGCTGATTTTGCCAAAAAAAAAAAGATGGAAAATTTTCAAATTTTTGACACAAACCATGGACTAACCCCTTTGGAAAAATCCCAATTTTTGACTTTTTTAACTTTCTGTTTTTTATAGTCTAAAAAAGCTTATTTCCTTTTTAGAATATCGTCAAACACATTATGCTAGCTGATATCGCCAAAAATTAAAAGATGGAAAATTTTCAAATTTTTGACCAAAACCATGGATTAACCCCTTTGGAAAAGTCCCAATTTTTGACTTTTTTAACTTTCGGTTTTTTATAGTCTAAAAAACCTTTTTTCCTTTCTAGAATATCATCAAACACATTTTGCTAACTGATTTTGCCAAAAATAAAAAGATGGAAAATTTTCAAATTTTTGACCAAAACCATGGACCTTTGGAAAAATCCCAATTTTTGACTTTTTTAACTTTGTGTTTTTTATAGTCTAAAAAAGCTTTTTTCCTTTCTAGAATATCATCAAACACATTTTGCTGACTGATTTTGCCAAAAATGAAAAGATGGAAAATTTTCAAATTTTTGACCAAAACCATGGACTAACCCCTTTGAAAAAATCAAAAATTTGACTTTTTTAACTTTCTGTTTTTTATAGTCGAAAAAAGCTTTTTTCCTTTCTAGAATATCGTCAAACACATTATGCTAGCTGATTTTGCCAAAAATAAAAAGATGGAAAATTTTCAAATGTTTGACCAAAACCATGGACTAACCCCTTTGGAAAAAACCCAATTTTTGACTCTTTTAACTTTGTGTTTTTTATAGTCTAAAAAAGCTTTTTTCTTTTCTAGAATATCGTCAAACACATTACGCTAGCTGATTTTGCCAAAAATAAAAAGATGGAAAATTTTTAAATTTTTGACCAAAACCATGGACTAACCCCTTCGGAAAAATCCCAATTTTTGACTTTTTTAACTTTCTGTTTTTTATAGTCTAAAAAAGCTTATTTCCTTTTTAGAATATCGTCAAACACATTATGCTAGCTGATATCGCCAAAAATAAAAAGATGGAAAATTTTCAAATTTTTGACCAAAACCATCGATTAACCCCTTTGGAAAAGTCCCAATTTTTGACTTTTTTAAGTTTCTGTTTTTTATAGTCTAAAAAAGCTTTTTTCCTTTCTACAATATCATCAAACACATTTTGCTAACTGATTTTGCCAAAAATAAAAAGATGGAAAATTTTCAAATTTTTGACCAAAACCATGGACCTTTGGAAAAATCCCAATTTTTGACTTTTTTAACTTTGTGTTTTTTATAATCTAAAAAAGCTTTTTTCCTTTCTAGAATATCATCAAACACATTTTGCTAACTGATTTTGCCAAAAATGAAAAGATGGAAAATTTTCAAATTTTTGATCAAAACCATGGACTAATCCCTTTGGAAAAATCTCAAATTTGACTTTTTTAACTTTGTGTTTTTTATAGTCTAAAAAAGCTTTTTTCCTTTCTAGAATATCGTCAAACACATTATGCTAGCTGATTTTGCCAAAAATAAAAAGATGGAAAATTTTCAAATTTGTGACCAAAACCATGGACTAACCCCTTTGGAAAAATCACAATTTTCGACCTCTTTAACTTTGTGTTTTTTATAGTCTAAAAGAGCTTTTTTCCTTTCTAGAATATCATCAAACACATTTTTCTAACTGATTTTGCCAAAAATAAACAAATGAAAAATTTTCAAATTTTTGACCAAAACCATGGACTAACCCCTTTGGAGAAATCCCAATTTTTGACTTTTTTAACTTTCTGTTTTTTACAGTCTAAAAAAGCTTTTTTCCTTTCTAGAATATCATCAAACACATTTTTCTAACTGATTTTGCCAAAAATAAAAAATGGAAAATTTTCAAATTTTTGACCAAAACCATGGATTAACCCCTTTGCAAAAGTCCCAAGTTTTGACATTTTTACATTTCTGTTTTTTATAGTCTAAAAAAGCTTTTTTCCTTTCTAGAATATCATCAAACACATTTTGCTAACTGATTTTGCCAAAAATAAAAAGATGGAAAATTTTCAAATGTTTGACCAAAACCATGGACTAAAACCTTAGGAAAAATCCCCATTGTTGACTGTTTTAACGTTGTGTTTTTTATACTCTAAAAAAGCTTTTTTCCTTTCTAAAATATTGTCAAACGCATTATGCTAATTGCTTTTTCCAAAAATATAAAGATGGAAAATTTTCAAATTTTTGACCAAAACTATGGATCAACCCCTTTGGATATATCCCAATTTTTGACTTTTTTAACTTTCTGTTTTTTATAGTCTAAAAAAGCTTTTTTCCTTTCTAGAATATCGTCAAACACATTATGCTAGCTGATTTTGCCAAAAATAAAAAGACGGAAAATTTTCAAATTTTTGACCAAAACCATGGAGTAACCCCTTTGGAAGAGTCCCTATTTTCGACCTTTTTAACTTTGTGTTTTTTATAGTCTAAAAAAGCTTTTTTCCTTTCTAGAATATCATCAAACACATTTTGCTAACTGATTTTGCCAAAAATAAAAAAATGGAAAATTTTCAAATGTTTGACCAAAACCATGGACTAACCCCTTTGGAAAAATCCCAATTTTTGACTTTTTTAACGTTGTGTTTTTTATAGTCTAAAAAAGCTTTTTTCCTTTCTAGAATATCATCAAACACATTATGGTAGCTGGTTTTGCCAAAAATAAAAAGATGGAAAATTTTCAAATTTTTGACCAAAACCATGGACTAACCCCGTTGGAAAAATCCCAATTTTTCACTTTTTTAACTTTCTGTTTTTTATAGTCTAAAAAAGCTTTTTTCCTTTCTAGAATATCGTCAAACACATTATCCTACCTGATTTTGCCAAAAATAAAAAGATGGAAAATTTTCAAATTTTTGACCAAAACCATTGGAAAAATCCCAATTTTTGACTTTTTTAACTCTCTGTTTTTTATAGTCTAAAAAAGATTTTTTCCTTTCTAGAATATCGTCAAACACATTATGCTACCTGATTTTTCCAAAAATAAAAAGATGGAAAATTTTCAAATTTTTGACCAAAACCATGGACTAACCCCTTTGGAAAAATCCCAATTTTTGACTTTTTTAAATTTCTGTTTTTTATAGTCTAAAAAAGCTTTTTTCCTTTCTAGAATATCATCAAACACATTTTGCTAACTGATTTTGACAAAAAAAAAAAGATGAAAAATTTTCAAAAGTTTGACCAAAGCCATGGACTAACCCCTTTGGAAAAATCCCAATTTTTGACTTTATTAAATTTCTGTTTTTATAGTCTAAAAAAGGTTTTCTCCTTTCTAGAATATCGTCAAACACATTATGCTAGCTGATTTTGCCAAAAATAAAAAGATGGAAAATTTTCAAATTTTTGACCAAAACCATGGACTAACCGCTTTGGAAAAATCCCAATTTTTTACTTTTTTAACTTTCTGTTTTTTATAGTCTAAAAAAGCTTTTTTCCTTTCTACAATATCATCAAACACATTCTGCTAACTGATTTTGCCAAAAATAAAAAGATGGAAAATTTTCAAATTTGTGACCAAAACCATGGACTAACCCCTTTTGAAAAATCCCAATTTTTGACTTTTTTAACTTTCTGTTTTTTATAGTCTAAAAAAGCTTTTTTCCTTTCTAGAATATCATCAAACACATTCTGCTAGCTGATTTTGCCAAAAATAAAAATATGGAAAATTTTCAAATGTTTGACCAACACCATGGACTAACCCCTTTGGAAAAATCCCAATTTTTGACTTTTTTAACTTTGTGTTTTTTTTACTCTAAAAAAGCTTTTTTCCTTTCTAGAATAATGTCAAACGCATTATGCTAACTGATTTTGCCAAAAATACAAAGATGGAAAATTTTCAAATTTTTGACCAAAACCATGTACTAACCCTTTTGGAAATATCCCAAATTTTGACTGTTTTAACTTTCTGTTTTTTAATAGTCTAAAAAAGCTTTTTTCCTTTCTAGAATATTGTCAAACGCATTATGCTAACTGATTTTGCCAAAAATAAAAAGATGGAAAACTTTCAAATTTTTGACCAAACCATGGACTAACCCCTTTGGAAAAATCCCAATTTTTGACTTTTTTAACTTTCTGTTTTTTATACTCTAAAAAAGCTTTTTTCCTTTCTAGAATATTGTCAAACACATTTTGCTAACTGATTTCGCCAAAAATAAAAAGATGGAAAATTTTCAAATGTTTGACCAAAACCATGGACTAACCCCTTTGGAAAAATCCCAATTGTTGACTCTTTTAACTTTGTGTTTTTTATAGTCTAAAAAAGCTTTTTTCTTTTCTAGAATATTGTCAAACGCATTATGCTAACTGATTTTGCCAAAAATAAAAAGATGGAAAATTTTCAAATTTTTGACCAAAACCATGGACTAACCCCTTTGGAAAAATCCCAATTTTTGACTCTTTTAACTTTGTGTTTTTTATACTCTAAAAAAGCTTTTTTCCTTTCTAGAATAATGTCAAACGCATTATGCTAACTGATTTTGCCAAAAATACAAAGATGGAAAATTTTCAAATGTTTGACCAAAACCATGGACTAACCCCTTCGGAAAAATCCCAATTTTTGACTGTTTTAACTTTCTGTTTTTTATAGTTTAAAATGCTTTTTTCTTTTCTAGAATATCATCAAACACATTTTGCTAGCTAATTTTGCCAAAAATAAAAAGATGGAAAATTTTCAAATTTTTGACCAAAACCATGGACTAACCCCTTTGGAAAAATCCCAATTTTTGACTTTTTTAACTTTCTTTTTTTTATAGTCTAAAAAAGCTTTTTTCCTTTCTAGAATATCGTCAAACACATTATGCTACCTGATTTTGCCAAAAATAAAAAGATGGAAAATTTTCAAATTTTTGATCAAAACCATGGACTAACCCCTTTGGAAAAATCCCAATTTTTGACTTTTTTAAATTTCTGTTTTTTATAGTCTAAAAAAGCTTTTTTCCTTTCTAGAATTTCATCAAACACATTTTGCTAACTGATTTTGCCAAAAATAAAAAGATGGAAAATTTTCAAATGTTTGACCAAAGCCATGGACTAACCCCTTTGGAAAAATCCCAATTTTTGACTTTTTTAACTTTCTGTTTTTATAGTCTAATAAAGGTTTTCTCCTTTCTAGAATATCGTCAAACACATTATGCAAGCTGATTTTGCCAAAAATAAAAAGATGGAAAATTTTCAAATTTTTGACAAAAAACCATGGACTAACCGCTTTGGAAAAATCCCAATTTTTGACTGGTTTAACTTTCTGTTTTTTATAGTCTAAAAAAGCTTTTTTCCTGTCTAGAATATCATCAAACACATTCTGCTAGCTGATTTTGCCAAAAATGAAAATATGGAAAATTTTCAAATTTTTGACCAAAACCATGGACTAACCCCTTTGGAAAAGTCCCAATTATTCACTGTTTTAACTTTCTGTTTTTTATAGTCTAAATAAGCTTGTTTCCTTGCTAGAATATCGTCAAACACATTATGCTAGCTGATTTTGCCAAAAATAAAAAGATGGAAAATTTTTAAATTTTTTAACAAAACCATGGACTAACCCCTTTGGAAAAGTACCAAGTTTTGACTTTTTTAAATTTCTGTTTTTTATAGTCTAAAAAAGGTTTTTTCCTTTCTAGAATATCATCAAACACATTTTGCTAACTGATTTCGCCAAAAATAAAAAGATGGAAAATTTTCAAATGTTTGACCAAAACCATGGACTAACCACTTTGGAAAAATCCCAATTGTTGACTCTTTTAACTTTGTGTTTTTTATAGTCTAAAAAAGCTTTTTTCTTTTTTAGAATATTGTCAAACGCATTATGCTAACTGATTTTGCCAAAAATAAAAAGATGGAAAATTTTCAAATTTTTGACCAAAACCATGGACTAACCCCTTTGGAAAATTCCCAATTTTTGACTCTTTTAACTTTGTGTTTTTTATACTCTAAAAAAGCTTTTTTCCTTTCTAGAATAATGTCCAATGCATTATGCTAACTGATTTTGCCAAAAATACAAAGATGGAAAATTTTCAAATTTTTGACCAAAACCATGTACTAACCCTTTTGGAAATATCCCAATTTTTGACTGTTTTAACTTTCTGTTTTTTAATAGTCTAAAAAAGCTTTTTTCGTTTCTAGAATATTGTCAAACGCATTATGCTAACTGATTTTGTCAAAAATAAAAAGATGGAAAACTTTCAAATTTTTGACCAAAACCATGGACTAACCCCTTTGGAAAAATCCCAATTTTTGACTTTTTTAACTTTCTGTTTTTTATAGTCTAAAAAAGCCTTTTTCCTTTTGTAGAATATCGTCAAACACATTATGCTAGCTGATTTTGCCAAAAATAAAAAAATGGAAAATTTTCAAATTTTTGACCAAAACCATGGACTAACCCCTTTGGAAAAATCCCAATTTTTGACTCTTTTAACTTTGTGTTTTTTATAGTCTAAAAAAGCTTTTTTCCTTTCTAGAATATTGTCAAACGCATTATGCTAACTGATTTTGCCAAAAATAAAAAAATGGAAAATTTTCAAATGTTTGACCAAAACCATGGACTAACCCCTTTGGAAGAGTCCCAATTTTTGACTGTTTTAACTTTCTGTTTTTTATAGTCTAAAAAAGCTTTTTTCCTTTCTAGAATATTGTCAAACGCATTATGCTAACTGATTTTGCCAAAAATAAAAAGATGGAAAATTTTCAAATTTGTGACCAAAACCATGGACTAAACCCTTTGGAAAAATCCCAATTTTTGACTTTTTTAAATTTCTGTTTTTTATAGTCTAAAAAAGCTTTTTTCCTTTCTAGAATATCATCAAACACATTTTGCCAGCTGATTTTGCCAAAAATAAAAAGATTGAAAATTTTCATATGTTTGACCAAAACCATGGACTAACCCCTTTGGAAAAATCCCAATTGTTGACTGTTTTAACTTTGTGTTTTTTATAGTCTAAAAAAGCTTTTTTCCTTTCTAGAATATTGTCAAACGCATTATGCTAACTGATTTTGCGAAAAATATAAAGATGGAAAATTTTCAAATTTTCGACCAAAGCCATGGACTAACCCCTTTGGAAAAATCCCAATTTTTGACTCTTTGAACTTTCTGTTTTTTATAGTCTAAGAAAGGTTTTTTCCTTTCTAGAATATTGTCAAACGCATTATGCTGACTGATTTTGCCAAAAATAAAAAGATGGAAAATTTTCAAATTTTTTACCAAAACCATGGACTAACCCCTTCGGAAAAATCCCAAGTTTTGACTGTTTTAACTTTCTGTTTTTTATAGTTTAAAATGCTTTTTTCTTTTCTAGAATATCATCAAACACATTTTGCTAGCTAATTTTGCCAAAAATAAAAAGATGGAAAATTTTCAAATTTGTGACCAAAACCATGGACTAACACATTTTGCTAACTGATTTTTGCCAAAAATAAAAAAATGGAAAATTTTCAAATTTCTGACCAAAACCATGGACTGACCCCTTTGCGGGGAGGCTACTGTATACGCAGGCTAATAACCAAACACATGGCATACCTGTGAGAGCGCAAAATATGCTTCATAAAGCCCATAAGTGGATTTAAAGAAATTCTCAATCAGACTGAGCTGCACCAACGAACGAGAACCCAAAGCCAGTAGCCAAATGTCACTGGAATTCATAACAGTCTAGGATTCTCGATTCCATGCCGTCACGGATTTCAGGATTCCAGGTACTGGATTTCAGTCTCTATCACTAGAACTTGGGTTCTGGATTTTAATCGTTAGTGGATTCCTTAAGCTGTCTTCTGGACTCCAAAGCAGGATTCCTGATTCCACATGCAAAATTTTCTGGATTTCGGATCCCTCACGCAAAAATTTTCCGCATTCCAGAATCCGGATTCCCTTTCACGGGGTAAAGCTTGCTTGGTAGGTGCATAAAGGGGAGGGGATACTGGGGAGAAAAAAATAACTCCCCCTCCCTTTCCCTCCTAACGCTTGCCATGTACGCTAGGATTGCTGATTTGCACTCTCCGCGGCAGTAAAGGGTCTTTCACCTCACGGCTGCCATGCTGATGAGCCCCAATAAGGGCGAAACAGCTGTCCATGGCTGCCACTGCCCGGGTGATATGGTTGTAGGCATGCGTAAGATACTGGCCATACCGCGGAGTTGGTAGCGTGTACTTCAGTCCTGAAATATGCCGTTTTACAGTTATGGATGGAAGCAAGGCTGAGGGTGACCTTGTTTTGATACAAATCTTCTTTGCTTTGTTATGGAAATTGTTCTTGAAAAATACTATTTCGCATAAGAATAACTTCATTCACATAATAAATCAGGAAGGTTTGTATCAAAACAAGGTCACCCTCAGCCTCGCTTTCATCCATAACTGTAAAATGGCCTATTGGATGATTTGGCCTGAATTTCATCCCATTACTTCGAGTCATTATTACTGCCTCAGTTGCTGAGAGGAGAAACGACTCGAAGCAATCGGATGAAATTCTGGCTAATTGGTATTATGAACTCAAGCCCAAGTCAGGGGTGGATCTAGGGGGGGTTACTGGGGGTGCGCACCCCTCCCCTGAGATGACCTGCGGCTTTCTAATACAACAGGTATTCCGCCAAAAAAAACTTTGTGGTTTATTGGTGTGAACATGTGACGAGGTTGAAGAATTTCAGTGTTAAACGCCGTAAAAATGGTAGTTAAAATGTTAGTTCTTTAGTGGTGCATCTTCTCTTAAGAAAAATTCTGGATCCACCACTCCAGGTATTAAACGCTGGCAGCAAAATGAATCTCAACTCGTAAAGCCCATGAAACGCTCAGCAAGTTCGTCGGTTCACTTGCAATACCATGAGTGATGGTTTATAAGCAGGAGAAAACTTCGTCAAGCTCCTAGGGATCGTTATTCCACGCGGTCTGTGCGTTTCGGCTCACGTTTTTAAAGAGAGAAAGCTTAGCCTGAGGAAAGAGCGAAATGACATCTGAGGAACGGGCGCAGAAATTCCATACTGAAGACGTGAAACTTCCTAGATCTGGGTGGTGCCTCTGATTGGTTGAAGCAGATTTCCCTCGGGCACGACGAATCAGAAGCACTACCCAGGTCTTGGAAGTGACATCAATGTGGAGGGCGCTCGTTCCTCAATACTCTCCCTTCTTCTCGCCCTCCCTCCTCAAGTATATGAATCAGCTGCTTGCATGGCAAGGGAAAACGTCTAAAACTAACGAAAAAGGAATTCTAGACAACCTGGGAGACTGGGGGCTAGCTTTCGTTCGGTAGTTAAGAGTACTATGATCACTTGGGGAACACGTGACTTATGAAAGGTCGGTAATTTTCTCTTCACTTTACGTTATTTCAGATGCTACCTTGTTATTTCAAAACCCCCAAGCAATCCATCAATACAATACGCAATCCCCTGATTTTTCTAGAGATGAAGGAGCTTACTGGGCCTATAACCGGGGCTCCTGAGAGAGGCAAATAATAGGGGTCATTTGCACGGTGGCGTCATTTTACTACTATGATTAGCCTACAGTCGACTCTCTCTTAACGGACACCTCTATAAGACGGACACCTAGAGTTGGTCCCTGCCTTTCTTTACTCCCTTTATTTGACTCTCTATAAGACGGACATCTCTCTAAGACGGACACTGTCTTAGTGCCGGTCCCAAAGGTGTCCGACTTGGAGAGAGTTGACTGTATTTCTAACCGTAGTAACACAAACAATAGCTTATATACAAATTCTCAATTTTATTTAAACTTAATTACTCTTAAATAATACTTACACATTTATTACTTTGTCGAACTTTTCGAAAAATATTTCCACGATTTTTTATTATTATTACATTAACATTAACACGTATATTAACCTCAATTTTTTCTATTCTGAAATTCAATTTTTTTTAAATATCTGTAACCAAAATACTTATTGTTTTGGAGTTTGAAAATTTATATAAAAAGGTTGGTCTGAAATTTGTACGGGCTTAAGTAAAACTGAAAGATTGAAACTGTTTTTATATCAACAAGATATTTTTAATGGAAAAATAAAACAATTCTTCTTTCTAAGTGAGTAGTGATTTCAAAAAAAACGAAACAGCGAACAAATGACAACAGATTTTGGATTTAGGGTCAGAAAGTTGTATAGTTTAATTTGCTAAAGTTATAAACATTTCTTTCAGATAAAATATGGCAATTTTTACTTCAAAGATAACAGAGAAAGGAAATAATTTTCAGAGTCATCTGTTCTGGATGGGATCAAGTCCCTCACAGTCATATCTCTTTCAGAGGAAACAATCGAGGGCTGGTTTGGTGAAGGGTTCTCAGAATACCTGGAAACAATAAAAAAGTGTTCAGTTACATAAACGCTTTTACGGAACGAGCCTTTTAAAAATAACATACAGTTAAACCTCCTGTTACAAACACCTCTACGAGTTAACTCTACGAGGCTGTATGATATGCGCACCAGGCTCCTCAGTGACGAAGGGCCGCGGAACAGCAGGGTGAGAAAGAAGAAAAAGGCAAAGTGAGGAGAGGGGAGGGTAGGGGACTGAAGAGGCCTCTCCTCATTCTCCTAATAGAACGGCTCTCTTTTTTGCGGCCATCACCACGTAATTCATCTTTTTACCCACCGAGTAACCTGGTCCCAAGCAACTTTAATACAGATAATGTATACGGACGTCAAGGAGCCGAGAATCAACTGTTTTAGCAAAAACGTAAATCAGTGAAAACCCAAGTACAATTCAAAGAAAAGTGTGAACTTTTAACTAGAAATATCTCAGAAGAGAGAATATATGTTACATTTTGAAACAATTATCCCCAATCTACAACTGGACTGAAAGAGGGAACAAAGTGGAGTCAGGAGCACATGGGAGCCCGCGGGAGCCCATAGTGGAGTAGTTGACTTCATCGTGACTTCCTACCGTTTAGCATTACTGCTAACAGCAGTAATAGATCACTGACGTTTTCTTACCTCAATGTGCTGGTTTCATGCCCTAGATCTCTCGCTTGTGCGTCCAATGCGGCCCACTGGAGAAACAACAAAAAGGATATGCCAGTCAGTATTTATTGTTTATCTCATCCTCAAACTGACTCTTTGAGACTGGCCTCAAACGGAGTTACGGTAGCGTTATTATCACCATCACTATCGTTTATAATACCTAAAATGGTAAAATACGCCCTCCGTTACATACGTTTTGATGCCATAAAGCCATCCGACACATATCAGAAGCTGGTCTTTTCAATGTGTGTCAGTAAGTACTAGTAGAGCCCCGGCAACTTCTTTATTTAGGCCTTAAGAGAACACGACACTTGGCAATGCAAACAATGCATAGTTTGTTGACTTGACTCATAACAGGGTATACAATTTAAGGAAATCTTATTCAAAACAGGGTCTAATTTTTCTTAAAGAAACGGTAGGGAATCTATTATTGGCCATTTCTCACAGCAACGCTATAAAACAGAGTCTATTGCAAGTTCAAGGCTGTCTCTAAGGGCGGGCGGTGTGGGGCGAGGATTTGCCCCGGCGTCGATGAGCATGATTCCCCTCTTACATAATGCATATACCCAGAACCTTGAAATCTTAGTGACAGTCCAAGCTGCAGGCATTTTAAATTTTCTGGATTTTTTTCCTACATGGGATCAGGGCTCCAAAACCTAAGGGGTACCCCACAATTATTGATGATGGCCAAAGGTGAGAAGGGTACGAAGGACCCCCTCCTCACTGAGTGCTTTTTCGCCCCATTTTCTAGAAGGAAAAGCCCTAGAAATGATGTTGGGGGAAGGCTTGTAGGTCTTTCTTAAACAAAGTGCAACATCTAAGTAGTAGACTTGTACCCAGTGGCCTGCGTAGCAAGCATTTCTTTGCGGTTTCGGAGCAAAAAACGAGGAACCAGAGTCAAAGATCGCGCAAAAAATGGCGCAGGTTAAAGAGCGGGGAGGGGTGGAGATTGGCTCTCGTTCTATTTCATTCGTGGCCAAAAACGAAAATCCCGTTCTTCGTTCTTTCAACAGAAACGCTTGTTACGCAGGCTATGTACCCAGTCGCTGTTTATACTTCTGTGAAAAGAGAGAAGATTAGATGATACTGTTGCCCGCGGTACTCATGGGAAAGGACGAAGAGCAATTTCCTTCATCCCTTCCATGACACCCCGCGTTCCTCATATCTAACACCAATTTCTCCCACCTCAAAAACAAATAAATAGCGACTGCGACTGGATACGATTCTGCGTAAGTAAGATTTTATATCAAGGCTTACCGTCAACGGGCGAGAAGACGCATCTGCTGGCGAGGAGTCAGTCAGGACAGCTTCTGTTTCTCTCAATGCGGTTTCTTTTTTCTCCATCAGGCTTTGACTGCTTTGAGTGTAACTTCTGCAAAGGCTTTTAATAGCAGCGTCAAGCTTCCACAAGAAATCTACGATCTGTTCAACAACATTTTGCAGAGCTACAGCAGTCTCACTCACGTGTCTCAAACCTTCCTGCGCTTGTGCCAGTTCAGTCTCTTTCTGCTGAAGGCGTTGTTTGCTGTTCTCTAATTCTCTCTCCCTATCACGGCTTGTTTGGGTTTGCAGTTTCAAAGAGTTTCTTACATAAGCCAGTTCTTTTCTTTCTTCCTTCAGCAGGCTCATCCATAATGCCGAATCTCTAGCATCGCTAGAATGCGAATGTCGAATGCGCTTTTTAAGCTTCTTAATTCCAGATTTGAACTTTTTCTGTTTCGCGTCCAAAATCGTCTCGGGATTTTTCTCTTCGTCCACTGCCTGTGTCTTGGTTATCAACGTTTCCTGGAGATATTTGTTTTGTTCAGTGAGTTCTTCTATTTGCTTTAGCAGCTCTTTGAATTCAACGTTTTCTTTATCCGATGTTTTTGACAATTCTAAAGCCATCTTGCCTTTTTCTTTATAAATGGTGACTGTTGGCGTTTCATAGATAACTTCAATCTGTTCGTTCTTGTTTCTGAACTTCTCAAGTTCATCCTCCAGGCATTTCAACTGACTCTTTAACCCTTCCTCTCGATTTTTACTCAATTCCAGGGAACCATTTGACAGTTCAACTTCCTCACGTAAATACCCATAATCAATGCCTTCACTGTTTATACGACGAGTCGTTTCTTTTAAATCCTTTAACATCTCCCTTGCTTCATCGCATTCGAATTGTAGAACTTCGTTGCTTTCTTTGCTTTCTTTCAGCTTAACCTCCAAGAGTTCGATTTGATACAAGTAATAGCTCTTTTCCATCTCCGCGAAGTTGTCTTCACCGTCCTTTTTTTCTTTTAACTCGTCAACAATCACCCTCAGTTCGTCACATTCAAATCGAAGATTTTCTTTGCTTTCTTCGCTGTCTTTCAGCTTATTCTCTAACAGTTCGATTTGGTACAAGTAGTAGCTCTTTTCCATCTCCACGAAGTTGTCTTCACCTTCCTTTTTTTCATTTAACTCGTCAACGATCACCCTCAGTTCGTCACATTCAAATCGAAGATTTTCTTTGCTTTCTTCGCTGTCTTTCAGCTTATTCTCTAACAGTTCGATTTGGTACAAGTAATGGCTCTTTTCCATCTCCACGAAGTTGCCTTGGCCGTCCTTTTTTTCTTTTAACTCATCAAAGATCACCCTCAGTTCGTCATATTCAAATCGAAGATTTTCTTTGCTTTCTTCGCTGTCTTTCAACTTATTCTCTAACAGTTCGATTTGATACAAGTGGTGGCTCTTTTCCATCTCCACGAAGTTGCCTTGGCCGTCCTTTTTTTCTTTTAACTCGTCAAAGATCACCCTCAGTTCGTCACATTCAAATCGAAGATTTTCTTTGCTTTCTTCGCTGTCTTTCAGCTTATTCTCTAACAGCTCGATTTGATACAAGTAATAGTTCTTTTCCATCTGCGCATAGTCCATTTCATCTTTTAAATCCTTAAGCTGCCCATCTTTTTTCTTGATGGCTTCTCTTAGATTTGTAAATGCTCTTTCTCTGTATTCTTCATTAGAATTGAGACGCTTGAGTTCAAATCTTAATGCTTCAATCTCAGTCTGCAAACTTTCACTTTGGACTTCTTCAGGTTCTTTCTTCGTCAAAGCACCTTGGTCCACAAGCTTTTCGTTCTCTTTCTCGTGTAACTCAACAATGGGAGGGTTCATATCTATATCTCTTAACTCCCTGCAGACATCTCCATTTAGACAAGAACCACAGCTTCCAGAATGACCACAGCGCAATCTGATATCATCCAAAGCGTCCCAGGAATTCTCACCATTATCAGCTTCTTTTTCTGAAATGTTATCAAACTCAGCTTCGTCTTGAACATCCAAGACCCTGCTGTCTTCTATTGGTGTTTTGCCGATGCAGGGTGCAATTGCAATGCAAATGTCCTCCAACGACCCTCGTCCACTATCGTCTTCCAGTTTATCTTGATGGTAGCTTGACTCCTCCTTGTTTTCATCGCAGTCACAACTTTCCTCTTTAAGGGCTTCTCTTTGCTCCCTAGGTAGAAATTATACCCATTAACCTGCCTGAAATATTAAATTGCATTATTTAACATACAGAGGTCATCAAAGCCCAGTCAGTATTCCAGTGCTGAGAGCTAGAGAAAACAGAAGATTTACTTAAGTTGTTGAGGGTATTTCTACTATTATTGTGCTGATTGGCCCGTTTAGTGGTGACAGTCAGAAAATAAGCCAGGAGAAAGGGAGCAAGGTTATCCCTCGCTTATTCAAGGTGCTTTGCGCGCTTCTTTTTCTTGTTTTGAAATATGTAGTCAATTCCTATGAGCACAGAAAGAAATTTTCTGTCTGGTTACGATACAAAAAACGTTTCGTTTCAATTTTATCCGTATCATCATGATTATGATCGTCTGTGATAGACACCACCCATGGCCAAGGGCATTACATTGTAATGAAGCCAGACTTGTAGAAGCCTAGTCTAGACCACCAAATAAAATGTGCCAAGTGATCATAAAAGGGTGCATTTTCATTCTCTTGTGTATGCAAAGACCTTCCTCTAAATATAACGAAGGACAAAATGTGTCACCCCCAAAGTCATAAATACATGTTTCACGAATGTGCATTGATTACTTACTTGGCAGCATCTGCTATATCTTGATCATCGACTGAGAATGAGGAGTTACTCTTGAAGTCATCTTGTGGCCCACTGCTGGTACTTGTGGCGGTATGTGCTTGCATGATAATACCTCCAGCCTCAACATCAGTATTCAAACCTGGTGTGAAGTCATCCTTTCTCTCACAACATAACGCATTAGTGTCCGTAATATCATTTCTGGTCACTTGTACAGCACAATACTCTTTCTCGTTCCTTGATTTCTGTTAAAATAACGTACAGAACTCAGTTATTGTGTGTTCTACGAAAATGACAAAATAAACAGTATAAAATAAATTTGCCACTGTTTACCTCCTTGTTTTCCACAGAAGTGAGTTGTCTTGATATTTGTGGCAGGACTTGTTTGTTCAAACTTCTAACAGGCTCACTGCGCATGCGTTTGGATTTGGTTGGAGAGTTGAGTTTAACTCTAGCTTGTTTACAGCGTCCATCGCTTAGACTTGCACCTGTGTAAATGTCCAGTAATTACTTACATGCTCACCAACAATGCATTTACCATTTGTAATCCATATTTCCTTTTTATATAGTCTCTCCCTAGTATTTCTCCTTCAATATCCGGCTACAATATGTCATCTTACTCTCTTTTTACCCTCATTTTCTTCAGTTAATTCCCCGTAAACCCTTTCAAGAATAATAAGCTCTACTTTATGGCTCCCGTTGTATACTAAGCCCCTCCCGCTGCTTAGTATATTTTGTCTAATACACCTCCCTCTCTCGTGAGCCTCTTCCTCTTGGAAGCCCCACTCTCCGGTTACGCCCGCTCTAGTATGCACCTCCTTATTAGAAGTCCCTCTCGTCTGACTATTCCTTCTTTCCTTTTACGCCTCTGTTACTATAAAGGATCTCTCTCTAAAAGGCCACAAAAGACACCCACTTCTGCAATCCCCATACCCACCCCCTGATGAGCCACTCTCTTACAAGCACAAACTAATTTATATCACAATATCATTATCTGTAAAATTTCTCTTTCTTTACTGGTTAGCCCTACCTACCTCCGTTATAAGCCCCGCTTTCTAACAAGCATGTATCTAAAGCACCCTGTACCTTAGTAAGGCCCACTAGCTCTTGAATCAGTACCCCTTATAAAAGCCACCTTCCTTCACAATATGCCCTGCTTTTTTATAACTGCAATTTCTAAAAGACGGAGCTTATACGTACTCCTCAGCGACAAACCTATCTAGTCTCCCTCATCTGTAAACTTTCCTGAGCATAAGCTCTTCCGTAATTTGATCCACCCTATATAAGTCCTTCGCAGTCCTTTGTGGTTAATGTTTGTACTTTATATAAGACTTAACATAAAAACCGTTTTACTCTGTTTTGCTGAAGATGTTCTTAAAGGGATTTTAATAAGTCTTAAAAATTACTTAATGAGTGCAATTCATTTCCAACCATTTCAAAGTTACTGAATGCACCAGTTCATTATTAAAATAATAAATAGGATGTATTTTTGTGTGAATCCTCAATTTGACTTACACGCACGAAAAAAAAAAAACAGAGAAATTTAGAGTACCTGTTTTGTCCACAGCAACAGGAATTCTTGATGATCTCTTTTCCCCGGAATCTCTCGGTAAAGGTCTTTTTTTCACCGTTTTGTCCTCGAACGAGGAACCTTCATGGTTGGCACTGCTCAATCGAGTCAGTCTAACTGGTATGTTAGAGTTTCGCTGCCGGGTGACGGGAGCTGAGTGAATTCTGTTCTCATCCTTTTTCTCCCTGCCCGTAAGCTGCGAAGCCATTGTTGTTGTCCTGACGGGGATTTTCACACCACGCCAAACGATGATTTTTCAACTCGTTATTTAACTTTTTGTTATTTTTAAAATCTTTTTTTGTTTGTTTTTACTTCTCTTTTGAGAGTTTTTTCTCTGAAAATCACTTTGAAAATATCGAAAACTGCTCCGCACCGAAAGTATGTACACACCTTCGAAAAGCTGAAGCGAAATGATTGTTGTCTTTCAATGACTATGGAAACGCATTTCGTCACAAACAGCGCTCTGAAGAAGAGTGTTTTCGAATGCTCGCGCAAAGACATTCTACTATTCTACTAGCTGATTTCGTAGGACATTTTGAATTTATGCTGAATTTAGCTTTCGGAAAGTTCTAGTCCGCCTGAAATCAAGTGTTTTCATAAAAGAAAAAAGACCCCTTTCTTACAGCATAAATGACACTCTTATAAGCTTAAACTTATTTTCTTTTTGAAAAACAACGTTGAAAATCGCTTTAACTCAAGTTTAAACAATTATAATAATTCAGCTCTTTTTGGATGGAAACTAAACACGAATTGCTCTTAAAATTTTTCAACGTGTTGTTTACTTCATTTATTTTTAAAGCTTAATTGCATGTTTAAAAGATTTCATTTTCCTTCGAAAAAGAACTTTAAAGCTTACCTGTCCTGCCATAGCGAAGCCTCTCTGATGTTTTTTAGTCCAACCACATTTGAAGGCGTAATTGGACTCACGTTTTTCCTTTCTTTCTTTCAAAAGTTTTCAATGGCATGGCGAAGATACGACCGCACAAGTTTTTTCACCATAACCTCCACTAACAAAGATGTCGAACAATCAAATTGCTGTCAGCGCAGAAGTCACCGGAGTTCGAGAAAAACCTTAGGTCGGGAAGTCCTTTCATTTCTCGCCAAGCTAGCATTAGTTAGCGAGGGCCTCATAGGTTGCTAGGCGGTTTTTCAACTAAAAAATATCATTTCTGCAAGCCCAACTAACAAATGTATCTCGACCAATCAGCGTTGAGCAAATTTTCCCTTTTGACACAGGCAACCCAGACTCTTTAAAAGTTATGAGAATATTTTTAGGAAAAACGTCCTTAAAGATTCTCAAAAAAATAAATAAATCACCGTTTTCTTTGTGTTGTATCTTTTACTATCAGTTTGCTCCTTTAAGTTTGGAAAAGTATTTTGTTTATTCTCATACCTGGAAGGCCTGTGCTTTTGATCGCATAAAATCACTGTAAGCTGTGGGTTGAACCTTGAAAAACTAACGGAATGGGTGGGCGGGGAAATTGTTATCAAACTAATTTTGGCTCGTGATTTGCAAACTATTTGACCAATAAAACCTTTAGTCTATTACTAAAACGACGATTAACCTGGAAAAAAATCCGGACAGATTGTTACTGGACCAGAAACAAACACAACAGTCATTCAGTCAGAAAAATTTATTGGAAAATTACGACTGACACTTCATACGTCCTAACCAAAATTGTGTTATGTACGTCTATTGCCTTTCCAACCCCTAACATGAACTAGCAAAACAACGATTAAACATTTTTCAGTTCCTGTTGTTATTTATGCCTCATGACCATCACTGTTGCTTTGTTTTATTTCCTGCAAATTTTTACTTTTTCCCAATTCTTGCTAGTATAATTTCAAGAAAAATAAAAAACCTTATCAATCAAATACGTAGCTTCAATTCCATTTGACATTAGAAAAAAGAACCTTGTGAAGACAGGTTCTTAAATTAATGCTGCTTTTTATTGTTTAGCAGCGAGGGTCTATCACATATATGTACTTAGAGCATATGGTTTGAATTTGCAAACAAAATAAATCCATAATATATCCAAATTTGATGATGTGTACACATTTATCTATTTCAACTACCAGTAGTTACTTGGCCAGTAAAGACTAGTTTACAAGTCAGCGTAAGCATAAGAACAAGTATTCATATTCTCTTCTATTCTCATGTGTATGTGTTGAGACACTTTTGGTCAGTTAGTTAAACTGAACAATAGAGTTAAGCCACTGTAAGACTGTGTTCTAATCCATTTTCAGATGGGCCAGCTATAACATTTAAAAAACTTCTGCTCAAATGTGACCATTGTCAGGGTACAAAGAGTGAAGTGGTAGAGTATTTTTCTGCTAAAAACATAAATAAATGGTCGCTTATGAATGTCCCAGCATTGGAGCTGACTGGTCAGAGGTGTGCGGGATGATCATTCCTCATCCCTGCTGCCAATGTGCAGGTTACAAATTTGACAGGGGACCAGCCACAGTCTAAGGGAGAGTTGACAGTTAATCAACTAACATGATTGTTACATTCAGAACACTGTAATATACCTAATACTGACAAATTGTTACATCACTGATTAGAAAAGGCCCCATAGGCTGGTGGATCAAAAGGGGGCGGAGCACCCTGCTGAGCGAAGCCGTAAGCTGGAGGTGGAGGATAAGGCTGCGGGAAGGGCTGAGGATAGGGCTGTGTGAATGGTTGAGGATACAATTGAGGGTATGGTAGCTGCAGCGGTGGAGCTGTGGGTGCAGCAGCTACAGCTGAAGGATCATATACGAAGAAGATGCTGTCGACATCAATGGGATAATCTGGACCATCGTCTTCATCGACATACTTTGCAGATACATCAGCAGCAGTCACAGCTATCCAACCTCGACCTGAAAGGGCACTAATTAAGTGGCATACCAAATTTCTGGCATGGATTCCATCATGACCATCCATAAATGAGCTCCATGGATTACCCGACAGCTTGAATTCCAGGCTAGTGCCATAGGTCTGCACTCGTTGAACGCCAAGAACATACTGAGTTTGAATGACATCTTGGCAGATCTAGATAGGCGGAAAAATAGGCAACTTGTTGTTCTGTACTTTCACACAGTGCCTACCGTAAATCCTCTATTAAGCCCCCCCCCCCCCTTTTAAACTATTCAATAGTTTGTTTCACTCAGTGTTCTTTGTTTTTACAAAAGATTTGTTTTCTATTGCACATTTGCTTGCAGTGCATTACCTGTGGGATGTGTGTAACCAAGATAAATGCTGTGAACATTGTGACAGTGTGCGGCAGACATTCGTGTCACTTGGCTTGTTTAAGTTTGCACGTATTGCGTGCCTACTGCAACTTTGAATCAAAACAAACGAACTTGATTACTGTACTCTATTTGGGCGTCTCACACCCAAATAAAAAACTTCACACACGCCTAGTACATTGACGCCCAAATATACGCTCCCACAGCGTCTTATTAAGCTACAGAAACAAACTACTGATAAAGCGTTTTAGAAAAAGAACTTCCCAAGTAAAAGAGGTTTAGAAAAACTATTTTGTCAACTTGTTTAACTGGTCTAGGGGGTAGTAGAGGTATATTTTTACTAGACCAGCCTGAAGTTTCACTAGTCCTGGGCTAGTGGACTAGCATTAGTGTTGAGCACTATTACCATTATCTACTAATGTAGGTAGGACACACCATACCTTGGTAACATCTTCTGGTGCATTGATCAGTCGAAGTTTGTCTGATTCATTCATACTCATACAGAAAAAGGGTGCCTGCCTTGGTTGCATTAATCTGAAGAGCAGAGAACTCTTATCAGAGTCTTTCCTTGAGCTATCAATCGCGGCAACAGGGGTCCATCCATACGGTAACAGAACTTCCATCAGCTTCATGACTAGAAATCGTGATTCTACTGCCTCTTCTCCTGACGCCCACCACGGATATCCCTTCAACTTAAACTGCCAACTCTCTGCATAGCGTTTTTCTTCCTGGATTCCTTTATGCCAAAAACTCTGGATGGTGCTTCGGACAGTTGACACGATGGTGTCTGGAGCTCCAATGAGCCTCAGTAAGTCATTACTGTTGAAGCTGATGATAAACTGTGCGGGAGGAGGCTGCCCTGGTACCATGTTTGGATTGTGTTCGAAGAACAGAGTGTTGCTGTCACCTCTGATGTTGGAGTTACCATATAAATTCCACTGTCTGGGTATTAGATCACTGATAATAGTTTGAAGCACTGCTCTGGAATGAACTGCCTCTTCACCATCTGGTCGCCAGGGGTAACCTTTAAGCTTGATTAACAGTACTTCATTCTCATATGTCCACTTTTGGATGCCTTTAGGCCATGATCTCTCGATGGCATCTTTGAGAACTTGGTGCAGATCCATTGGAGCATTGAGTACCATCAAACTGTCCCAGCTGCTGAGACCGATTATAAGAAATGGCTGAGAAGATAATTCTGCAACTGCAACTTTCTTGAATATCCAAGAAGACAAATCACCTGTGCGAGTTAAATTAGTTGACATTTGAAGCTTCCATCCATCTCGGTAGAGCCTGTGCAAAATTCTCTCAGCCATTCTCCTACAAGCCACCGCATCACTTGATGAAGAAGCAGGAGAAAATGGATTGCCCTTCAACTTGAACTCGAAAACTCCATTAAGCTCAAATGTTTCTTTTTGTATCCCTTTCAGCCATGTATCTTGTATGATCTGACGTATGATGGCTGCCTCATGGTCACCACCAAGTATGATGCGAAGCCTGTCAGTTGTACGAACTGCTATGCACATATATTCAAACCCCAGTGGTTTAGGAGGCAAGTTGCTATGGTTACCACCCATGGTTTACAATTATTCCTGCAGGAAATAGCAAATCTGTCATTAAGTTCTCTAAAATCTTGCAAATCTTTCACTGGTCTGAACCGAAGATATTCCTTACTAGCGAAATTGCAAAGGAGAGGATGATAACTGAAATAGTCTAGAAACATTAAACCACAAATTGCGCTATGTAAATTGATCTTTTGTGGTTGGAGCAAAATTTGAATAAATATTTAAGGTATTTCAAAATGTGACCACTGCAACTGTTTGCTACCTTTGAATAAGATGGCAAGAAGCAACTACAGATCTGATGGAAAAAAGAATCATTATTTGAAGTTACTAAACAAGCGTCGAAACTATTTACATGCCCCAGGCTACCGGAAAGATTTTCGAATTTCGTGACGGTATAGTTTTAAAAACCTATCCGATACGTGACTCTCCACTTTAGAGATCGGCGCAAAGCTTTGCTCCGTCGCAGAGATCGCCCCGAAATCACCGTCCTTAAGTGTGAACAGAAGTCGGCACAAAGCTATATCCGGTTACGTACATAGTGTGCACATCGCCTTTAGACTAAAGCCAAGCTTGGAACTTCAGTCAATGCTTTGCTTAGTCTAGGTCTAAAAATCTTACCTTACTGGCTTGACTTGAGGTTATGGTTCCTTCCGATTAAAAAAAGGATGGAGGAAGTTATATTTTACCTCTTGTTTTGTATCATGCACTCAACTTGCGATCAAACTTGTTTGCTGTAGCCCTCGACCTCCAGACCTCTCCTAAGTATCCCATGAGGCTTTGCGGGTATCAAAAAGGGGGCGATCTTTTTCCCTTGTGCTTTGTGGTTACGTAGACTACGAGTAGTCCCCCATTTTTCCTCAGGGATATTGGAGCGAGCGAAACGCGAGGGCGCGTGAAAACCACCCCACGCGAGAAAAGGCGACACGCCGCGTGTTGCCTTTTCTCGCGTGGGGTGATTTCCACGCGCCCTCGCGTTTCGCTCGCTCTACTATCCCTGAGGAAAAAAGGGGGGACTACTCGTAGTCTAGTGGTTACGCAAATTAAACCCAAGTCATCAAAATGATCAAGCCTGAAAAGATCACTACTCAATAATCTTCACATTACTCATTTAGTTCTTTCTATAAGAACACCTGAAACAAAGGGCGGTTCCAAGTGCTGGGGAAGAATGGGCGAAAAGATCAAAGTAAAAAGGAAATCCTAGGGCTTCCACCCAGAACTACCCACCTCCCTCTAGCCTCGTCCAGGCTCCGAGATTGTTGGCCCTTTTCCCATACCACACGTTAATATTTTTGCGTGCGCGTCATCCCTACAAGTCCAGGCGCTCCCCCTTCCCCCCCAAAAAAGACAAACAAACAAACAAAACAATTCCATGCTAAAATTCTGAGTCTGAGAATTCACTACGGCAAAAGGGCATTTCTGTGACAATAAAACCTGGCGTGTAATGAGAACGATGGATGAGAAATCAACTAAATGAAAAAAAGCCTTGTTGGAAGCACACCAGGACACTTTGTGGAGCATATTTACTTTGAGATACAATGTAATGTGCTATTTGTTTACTTTAATAGCAGAACTACGTGGCTGGGATACATGGACACTTCCACCAACCTTTGAATTATTGTTTTGAATACCCCCAAAAGCCCTACTTAAATCAGGAGATTAAAAAACCTGCCAAATTTTTCTGCCCAAAAAAATCCCTGAATGGAAAATTTAACCCTTCATAAATCTTTCTATTAACCCCAACACTAGCCTGCGAGCAAGCTCTCCTGGGGTTACTGGCGATATGGGGGTGGGGGAGAGAAGAGGGAAAAGAGATGTAACTGCATGCTCTCCCTCCTTTTCGCCCTGTTGCCAGAGTGCTCCAGACGAGCTTGTTAGCAGGCTACCCCAACACTTGGAATCCAGGGTGCCCCCCCCCCACCCCCCCAACTCCCTGAACCCTGAAACAGGCAGCCTAAAACCAAAATAAATTCTTGACTCGTTTACTTCTTTATTGGAAGTTTCATCAATAACTATTGTACATGACAGTTAACTCCGACTTTAATTGCTGAGATGTCACTCTTTTAGGATTTAATGTTGACTAAATTAGTGATCAAAGATTGAAACTACAGTTTTGACTTCTTATACATTATTGTACATAAAGGTCTCATTAAATATGAAAATGAATGCTTGAAAAAAATGACCTGTTAGATAAGAGTGGAGGTGTAACAAGCAAGTTTAGGGCAGACGCAACCACTTTCACCTACTACTATCTTTGGGTTCCCAATGCACGAATAAAACTTGGGTACCCTGTTTAAGTGAGCAATCACCTTGAATGCAACAGATTTTCTAGGTTGATGGGTCTAGGATATTTTCTTGTTGGATCCTTTAATGCCTAAATGAGAAGTTTAGCATGAAGAAAATCTCATGTGCAATCCTGGTTCTGGTGCAACCCAAAGGATTGATAAAAAATAAGAAATTTAGAGCTTTAAGAATTTATTTATCTGCAGAGGAGAGAAATCAAAGATGAAAGATTTGCATGATAGTCATTTACAATACAACTCTCTCAGTTGAGAGAGTTTAAATAATTTTAGTATGGATGGAAAAAGGTTGAAGACTTCTACCGTAAAACAAGAAAATATATTTTCAAACAAGATTCCCTTTATGTCAGTAGTTAAAATTTTGATAATATACAGTTAATTATTACTTATTTATTAGAAAATAAAAATGAGGGCATAGATGAAAACTCTAACTGAAGAAAAAAAACTGTGTATGAAAAATAAGTCAAGTTAACAGAAAGTAAAAAAAGTTCATCTTCTTGTCTATTCTTGTAGAGGTTGTTTTAACCTCCCTACAATTTACTGGAAAAACCAAATATATTAAAGAAAGTGATGCTTTTGTTTGTACTTCTAGCTGTCTTAAGTTTGTTGTTTTTCTTTTTGTTTCCAAATGTGGTGTGACAGGTACCGCAAAATTAATACTGTCGAACCCCAGTAACTCAAACTCAGAACAGTTCAAGTTAGCGGGGGTTTGAGTTATCAGCATTGAATGAATATTCAATTTCCCATGTTAATAACTGATAGTTATTGATTTTTCAGCACTTCAGTGTATAGTACAGTGATCTGTTCATTGCACCAATTCAAATTAAATTGCTGTAGTGTTAGTTTAAGTGTTTTTTATACTAATTATACAAATGGCTGAGCTTATGGGATGGCATCCGAGTGGAGTTACATTAATACAAGAACCAGAATTTGAATTACTGGAGTAAGTTTTAGTGACATTTTTTATCAACGAAAAGGACATTTAATTCATGTAGGAAATTCAAGTCATTTGAATTCAAGATAACCAAGTTAGCAGGGAGATTGAGTTACCCGAGTTTGAGTTCTTGGGGTGCTAATGTACTCTGAAAAAGATTTGTATCAGGCTCTCTTCCTGAATGATACGAACAAAGTGAACAAGAAGCACTTTAAAGAGATCAAATGTATCATGATAAAGTTCATTCACCTTTATGTTGCAACGACAAAGGATGTCTCAGCTACAGTCACACCGCGTCAAGCATACGCCCATAGATTCCATAAATGAATCGTTTATCTGAAAAATGAATCTGTTGGTCGTTGCCTCAACCAGTATCAAATTCATATCTGCACTCGTGCATGAAAAATGAGCAGTGAATTTTTTACGACGTAATTATTGGTCAGATTGAGAAATCTTCAATGGTTAAAACTGCTTTGAAGACATTGAGATCAAATTTAAGAAAACTGGCGTGGTAAAAATTTCATAACTACCTCGCGTGTGAATTCACTGCTCATCAAACATGCAGGAAAGCAGAGATGAATCTGAAATCTACAACTACTACCAGAATCAACTTTTAAATAATAAATTCATTAATGGCAACTTGGGGTGTATGCTCAACCTGGCTTGACTGTAATATGACATTTTAAACACTGTCATGTAAAAAGCAAACAAACAAATAAGTCACCCAAAATAATAAAAACTGGTTGCACAATAAAGCAGTTGTAAGCTGTTGTTTTGCATTCTTCCTTTTTCCAGCTAACTCATGGCATTACTACAGCCTGTACATGCGGATACTGGTAGAATGGAGAATGAATAACTTGCTAAAATACACGACCATATTCCATGTTAAATTAATGACAATGGTCTGTTAGTTTTCATCCATTGGCTCTTCTTCTTCGCTTGCAGGTGTTGGACTTGTTTCCTTGATCTCTGCTTGTTCTGCCGTCTGCTCACTAGCTGCTTCTGTTTCTGAAAATGAAGGAACAAAAACTCTGTTAACCCATACTCCATACTACAGATCCACGTCCCTTCCACCGCTTGTGATGTCATCAGTTTTAACGGTCAACGACAACTTTGTCACCTAACCTGAACAGGGTGAAGAGATCTTTCAAACCATACCAGAACGAGCATGATTCAGTCAAGGACGCCACAGAAAAAGGCAAGAAACCGTGCAATGTTGATCTGAAAATTCCCATGAAAATCTTATTCCACTTCCTACCTAAATTTCTTTTCATATAATTCTAAGATACTTAAAGCTTTCTCAAAAACTTTTCCGACTGAAATAAAGCCTACTAAATGCCCAGCAAAAGAAGAGAAAAAATGACGCAAGAAAAGAAAAACAACTAGAGGGGAGGAGATAGAAGGAAAAGAAAGAGTCAGGACCACAACCCCTCATATTGATTGTTCCAGTATGGTTTATTCATAAGCTTGAATTATGGATTTGTATACCTAACAACATCTGCACAAAAATTCTTACTTTGCTCAGAAGCTAGCTCCGGTTTCTCTTCCTCTGAACTTTTCTCATTCTGTTCGGCATGAGCATCCAGACACGAACCAGGATCTTTATTTTCTATTTCTGGCGCCTTCTCTTCCTGAGGCACATTTCCCTCAACTTTGTTCATGTCTCTCTCACACTTTTCCTCGCCAAGTTGTTGTTCAGGAAGATTAGACTCTTCTACAGGAGAGGATTCTGTAGCAGATGAACTATTTTCGTTATAATGTTCTTGTTGATCATGTCCATTTTCATGAGCATTAAGAGGTGTGGATCCATTTGAGTCTGGTGTGACTTGAGATATCACACTATCAGGAGTGACATGAGAAACACGTTCATTGTAGCCATGATCAGTCACTGAGTTCCCTTCAGAAGGGATCGCGTAAGTCATAATTCCATTTGTAACGGGACCATTGGGCAGGTTAGACAACATGTGCTGTCCATCAACATTGTTTGTCAAGGTCATCCTGAAAAAAAAATTCAGCTAGTTCAATCCTTACTCACGTACCAGGTATACTAAGTGATCAGAATATTGTTTTCTCCACTTTGTACAGTCAACTTCCAATATCTAGTGAGCACAAGTTTATGTCCATAATAGCCAGAGTCTGTAATTTTGGGGCGTGAGAAGAATTTCCTTTCTGCTTGGTGTCTGTCATAACAAGAGTGAGATCAATGAAATTGTGCTGACAGGACCTAAAAAAGTGTCTGTTAAACAGTTGGACCTTTCCATTACAGCCACCTTGAGGACAACAAAGTGGCCGAGGTAGAAAGGTGGCCATTGCAGAGAGGTTTAAACAACAGTCAATTTATGGACTGTTCGCCAAAAAAAGTGGCCATTGTAGAGAGGTGGCCGTTGTGTAGACGTGACCATTAACGGAGTTTCAACTGTAGTGAGATATATTATTCACTTAAATGTCTGTAAGTTTGGAAGGGATAAGCTGCTGTCCTTTATCGCTATTGTGTCTGTGATGGAAAGGTGTCAGCAGGGCAAAAGTTACATTGTGTAACTGTACATGTACCTCTCAGGCCATTTGCTGAGCACTTAATACAGTCAACTTGAATTACTCTTGAATTACTATTAATAGCGAGAATCTGTTAGTGTTTGTAATTCATTTTTCAGAGGATTTTTGCCCTTTATAGCTAGGGGACCCCAAGGCAAGAGTTGACTGTATTACATGTAGATGTAACAGCAAACATCTTCTGCTAGATCAGCAGTTACAATTCTTCATCATCATCTTCAACCACACAAGTATCACTCTCACCAACAACATCATCATCACTACCGTCACCATAATGAACATTAATTTTAGTATCTAATGAGATCTAATGTCACTTACTCAGCAAGATCATCTCTGTTGATATCCACAGTACTGACCACAAGAACATTCTACAAACAACAACAAAATTATTGTGAAGTTTTACTCACTAGTGACTTAAAAAGCAATGCCCAAAATTTGTTGTAACCAGCTGGGCTGCCAAAAAGGGCCAGTAGCCGGCAAAAACCACCGGCTAGTTAACCATCCTTTGCTGGCTACTTTCATCTCCTTCTACCATAACTGCTAACAAAAAATAAGCACCATCGAATAAAATTATAAAGCATCCATTTCCAAGTGTTCAATGACATTGAATGCATATTTAAACAGGTTTAGATCTATGAAACGTGCAAATCATGCAATGTTGTGGAATGCCTGGGACATTTCGATGGCAAATTTGTTCCCAGTCTTGTGTGTATTCTGATGAAACAACATGGCATCCACAGTGGAAAATACCTCTTGAAAACCCCTAGAAATGCCATTTCCGAGACTCTAAATTTCAAAATACCCGTAGTACCTCTGCCCTCAAGAACTTGTGCCTTTACCGTGAGTTCCAAAGCCACCTGCTATTCATTATTAGCCTGTTACTTAAAAAGTTTTTGACAGCTCTGAGTTTTACACACTAGTGACCTAAAAAGCAATCTCCAAAGTTTGTTGTAATTCTGATTATCTCTTACTTTTTCTACTCCTCTCATGAACTTTTCGCTATTACTGTAATTTTTTCTTGGCTCCACCATTAGTTCACAAAGTCGCTGAATGGTGAAAGGAGCACTGAAAAGCAAGAAAGAATTAACCATGTTTAAAATTTTTAAAACTGAGAAATTTTATGCCTTAACTGTTGCAAACATAAACTGAGGTAGTGCACTAGTACAAGTGGCATATTAAATACAAGTTGCAGTAACCTGGTAAATGAATCCAAGCAGTCTAAAAGTCTCTGCCTCATCACTTCAAAGTCTGCGGTAACAGTAGGCTCAGATGATGTGGCATTCCTAGATGGACTGTTTTCAAAAAATTCCCGCATCACCTGGTGAACATGCCAAAGAGATCAGGTCATGTCGATAGAGTAGTCATTAAACTCACAAATCTGAAATAATATTATTTGATGGTAAAAAGTGTCTATAATTTTATACACGTTACCTTGTCTAGTTTAAAAAGGAACACTGGTTTTAAAGAATTCCATGGAAACCTATCACAAAAAAAGTGGAGAAAAATTAAAGGAATATCTGGAATACATTGGAATACCTAGCCAATTATCAACATTATCTTTCAGTGTATCGTTCTGGAAAATACTCACAGAGGGTCATCGTCAGAGGGTCAGGGTTGAAAATACTGAGGTGGGGAAGAATCTTAAAGGTCAACAATTTATAAAGGAAATCATAAGCCTCAACTGGAATTTCTAGAGGGGTGACAGTTCAATCTAATCTCACAAATAGTTTAAAATGAATAGAGTTGAAACATATATGCCTAAAAATGTATGGGGTTATACAGAAATCTTACCGATTAAAATTAAAAGAAATATCAAATACGGGTGACATAAAAAGTTGCAAAGCACTAAAAAAAATATTACGCAATCATGCATCACAAGGACCGCTGGCCAAAGTTGATTGAAGTGAGGTGATCACGAAGGTTAATGATAAACGAAAAAAAAATTGAAATTGTTACTCCAATACCAGTTCAGTTTTAATGTACTTAAATTACATTATCCCTCTTAGGTCAAATAAATTTCACAAAGGTGATAAAAATCCTGTAACAAAAGCAACTTTGACGACCTTCAGTCGACAAAACACGACATAAACACGCGCCCATGTCAAATGAAGGTTTAAGAGGTATAAATATAAGCTTAATGGACATACTTACAACACTCTGCCTGTCTTGGCAATATACGAGAGCATATCCTCAAGATCTTGTGTTAAGAATTTTTCTGCATTCGACATGTTCTCGAACTCTGTTACAAAAGAACCGTAAATGTTAGCACGATTGTCTAAAAATGTGGCCTAAATTTTACTGTCAAAAGGTGATATTTTCTCTATCAAACGTGCCATGTAGAGCTTGAAGGATATCTTCATTATTCTCCATTATTTGAATGAGCATTGAAACTGCTTTTCGTGGAAAAATACTACAAAAATATGATGCCAAAAATTAAAAAAATTCAAAAGAGTGCCTGATTCGCAGACAACAAAAATGGCGCCATTGATTTTGACGTCATGATTCCAGCCGGCGGCAGACAATTTATCCAACCATATTTGGTTAGGGCGCTTGGGTGAAGTTCTAAAACACAATGTGATTGGTTCTTTGTAAACAGGTAACCAATCAGCTAATTCGTTGTATTCGTCACGGCAAATCCTTCCTCCGGAGGTGATTATTTTCATGTCTCAAGATGGCGACTAGCAAAGGAGATCCAACGGGAAGTTTGTTTGGGAACCCCAAAATGTCCAGTTTAGAGGAGGATTTCACTTACGGAGTCACTGTTGCCCAGACGAATCTAAAAATTCGACTTGGTGTGTGTTTTTGTTGTTTATATGACTTATTAGACGGCAAAAAGTCGTACTAAAATACATGTATGTTTCTGAGATTTGCTTACCTCAGGTTAATTTATTTTGTTTCGAAAATGTATTATTTCTTTCCGTTCCAACTTCCGATCTAGGTAAATCGCCTTTAAATCATCTTTTTTCATCTCAAGGCAGACGTCATTAATGATAACATAAATATTTTGCTGTTTTAAATATGTGAAATAACGAAGTATTTATGGGCTAGCTGTTTCTTCCGTGTTTGCTAAAGTTAACTTAATGATTTACAAAAATAGTAATCTCTGGCTTAACTATTTGGGTTTTGAAGGAATGAAATCCTTGTGTAGTTATGGTATAAGACTCCTGAGAAATCGACGTTTATTGCATAAAAGTAATAATGAGAAGTATGATAGCCGAGTTTGCTGCGAGTTACAACGACACGTAAGAAAAGCAAACCATATGTTAATCACTCCTAATGGATTCACAGAACAATCAAAACTGGCTGATTCTGCGCACTGCACCTACTTACATATAATCTGTTAATTGCTGGTTTACATGTTGCAAAATTGTTTTCAAAAATCAAATATAAATAAATACTAATAACAATAAGCTTAGCTTATCAGTACTTTTTTGTTGCTGCAACATCCTTGTTTACAAGCTTTCAAGTTTGGCTACTATGTTTTCATAACAAACTCTAGTGGCACCACTGGCTTGCTAATTCTTCTGTAGCAAAAGAAACCAAGCTGGTTGGGTGATCCAATCTGGCGGCTTTTGAAACTGTATAACTTAGAACAAACACCACTAAATTGTGAAATGCACCAATAACATTTCAAGTTTTTGTAGCCAATAACATCACGGCTTAAATGACAGACAACCAATAACATCGCGACTTAGTTGACCAATCAGGTCAATAACGAGAATTTAATACCATCAACTGATGTGATACAACTCACTTTGACTTGGAAGATGACTACTGCATAGGTTGTCGAATCGTCAGTCACTGTCAACAACAGTCCTATTCAGGACTACATTTTTTCTGGATGATCATACTCAGTGGATCATAACCCACTTATGTGATGATACCATGTTTTTATACTCTCTGCAGGGCTGTCGCTAACATTTCATGTTGCCCGGTATATGCGATTATTAGGAGGGGAATTGTACAGCTAGGAAGTACTTTGGCTCTATATTCCTTTTGATTCCTATAAAAGTAGCCAGGGCTCATTCTCATAGTAGCCGGACAGAAATCCCAGACCCCCGGCTCTTACTGACAGCCCTGTCTTTGGAAGACAACAGAAGAACTGAGTGGACTTTTGAAGCTCAGAACAGTAATGTGACAGTTTGTTTTTAACCATGAAATTTTTTTTTTCTGTTATAGGTTTTCTCAGGAAGGTTTATGGCATCCTCACGGCTCAGCTTACCTTGACTGTCATTGTTGCAGCAATATTTATGTACTCAGAAGGCATCAAAGGCTTTGTCCAGTCCAGGTAAATGTGCAACATAGTCCGTGTACACTCAAAATAACTTTACATCAAGCAACGTTAAACTGAGGCATTTAGTTTTGGCAAAAAACACAAAGGCCAGTCTGTTGTCTCTCTATAAAATAGATCAAAGTTCGTCCAGTCACATTTAACTAAAACAGCAAGCCTGTGCTTTCAGAAATAATGAGGGGAGCCCATAGCACTGACCCTGTTCAATCCAGGGTGCCCAGCAAAGGATTTTGTAAAAAACCTAGATTTCCTAGTCACCCAAGAACAAAAGTGAGGCACCAGGGGGCGCCACTGGGGAGCTACTAGAGCACTGGTTTCTCTCATAATTGACTATCCTGTATAATGATGCCCTCTTGGATGGGTGGGGGGGGGGGGGGGTGTGCATGTCCCTAGTCTGAATTTCAAATATGGACGTTTCATGTTATGAGGAATAGACGATGTCCCCTTTGATATTTAGCCCATCTTTTTGTCGTTCGTCACCTTTCCACCTGGTCTTAGTTGCTGTTTCAAGGCCATGTCGCTTGTCGGGATTTCTGCCCTAACAGGGCCTCAATAATTATTTCCTGTCAGGGTACATGCAGTTTGCAAGCTCTCTTTTTCATTGCAGTTTGTTTTGTTTGTTAGGCTTTGTAGCCATTTTGTTATACAGTCGAACCCCGCTATTTCGAACTCGGTTAATTCGAAGTCCCCGCTATTTCGAAGGAAGATCGAATTCCCTTGGATTTACCCTTATGTTTTCAGTCATTTACTATCAGCTATTTCAAACTCGGTTATTTCGAATTCCCGGCGATTTCGAACCATCGTTCTTTCCCTACACCTTAAATCAACCTGGTTATTTCGAACTTGTCAAAAACAGAGTGCATACATAATAGCACAGCTGGAAACGTATTGCATTTTATTTGAGCTCGTGTTGCGTAATTAATGACTTAACAATGCTTGACTCACGTGCAGTGTCCCGCTAAGAAATTCCAGCTGTGTTTTTAATATTCAATTACAAAACAAAATGCACTGTTAGTGAACTGTTCTTCCGGCTGAAAGGCTCATGTATGAGCTCTGAATTACTGTATTTTTATTTAATCAGTGTCTTTCTTCATACTGTACTGTATTTTATTAAAAAATGATTCATTGTTACGAATTTTACGCTTCCCCGGTTATTTCGAAACCCCGCTATTTCGAACTTTTTTCAATTTCCCTTGGGACTTCAAAATAGCGGGGTTCAACTGTATCATGAATCTTTTTCAGGCCTGAAGTGTTAATGGTGGCTTTTGTACTGTCCATTGGCCTTCTCCTCGGACTGATGTTTAAACGCAAGGAACACCCCACAAATATGTACCTGCTGTTGGCTTTTGTAAGTGATTTATCTGTCTTACAAGTGGAGTGTTCTCTTGCCATCCTTTGAACTACTGTAGCTCTGGAGGGAGGCCTCCCTCCCAATGAAGCATTCTTTTCAAAGCTCAAGTCCATCTTTTGCAAGAATCGCCAAAATTAAACTGCATCAGGCTGCTCAAAAACCTTTTGTGCAATCATTAGTGCTTTTTTTTCTTACTTTGTTTTGAATCCAAATTTATTGCACTGTTGTATCAAACAATGAAAAATACTTAACCTCAGAATCAGATAGAATGTTATATCACTGTAAGTGAACTGTTATTGAAAGAAAGGTGGACTGATAATATTTTATTTTCACTGATGACATTCAGTTACTCTGGTTAACTTGGTGTACTACCTTAATTATGATGAAGTGCTATCAAAACTATACTTGTTTAGATGAAATCAAGAATACTAAAAGTTTGTGCCTGTTATTTCAGACATTATCAGAGGCTTACACTATTGGAACACTGGGTGAGTGTCTTTACACTATTTGATCCTGAGTGAGAGTGCTACTAATAAAACCAGTTTTTCAGGAAGTTATTTTCCCAGCTGTTACGAGTTTGATCGATAGTTACTTTTGTTTATACGTAAACAAAACAGACATCAGGGGTCAATTTAATAAAATTTTATAAGACCGTGTAATTTACAAAATAATAGGGAGCTTAAGCAACAACGTTTTTGAGCGACGCACGTCAACCGGAAGTGGCCTTTTTTCATTTTTTTGACGGTGGTTTCGCGCAAATTTTCAGTCAAATCGCCTCTATAACAGTAAAGAAGCTAAGGAATACAAATTTTATATCATCAAGGCATGTTAAGAGGGAAAATACCTCACTTCCGGTTGACGTGCGTCGCTCAAAAACGTCGCTGCTTAAGCTCCCTAATGTAGCTGTTGTGTAAGAGTCTGGAAACAATAGCTACACTTGTTGTAATTACAAGTCTTGTAAATTACACTTGAATCCTTGTAGCCCTGCAGAGTACTGAAAATTTGCCACATGGTTCTGCCTAACTGTTGTCAGTAATTCTTTTTTTTGTTATTTCTTTGTTACAGTGACCTTCTATGATCAAGTACTCGTGCTGGAAGCCTTTATTCTGACCATGGCAACCACCATGGCTCTGACAGTATACACTCTGCAAAGCAAGAGAGATTACAGTTCCTGGGGGGCAGGGTATGTATTGGTCATTGTCATTTAAAGGAATCCTTAAATCATTAATAGGCTATGACCGAGCTTGTGTCAGGGTTCGTACAGAGTCGTGAATTCTTGAAAAAGTCTTGAAATTTGCAGCGATTTTCCAGACGTGGAAAAAGTCTGGAAAATGGACATAAAGTCTGAAAAAATGTTTAAAAGTTTTGAGTTTTTTTCAAAGCTACAACAAGTGCTTTGTAAGTGAATTTTTTTTCATTTTGGTCAAATCTTGTCTGTATATTTCCTGCCTTTTTTGAGGCCTCTATTGATCACCTGTTAATTTTGATTACCTTGAGCCTGGAAAAAGTCTTGAATTTTGGATCCAAAAAACTAAACGAACCCTGTTATGTTTATTTTATTTTATTGTCTTGTTTTTGTTTTTTTGACAGGTTGTTCACTATCTTATGGATCCTTATTTTGGCTGGCTTTCTGCAGGTATGTACACAGGCAGCCCAAACTCATGTTACAAGAAGGAGTTTAGTTATTAATAGTCATAACCAAAGGTTAGGGAGTACGAGTGATCTATGGATTGATGATCAAAATGTTGTTGCTCAAACATTGTGCTTTACGTAAGTGTCATGTGATAAAAGGTCAAAACGTGTTATCGTTCGCTTGATCAGATTACGAGTGAAAGAAGGTCCAAACGCGTGTGATCAAATTGCATTCCATTAATATTTTAGTCCAATCTAAAGGAATGCTGGCTAAAAACATACCATGCATGCGTAATAGTAACTTGGAGATCAGGATTGCGGGCTCCTCTGGTCACCTGCAACAGGTGTTTTGTGAAAGGCGACGTAAATTTTGGCAGTATTACATTATCGACTTGTAACTGTTGTGGATTTAAGACAGTGTTCCAGAGAGAGTTTCAGTGACCCATCAAAGAAGGCTTCCTAACCTAACAGATGACATAAGTGTTAAGTTAAATATAACGAAAAAAATGAGCACATGGTCTTGGTGACCCCTCATATGATCTACATAACCCCATGCTTGAAAGAATTAACTGGAACACTGTAAGAGCATAATAAAAATATTAATAGGGAGCTTAAGCAACTATGACGACGACCACAATGACAACTTCAAAAAACAATCGGTGTAATGATCAAAACAACAGCTCTGCACGTGCGTCACGCTTTTTAGTTCATTTCTTTGACGTCCACTGCATGACTATGACGTGAAACCTCCTAATTTGCCATTTTATGGAGGATGTAAACATACGACGGCGAAATTTCCTTCCTCTTTTTGAACCTGAATAAAATCCTTAAGAATTCAACTCCAGGAAAAGTCGCCTGCATTTGACATATTGAGTGGCTCCAAATATACGCGATTAAGTTTGAAAGAACACAAATTTATTTTTTTACCGACGTTTTCACTGCTGTTGTTGTCGTCCTTGCTTAAGGTCCCTATTATATTGAATGGTGAAGACTATCCTCATTGTTGTTTCTTTTTTCAGTTTTTCTTCCACAGTGAGACGTTTGAGCTGGTGTATGCCATTGCGGGTGCACTGCTGTTTTCTGCATTCATTGTGTTCGACACACACATGCTGATGAATAAACTGTCACCTGAGGAGTACATCTTGGCTTCTATCAACCTTTACCTCGACATAATTAATCTCTTCATTGAGATTCTGCGAATCCTTGAAGCTATGAAGAAACAGTAGAGAACTTGTAACAGTGACTGTGGAACTTTAAATCATACATATATGCCCCCATGTAAGAAACAATAGATAAGTGGTGTTGCATCATTTAAATGTTTCAACTTCTCAGCACAGTCTTAATCGTTAATTGCTTCAAGTTGTGTTCAGCATGCAAAGAAAGTAGTGTCTGATACTCCACGGCCAGTGGATTTTGGTATTAGGCTTAGGCTAGTGAATTTTGTTCCTAACTGAAGATTTTTGAGGAATTCAAATTGCAGAAAAACTGTAGTCAATCCTTGTCATCTTTTTGAGGTGGGGAGCTAGTTAAAATGACTTTTGGCCTAGTTCTTAATAGCTACAACTTGCTTGGATGGCAAGCGGTAAAACTGACTTTCTTTGTGTCCTGGCATTAGTGTCTGTATTAGCAGGTTACTCCAAGGAGAGTTTCCACTTTATTGTGACCCAGTTTCTTGAGAAATAGTTTTAGAAGTTAAAATAATGTAGTGTCATGCTCCGTCAACCCAAGGTAAAGCAGAGGTTTAGCCTACATTGCAGGTGTATTTTTGGGGCAGGCAAAACCTGCTTGTTTATGTTCATATTGCCATGGCTGCCATCTTTGTCTCTATGACATACATATAGTCTGAAAGATTTGGGAGAAAAGAAAAAGCAACCTTTCATGCCCCAACCCCTCAATGGTTTAGAATCAACATGGCAGTTAGGCAAGCAGAAACATTCGCACCCCCACAGAAGATGTCTGCAATGCAGGCTAGCAAATTGTAGACAAAATTGTTTCACCTTAGAACGTGTTTGGTAACTGCAGATACCCAAATGAAGGTACAAAGGAATCTTTTAAAAGGTTAACCCACTAATGGGTTCAGATAATATTTAAAACTGGGTCAGCACTAATGGGCCTTCAAGAAACTGAGTCTTGGAGAAACTATAATAATTACTCCACAGTTTTAAAATATTATTTTCAGCTACCATCTTCTCTGCATGTATCTTAAATTTTTGATGGTTTGAATCCTATTTCACTGTCACATACATCCTAGGCACTGGATTGGGTTATTATTCATGTTACCTCCAACTCTTTTTATGGGAGCAGGAGTCTGATTTTTGTTTGGGATAGAAGGTGGAGTAGGTCAAACATAAGTGGCGCAAAAACAGTAAAAAAATAATAAGCAAGTTTTTGAACTGTCACAAAAAGCAGTTGATTCACTACTGACCAGGAATGGTAAGAATAAGAATTGTTAAAGATTAATCTGTATGGTTCTTAGTCACCCAGGTGCAGATTAACTTCACTATACAGTGTATTTAAAATTAGATTTATTATAAACTGATGCCAATTTGGAATAAAAGTAGTCAACAAAAGTGAAGAATTGTTAACTGGTAACATGTTTTTGAACTCAATGCTGCAATGAACCTAGACCTCCTAGTGGATTAAAAATGCTATCACAATAGTATTATTTCAAGGTGATATTTTGACTATAACATTTCCCCGTACAAGGTTAGCCATTTTTGAATTCAGCATGACAAAATCTGTTCAGTTAAATGATGAACACCAGTAAGCAAGTTGAAAATCAACATCTCATGGAAACAGGAGGCAAAGAAGAAAATAGTAGATGGAAGACAGAAAGAGAGAAAACAGTACTCAGAAATCATAAAGAAATCCTGACTTGTGTCTAGTACTCAAATGGTTTGTGCAAGTACATTTTTTTCGCATGTTGATTTTTTTTTTAAAATTAAAGATATCTTCCTATTTGGACCATGAATTTTTACGTATCTCTATACCACACTCGGAACTTGTCTAAAGAACGATGTAGTAAAGTTTTATCCTGCAGTAGAACCCGTGTACATTTCTTTAAACTCTCATCTGCCTTCTCTAAATGTCTTCTTGCATCAAACTGAATTTGTTCTAACATTTCAATTCTTCCTTCATCCATGGGTATATCCGCTGACATGTTTGGGTTGAGCCGAAAGTAAACAGACTTTGGTAAAACGTCACTTAATACAATGTCCACAGCTGCAAATAAAATAGTTTGAAATTCATGCATGGGAATGATTCAGACTGTTTTAGTATTTAAAGCAGGGCTCAGTATAACTGGGAATCAGTTATGCAGAAACTTTATAGGTGAATACCGCAGTCTCGAGATGCTTTCTCAATAGACCTATCCACATTTTTTTTACAGCTTCTGACATTAAAAAGTTAGGTAAAATCCATCAACTTTGCTGAAAAGAGCGCCTTAAAATTAGTAAAATTGCCAAGTTTGAGTGTTATTTGGTGAAAACTAACGCAGATATAGTTTCTCAAAGTCGTGCATTTTACAGACGTTTGTATGGTGGGGGTATGTTTGTGCCCCCCCATCATACAAATATCTGTAAAATTTTCATCGCTCATGTAAGACCCATCACTTTCAAACTCGGCAATTTCACTAAATTGAAGGCACTCTTTCCAGTAGTGTTTATAAATATTTCCTAACTGGTCATTGTCAAAAGCTGAAAAATACCTGGAAAGGTATATTTTTCACGGGCAAAAAAGTAATTTAGTAGCTGACTTTTTCCACATTATTTTGTTATTTTAAATTTGAATAACTGTCTTGTTTCCAACTGCTTCAACCCACAAGCCTTTACGCCATTTAGTATGATCAGTTACCGAGCTCAAAGGAAAGAAACTTACTGTAAGAGCTTTTTAAAAGATCTTTCTGTCCTGTTTTTCAAAACTTACCCTCAGTATCTGTTGCGCTGGCCACAATTTTTAAAAGCTTCTCACGAAGACTGCTGAACTCCACGGCACTCGGCCCAGATCTACCCTTGTATTTCCCTGTTCCGATGGAGACGATGCACTGAAATGGTTCATCAGGCCACAAAAGCCTGGCCTCGTGAATAGCAATAGAACAAGGATTGTTTGTGAGAAGACCACCATCCTGTGAATAGCATAACAGATGGGTTTGAACACAAGTAGCTCACTCACTCAACTTGCTTGCTTACTCAACTTTCCAGAGTAAACAACATGAAAATGTGGCTTTATCAACTATCAAGACAATCGATTTGACTTAGTAAAAAGCTTCAGAAGCTGATGGTTTAAGCACTATCCCTTTGTCCATGTGAATAGCTCTGAAGAGGTGCTAAAATTAGCCTGCGAGCCCAGCCACCTCTTATTGCCCCCTGCAACTTGGGCTGCTTGGAAAAATGTCCCAGGGGTGGGGAGCATAGTGCTCAAAACGCCACCTTTTGAATGTATTAAACAAAAGGAGACACTATGGAAATTTTTGTTTCTTTAGGAATCCAGGTAACCTTAATATTTCAGAAAGGTTTTAGATTCTTCTAGTACCTGATGAATATCATTTCCAAGTTTATATTCCTCAAAGAAACCAGGTGCTGCAGTCGAGGCTCTCAGTGCCTCCCACAATCTGTACTTACAGCTCTGAGGGAACTTAGAGTTGGAGCCATATGGGCGTGTATAGTTACTGAACACAAAGGGCATCAGGAGTGAGTGATTTACTACCGTGGATACTGCAGCAACCTATACTGACAAATTTACAAATGAACTGTTACAAAGGTGGACTGGAAAAAAAAAAAGCAAAAATACCTTTTCACTATTATTTTTAAAAAACATTGCTCAGGTGTAACCTCTTTTTTTCTATTTCAAAATCATAAGGCAGGCAAAGTAACGAGATCCAGTTTATTCATGATGGGTCTGGAGAGGAGTTTCGTCCACACATGGTCCTATTTCAGGAGTTATTCCACGGGTCTTTTGATTTGTTGACCTACTAATAATATTATTACCCTCCCATAACAAAAATTAAAGCTTCTTTATTTAAATACTGAGAAGCATTCAAATGACTGCTTCCTTGTGAAGAACGTTCATATGTTAGAAAACATTCACAAGTGATTATGGAACTTGCCTAAACTCTTCCAAGTGGCAGCATCATAACATGGTCAAGATTTAGACTCAAATAACTTCTTGCAGTTAATTTGTGGCAGGGGAAGCCACAATAACAAATCTATTATTGCAGATGTTTTGAGTGAAAGCTACAATAATAACAGTTAACTTATCTTCATTTACCATAATAGAAACCATACTGGGTGCTGAACTAGAAAATAAAGTACCTTTGGCACAGTTTTGTCCTTCGCAGAATCTATCAGCCTTGCCTCTCCACTTTCATTTCTGTTAGACACAACACAATGTGGGCATAAGATTGGATGTAAGTAAAAAGTGGAATGCTGAATGGGGGAAGAACCCCGGCAAATGGGAAAATACGAAATGGGAACAAAAGATAGAATGAGTGAATCCGAGGGAAGGGGGGTACTTGAGGAATTTCTGGGTGGGGATGTGCCACTGGTACCCTGGAACCCTTAACCTATACCAGAGCTAGTTCAACTGAATTTTGCTACCCTATACTAGAGTAAACTCCCCAAATCACCCCTATCCTAGAGTAGCTGTTTTCCAGAAACTACTGAGGTCACTAGCACAGTAGTCTAACCAACACAAAGCCTTATACCACAATCCCTAGTCTAGATAAAATCTTCAACCAGCTGATCAGTTTCCTGAAAAATGATACCCTATTCTAGAACCAAACACGCTGATTTATATACCCTATCCTAGAGTAAACTGCTTGAAAACCATACCCTTCACAGTGGCACATACATAGCACTGTATAAGACTCCAAATAAAACATTGTCATGTCTCTTGTCTTGTCTATATAGCCCATATATGGCAGTACCCCCCCCCCCCCTGGGGGGGGGGAATGAAGTTACTGAAAGGGTAGGTTTTGTTCCCATTTTTCATTTTTTCATTTCCCTTGCTTGTTCATGATTAAAGTCTCCTAGATAAGAAAGTGAACTTACTTGAGGATCTGTTCTAACTTGGTAGTGTCATAATAAGCATGATTCCAGAACAACTTCCCTGTTCCAATCAGAGTATTCTGTTCAAATATATCCATGCTGAGTTTTCTGTAGATACGCTCACATTCCTCCAGCGGAATCTTCTTGATTCCGAGCATGAATGCAAGAATAGCACCTGTGGAAGCTCCGCAGATCAGGTCAAACAGTTCATAAATCTCTTTGTTACACAAATCTTCGATTCTTTTAAGAATTTCAATGGCCATCAAGCCTCTGTTAAAGAAAAAGTAGAAGAGAAATTAGATTGATATAATACTTTCATTACCAAATAGCGGCAGAGGAGTGACTGTGAACTGTGGTAAAATAAAACAATCACTGAAAAGCCTTGCATGCAGGACTTGGATAGAGTCAAAGGTACTAGCAAGAAAAGAGTGGGAAACAGGGGGGACAGGAAACTAAAAGAGAACAGTGTCATGGAAACAAGGGCAGAAATGTTTGAAGAGTCGTTAAAGCTCTAATCCTGCTAGTAAACTGTGAGTTAGGCAACAAACTAGGCTGGAGTTTTACCCACTATCATTTAAACTACTCTACCCAGAAAAGAAAAAAGAGAAAGCCCCTCAACAGCGGAGAAAAGAGAATGACCTGAGCAATGACAAACTAGATATCTGCAAACATCTCTACTCGTGCATGCTGTACCCTGTTTACAATAATTTACGAAAGACTTAAGAATGAACGCCTATCAGTTGGCTTCTTAGCTTAACTGGTTGGAGAACTGCAATAGTATCACAGACGTCAGGGTTTGAATCTCAGCAAGCCTGAAGTTTTCAGGTTTTCTTTTCACACCTGCATGAGTTGAGTCTTCAACTGCAATGATCTTATTCACATCTATTTTTACCCATAATGGTATTACTTTGGATTGTGTGTAAAGAAATATCTACCAGTGTACAGTGGAACCTTGATGTAGCAAGGTGCCAAGGAGCTGGCAAAATTTGTTTGCTATAATGAGGTTTCATTATAGCAAAGTCAGCGGAGTCAGCTGGCCTCTATTCCCGCTTTACCAGGTTGAGTGAGGCTTCCATCGTAAAATAGCCAATACGCAATTTCTTAGTTCAAAAAACTTTCACATTCAAAATGAGGCTTAGTGCATAACCTTCCTGGCCCCAGTTGTTCAAAAGGTGGATAAAGCTATCCACCGGATAAATCTCTATCCAGTGGATAGTGCAATTGGTTTTCCAAATACTTATCTGCTGGATAGTGATTTATCCAGTGGGTAGCGCCATCCAACGTTTGAACAACTGGGGCCAGGTGAAAATGAGTTTTATTTGCATAAGAATAAAAAACCATTGTCATATCTATGACTTTGCTCTAAGCCATGTTTTGAAACAGAGTATAACCTAAAGGCAACTCGGAAATGACCTATTGATGTCTCTCCTCTGCAACACCCACCACCCAATCGCAGCTTTCTTTATCTTCAAACTTACCTGGATCCTCCGCCATCGATGGACAAAACCTTGATTCCTGTTCCTTTAACAGGATCCACCCAGCCAAGCAAGACCAACGCCTTCTGAGCTTCTTTGCACACCTCCTTGTTGCCCTTCTTTCTGATATCCAACAGAGTACCTATCGCCTTCTCTCGAATGGCCTGACTTCTACTGACACCCTGATAGCGAAGAATATGGTCGTTGAATTCTTCCAGGCGAATCAATCTCGACTGTTCGTTTTTGGCAGCTCGCAAGGCCTGCACCAGGGAGCGCGTACGATTTTGAATGCTTGCAACAGTTTTCAGGGAAATGTAAGAGCCTGTTGATTCAGTTGTCGATGGAGATGTCCTGTAAAAGACTGAGGTGAATTTTAACGGTGCTGAGATGAATTTGTCCACTTGTAATAGTCGTATACATGAATGTTTGGCCAAAAGGGCCATCCTCAATCAACTTTGCCTCATTTTCTCGCTTAAAATAATTGGTATGCGAATCTCAGGGCACATTTTCTATGGGAAACTTCCTTCTCAGCTTCAAATTGTCAAAATAATCATTCTTAACCAGCAGAAACTAAGTCTACCCATAAAAATCCCGTATCACTCCATCTAAACCATTTTTGTCGTGTTTGTCCGCCATTTTGAACTGATTGTACTCATTCCTTCTCGGCAATCTGTCAAGAAAGGAACTGGGTGACGCGCTTCTTTAATTAAGAAGAGTGAAGAGGAGCCATAGATCTCTCAATGTGAACTTTTACAAATAAATAAATGAGAAAAGTCAGTCTGAAGAGTCTTCTTCAGTCATGTTTGAAATACGTACCTATTGACTTGGGACAATGGTTTTTTTTTCGGGGGGGAGGGGGGAGGACTCGTCGCATACACCATCCCCCGCTTGATATTGGTGTTATTCATATTCCGTTTACACTGGGTTGTTTGGCCCATTTTATAGCGTGTTCAGTTACGTGTGTATATGTGTATGTTTTTTTATTTACTTATTTATTCAAATTTTGCTTTTAAAACTCCTAGTATAGTCAATTAAAACTGTTTTAGGAGTATACTTACTAAGATTAAAGATTAAAAGAGGATCCTGGTGTTGTGGATAGTGACGACAAGCCCGCCGCCATGTTGGATTTAACTTAAAAATAAGCGCGAAGCTTAAAATGGTATCCTTCAAGAAGACTTGGAAGAAATAAGTTTGCTGCTTTTGGAAGCTTTTGGAAGAAAATGGAAGTTCTTGCAAGCATGATTAAGTGTGAAAACCCCCCTGTTGTCGTTACGTCATAGCTTGTAACCATAGCATCCCAGGGCCAGGAGAAAGGTTTTCGTCATTAATCGTGGTATTAGTAATTATTGAATGAGGCTGAGTAGGATGTCAAGAATTATGCAGATCGACGAGGGTGTTATCCACCGAGGATGAAGGTCAAGGTGGATAACATACCCCGAGATTTGCACAATTCTTCACATCGTACGAAAGTTAAAACTTTTATATTCATTCAAAGAGTTCTTAACAAGCTTACCTCCTCGTAGACCCTCTTCTAAACTTTGGCCAATTTCTCGGCGCGGTTTCAGGATATAAACAGATGGCGTTTTCTTGAAAATACTCCTCAAAAAGTAGATAACATTAATTGAGCAATATGTTTTGTGTATTTTTGCATTTCTTCCGTTCAGTTTTAGTTAGAAATTAAGCTATTTCGTCTTCTGATGGCCGTGAATGCCACTTTGATGGATGATCTATTGCCCATGAAGCCTCTTTTCCAATCAAATATACCATCGATCGACCTCGTTTCAAATCAAATATACCATCGAATCGATGGTATATTGCTCGCATCTTCCAAAGCATAGTAAGCGCCCGTTGGTTATGAAGAATTAGCCGGGGAAATGCAGCCAATCAGAAACGGCGAAATATTTTCAATGAATAATAAGCAATAACAGACTTATCGTTTGTCTCTTGATGCAGTATCCATTAACAAAGGACAGTCCCATTTGGCGTCCAAGGAAAAAAGTTACTTAACTGAAGGCAAACAGTACTAGACACTGACCAACAATTGAAGCATTCAGTGCTCATGTTCAATAAATTTTATTTACAAATTCGCAATAACATAAATTATTTAAATCTTTGCTCGACAAAGGAACACCAAGAAATCGAGTTTCTGTGCTACGACAGCGCACTCACCAATAAGCTACACTTTTTTCAAGGAACTAGCTGATGTGAAAGTAACAACAACTGTATTCATTGTATCATAAGAGCTTAATCTGGCGATGTTTAAATTCAATGAAACTTTCAGAAGCAACAAAGAAAGAAAGAATGCGTAATAACGCGTTTTTAAATAATTCCCAGGAAAGGGCAAAAGACAAAAAGAATCCCAAATTTCATATACTAAAATACTAAAAATTATCGTGAAATGGACAAAATGTGGTTGTAACGCGAAGTTAACGTTTGGGTTAGGGCACTAAATACAAAGTCTATAGCCCCAGTTCCGGGTTACGTCGCAAAGAACACAACTGGATCTACCCATTAACCAATAACACTATAGTCATTGTACATCAATAAGACTAAATAGGGTATATATACTGAAGAAGCCGAATAATAAAACTTTTGAATTTGTAGGACGATGTCTCTTGATGCGACCATTTGAATGAAGACTCTTCGTAACTTCACATGGTGCCATTTTTTCATTAATTCAGCAGTGATATGAAATCTGGGTTTTTTTTCCTTAAATTGATTTTTTGCACTTTTTGGAGATAAGGGTCATCTTTTCCCATCGAGTGCTACTGCATATTTCGGTTAAAAAAGAGAAAAATAGTATTCACGCCGAGTGTATTCGATCTTTTAATGAAAGGGAACTGTGTTACATTCTCCTTTACAGATCCACTTGCTCAAAGGAGAACTGAAACCAGAAAGCTTTGAGAACACCCATTTTGACATCCTTTTCGCTTCTCGCTTGGAGAAATGGAAATAGCCTCAATTCTATTAAATTTGACAATAGTTAAATTTGTTTGTTTCACATAATACTACATCTTTTACTATTTTTTACATAGATACAACTGGGTGGCAATAAATTACAAGCTTCCGACAATGAACAAGAAATCGTGTGGCAACAAATAACCTTGCATCTTCAGTCTCTAACCTCGTGTCACGCAACGCCGCGAAAAGGATTGCATAACGTTTCTATCCAAATATCTGCCTGGACGGATAAATATATTTTATCGATTTATCTAGGGCTAACTGGAACACCAATGACAGTTGTAAGAAGGTTTGTAAAAACTTTTGTTTGCGCGAGAATTTTTTTTTTTAACATAAGTCATAGATGGTATTGTTAAAAAACAATTACCACAAGGTATTCCATAACTCGCAAAAAATAAAGTAAATCTACTAACAACAACGACAACTCCAGCCCTTGTGAAGAGAAAATTAACTATAACAATATTATTTTCGCTCGTTTAACCATCAAAATGCCTTATATTAAGGTCAGTATTAAACGGTAGTTACGTGTATCGGACCAACCGGAGACCCGTCCGGGTTTCGCTGGGTTAGATACTCCCGAACAGTCGTAAAGTCATCAAAATGTTGTTGCTTATTCCTGTTCATTCTTCTGTGGCTCATTTCCACTATTAAATCCCTACGTCCTTTGCCACTCTCAGATCCGCTGCCCGTGTGCGGGCTTTCAGCCTCCTTAATTTGTTGCAGTTTTTGAAATTTCTTTTTGCGCGCTTCCCGCACCCGTTCTAGATGTCGTCTCCGTTCCTCGCGCGGCCAGTAGCGGCCTTGGTAGACTGTGTGCGTGTCATCATCCGTAGTCAAGCCTTTGCGTTCGTCCGTGATTTTTTGCGCACGTTCGCGGAGAAGTTTGTTTCTGGCTTGTCTAGCGGGTGTGGCAGGCCGCTTGCGAACAAAAATTTGACTGCCATCCTTGGACATGCGCACTTTCCACTCAATGTTCTGTTGAGACCCGTTCAGGGACTGATTGTCATTTAAATTAGTCTTCTTTTTGCTGCGATGGTCTTGATAATCGGATCTCCCACCAAAACAGTCCGACTCACCGATCCAGTTTATGTGTTGAGTAGAGTCTTTATTTACAGCTCTTATGTAAGACGCACGAATTGTCCTGCTTACATTGCCGAGCTTATTACTTCGCCTGTGATCTGCGTGCCGGCTACGATCTCGATCTCGATCTCGATCACGGTCACGCTCTCGTTCACGATCACGATCGCGTTCCCCGCGGGATTCATCGCCGTATCTATCCTTACGCGAATCCCGCGTCTTCTTTCGTTCTTTCCCTCTCTCTTTATCCTTTCTTGGTGGCGAGCCACCATTTCGCGTAGGAGAAAGACAGTTTTTACTTGAAGATTCACTACTACGGCGTTTTGAGCTGCTTTCAGAACGTTCTTTGTTATTCCGAGAAGAGTCTTTCTCGACTTGGGTCGATTTGTTAGGTGACTTGTTCTCCCCCGACCGTATGGGAGAAAACGCTCGTTCATCTCTACTTGGTGAAGAATCTGAACTGCTCTTCCGTTCAGGTGAATTTGTATCACCAATAGCGAAGCTATTAGTAACATCGGCATCTGGAGTTTTACAAGAGTTCTGTGGCATAAGAACGTCCTCTCCGAAGTCCTGCTCGGAGCTTTCGTCATTCTTCGTACTCTCGTCGGTTTTCCCGACTCCACTGTCTTTCTCACATTTATACCCGTTTGTCAAGTTTCTATTTAACTCATCTTTTCCGTCTTCTTCTTCTTCCTTGATTACGCCAATTCTAAAGTTTCCTAAATCTTCGTCTATGGGGTCAATAAAATTCCAGTCCTGGCTTCCCTCGCTACCTATGAGAGTGGCTTGCACCTAGAGGACACAAGAATAAATTGGCTTAATTAACTATCTATAATATTAATGCAACCAATGTAAATCACCCCCCGCGGGTTACATCAAGGAATCCCATTTTCCCCCAGGGGTAACACCTATGAACAGATCAGTACCTTCAATTATGTTGGAAGCACAAGGAGCAAATAACAATGTGACCTATCGGTTCTCTCCTTACAGGCCTCCATTCACAACGAAGATCGATATCATGGTTGTTAAACGAACGATTTCACCTTTGGTATTTTAATTGGATTTAACACTGTTAATGAGTATTAAAAAATTGCGGCTAATTATTTTTTATACCATTTTCGCATTAAATACCAAGGCGAATTACAACGAGATTAACTTTGTTTGAGTTCGGCAGGCAGGTTGTCGGCTCTGTGAAATATAATCTAATTTGCTTTCAGTAAGAAGATAATTTTTTGTCCGCAAAGCTTTTTATGGATGAGACAGTTATTGGACTTTTTCACCCAAAAGGAAATACGTTGAACAAGATCAAGCTACTTGATACTGTTAAACACCAAGACTAACAGACTTAAAGTCCACAGCTTCGCTTAAGAGTAGTTTTAGAGTATAGTAAACAGCTACCTGAACTTAAATTAAGAACGCATACTGAGTTAGCAAGAGCCACCATGTCTGGCTCTATATAAATACAGCACTACACGAAAGAAATGCGCATGCTCTCAAAGTTAAAGTTATCGAGATCTCTGCATTTAAGTCTGTAAACGTTTGCCCTATGGCACAGCCTTGTGATAAATTTGAGCATAAGTAGTGTACAAAGATCTACTTTAAAGTCTATTCATAGTACCTAATGAAAATATTGTCTAGACGCCAAAACACCCGCTAAAACAAAGAAAGACTTTTTAAAGTAAACTTGTAACGGAAAGACCTCCAAAAGCGCAATTAAGCTTGCCTTTGCTTGTTCTCGCAGACGCGACCCATTTTTCCAGCTTCCTTCATGCTTCACGTTTTTACTTTTACATACCAGACGCATAATAAACGTACTTCCGAAACTGTTTAAATCAACGCTTTTGATCTTTTCAATCAACATACGATTTTTCTTTATCAAATAAGACACTATCGACCTTGTGTTGCGATATAAACCAGCACCAGGCATTTGAAACTAGACTTTAGCAAGAAACGCAAGTTTCAGAAGTTTACACGGTATATTGTTTGAAACGTTATGTTTTATCGTATAGTAGCATTCAGTAGTTTTGCTAAGGATTAAAAATAGATGTTTAACAGTGGATTAACATTAAGACGATATCCATTGTGAAATGCTTTTTACGTATAAAGAGAAAACCGAAAGAACATAGAATCCAATTATGTCAAGTGCACGACATAAAGGTCTATGAACAGCTATTAACCAGTTCTATAATTCTGCGATATAAAATTTCACTTTTGCGGGCAAGGTTGGAAACCTCTTGCAAATAAAAAAAATAATAATCACGTCCTTTTAAAGGGCTGACAAACAACCATTCCGTGACGCTGCTTAAGAAAAACAAGTTAAGTCGACAAAATGATCGCTATTAAAAAGCAACTTGAGCTCTACACCTTGCCGTATTAGAATGGGTTTTATTGATAAAGGTACAGATTTGTGTTTTGAAAATACAAACAAACACGCAATCCTCGATAATATTGCGTGCAGAAATTTCTTTTATACAGATTATGAACATTCCCCTCTGTTATAAGACGGAGTTTACAAAGTAAATGTAACTACTGGCCACGATATCATTACGAGGAGAGAAAAAAGCATTGCTTCCGTTATCTAAGTGCGGAGAAACAAATAGCGGAACATTTTGCGCGTTTTCTCCGTGATTTTATAATATTTCCACTGAATGTTACAATCAGTTCATCAGACTAAAGTTGAAAAAAGAAAAACTCTTATAACTTGTCTGTTCCTCTTATCGACAGTTTCAAACTCTTTCAATGCAAACTAAATCTTGCAAGTAGGCGCACCAGGAATCCTTAATCTCACTTAAAGTTTGCCAAAGGAATTCCAATAAAAATGTTCCTACTTAACATAGTCCACTTAGCTAAATTCATCTGTTACCATGTATCAAATGACGTGAGCGGCAGGAATGAGGCATCAACGCAAGCCAAAGCATAAAGGCGAAAGCCACAGGATACCATGCTATATTGATTGGTTTACCTGTGCACTTAAGTTAAATTGAATATCCTGTCTTATCTTATCCCACGAAAGCTTTTTATTCCTTTAGACTCACTTTTAGTAGGAACACCCCCGACTACCTCATATCGCTACGGAAAATCTATTTTCACAGGTGACACAGTAACAGTAATAATTAACCCTTTAAACGCTAGGATCAAAATTTGAATTCTCATTTGTTGCCCTTATTGATTTGCTACAGAAGTATTAGGGAGAAGTTGCTAAAATATCAAGCAAATTCATCTTGTGTGATCATATCCATAATTCTCATGACCACTCTGTTTTACAAGGCATTAATGTTACAAGGAGAAATTTGATGCTGATCACTCTTAAGGCTTAAAGGGTTGAAAAAATGTTTCGATGATGTACAAACCTCTTGAGCCGGCCGTGCTACAAGAAACTTGATAGTCTCGGATGATTCATAAACCAATGGCTCTATATCACCTATGTGCGTAACAGGCACATTATTGATCTGCGGAAAGAAATGAACAGTTGCAGTCACGTTAATTACTCCAACAAGTGCGGATCGATCGCGATTTCCTTTTATGAACAGTGGTATCGCGTAGTTCAGCAGTTCCGACTTTTCTTACTTCGCGCGTCTGAAGTTTGTGAAACTGCGCCTTCAATTGTATTTCTACGTTAAAACACGCCCAGCTCGTGTTTAGTGTATGAAAGGAACTCGCTTTGCCACTATAGATTTTAAACAGATTTACCGCGTCTAGCTCTTCGCAGACACATTTAGATTTTAAAGGTTTGGCTGCGAGTCAGCGTAGAAGTTAAGCAAAACCTACGGACGTCTCAATAGCGAACAGTTTCTTGACTTTTTTGGCCAAGATACCAAGGTTACCAAATTCCAACCCTTATAATACGGATGCCTTTGTAATGCGGACACATGGCTCTGTCCCTGTGGTGTTCGAATAAAGAGGGTTTTCCTGTGTAACAGTTTACAACTAGTTGACGCCTTCACTGAATATCTCATACCTTCAAAACTTCATCCCACAGGGTCAATCTTCCATCAAGGTATGCCACGGAACCGGGATCAATCTGTCAAAAGAAATAACAAATTTGGTCTTCTTTTGAACTCCTCTAGAAAGAGGGTGATTCCTCAGGTACGAAAGGGTGTCGGGGAAGATTAACGGTCAAGAACAAAGACGTCCTCGACAACTTTTTTTTTTTGCATTAAAAGACCACAATAACCTTGATTTACTTTAATAAGTCAGGGACATGTTGTTTTTGTCGGCTCATGGGTGTCTACTTGCTATATGTCAGCGGACGTTTCAAACAAGCCAGCCATTACCTACTGAGAAAGTAAGTGTATAACAAGTAGAGCGATTTTCGTATGACCTTGAAATGAAAACGCGCAAACAAAACAGAAACAACAGACAAACGAAAATAGAGCGATTTGATTGGTTTATCGAACGGATATGAACGCGCGTGGCTTTTGGTTGGTTAAGCGAACGCTCGGGTGAAAAAACTTCATGCCTGAGAACTTTCTAGAAATCAATCGATACTTCGCTTTGACGTCACACTGCAACACGATTGGCCAATCGAACAATGCCTTCTCCATATTAGGGTGTTTTTTTGGCGGGAAAACGAAGAGGCCATGTTTTGACCTTTTCATCCATTGGCTGATAAAACAAATAACGAACACTTAAAGAAACAATTTTTCAAGGTCATACGAAAATCGCTCTAACAATAGAAAATAGAGTCTTCAAAAATGTATTGGCGGTAATTTACGCTCATTAGGCCTTTCCCGCATTCCGCTCCATTCCGCTCCTTTGTTTACAGGAATGCGGGAAAGGTTTATTGATTGATTGCGATTTCGGCAAGGCTAAGCCTTTTTCATTCCGGAAGCACTTACTTAAATAAAAAGTTTAAACGTAAACTGAATAGGCCCTCCCAAATTAGCCAAAAATGAAGGAATGTTCGGCATAGAAAATTGCACGAGGTTATGGGATGTAAGTAACCGCTTTCTCCTGGTCAAGACGAATAATAATATTGGTTTATAGATCTGGCAGTTTTAGTCTTGTCTTAACAGTCTTGACTTCAGTTGTATTGCCAGGGCAAGGACTAAGGAGAACAGTGGGTGGTATGCAAACAAGATCGCGATGTGGTTTTTTCAAATTGAACGACTCTAACAAGATCAAGGCACATTAACTCAGTAACAAGATTACGGTGATCAGAAGAGATCTCCGATGAGGGAAGTAACAAGATAATAGTCCGCAGATTACAGTCGACAGGCACACATACCGAGGCCTTCTATTGGGTCGCCATTAATTGCCTCTGCCTCTGCTTGACAGAACCAAACCTATTTAAAACGGTTCTTCATAATACAAGGCCTGCAATCTCCAGCTGGTTAAGGCAAGCAGCCAACGTTTCTGCTCAATGAATCAGTCACAAAACGTTTGTCCATCATAATGGGAGGAAAGAGAAAAAATGTTGACAGTTGCCAGTACAGCGCTTTCAATTACGTAAAGATGGCGTCTAGAGTAACGCTTCGTACTTTTGTGTAATTAAAGTACAAAACAGTCGCGTAACCAGATCCAAGCTTTTCTTTCTCATTTTCCGGTTAATCAATTAGCTTACCTCGCACACATGTACCGTAGATTCATCTTCTTCCCCGCAACAGAATGTTAATCCTAGATCACTGTTTGATATCCAGAGAGTTATTTCCTGGAACGGATTCAGTCAAAACAAAAACACATAAAGATTAGCGGACTGGACTTTCGGTTCAAAAGGCCAGGATAGTAAACGTGGATCAACAGGTCGTAAGACAAATCGGGCCACGAGGACTTAAATCATGTGTTGTCTTGAGATGGTTTGTCATTCTAACTTTCGAATCTGTGGATGAAATCCTTTGGTGTTGCATACAAGTGAAACCTCTTTGGCGTTAGTATTGTATATGTAAGATGTTTCCCAACCCCTTTTGAACAAACCTAACATGGTTGCCACAGCCAGAGGGTTCTGAAATTCTTTGACTTTCCCCTGACAAATTTAAAATTTCCCTGACCAACTGAATTAACAATTTTACAATTTGGTCCCGAAAATGGACTAAATTCTCCCCTCACAGCCATATGTGCAAAAAGGATTGACTTTCTCGGAAACCCAACATCAGCTTGCGTTCAATTTCACGGACATTATACCAATACAACATGATTCGTGTCCGTAAAACGTGTAAAAGAATTTAAAATACAGTAGAAAATAAATATGTACTCTTAAAATTTCTCTTTTCCCTAACTTCTTTCCAAGACTTAAATTTTCCCTGACTCGAAGTGAAATTCCCTGACTTTTCCCTGACAGTAAAGAAAAATTTTTGCCTTGAACCATTTCCTGATCTGTGGCAACCATGCTAAGGGTGGATTTCCACTGCAGCGTAATTTTTACGGGTTAATTAGGGTTAGGGTTAAGCAAGAAATAAAATATAAAGGCAATGTATGAAAGGAAACGTAAAAGTTGAGCGAGGTTCAACTTTTTCGTTTACGCACGAATGCGTGCGCATGTAAATTTACGGGCCAAAAATAAAGAGACAAAATAGAAGCAATGTATGAAAGGTCGCGCGTAAAAGCAAGTTAAGAGAGATTCAACTTTTACGTGTACGCGCGACCTTCTTCAGAAGGCCAAGATCAAGTCTCGAAATTCTTTTCAAAATATTGGTTATCAACCAGTACATTCACAACACCGCTTTTTGACCCTCCTTCGGGAATTCCAGGTAAAATCCGCAGGAAAAGAAGGCACTTACCACTGTCTGTTAAGGGACCCTCAATGAAATGTTTCCGTTGAAAGCCAACGGACAGTACTTCTTGGTCAAGGTTACAAAGGCGTGGAGTTTTCTCTGAGTCCGTTATCGCGCATCATTTAAATAATTACACCACTTAGAACGGGGCACCGGATGTACGAAGGCTTTGATATGCGCCTTACGCCTTGTTTTCGAGAATACTGTTATGGCAAGTATATTTTCTCGAACTCTTAGGCGTCAAAGTGTGACGTAATCAACCAATACTCACCTCATATTCATAGTCGAACTCAGGGTCAAAATATATTTCGTCAGAAACTGCAGTCACGTACGATTGTCCTTCCAACCTACAGTTTGAGTTCTCATCTACATTGTCCACGTAATTAACATCTTTTACAGCGAAAGTGACTCGAGGCAATGTCCCCTGCTCACTACTGACAATGTTCTCAGAGCTCGGCAAGCTCTCGCTTGTCGACCGCAGATTTTCTACATCGTCTCTGCAGAATGACTCCAAACGACGGCGTGAGCATTCGGAACTACTTGTTCCGTCGTCAAGTGATTTCTCGAAGGGATTCAACAAATCCTGTCGAGGGCTGTATCTGTCGTGTATTCCGCTATCCGTGTCCATACTCTCTATTTCTTGAGAAAGGCAGAGATCGGTCTGTGTTCCAGATGAGATCACTTCAGGAACGTACTGGATAAAGGGTATCACGTCGGTTCGCTTACGTTTCACCAGAATATGCAGCGGTTCAGAGGCACTCTTGATAGCTTCCACAGCTGTAGCGTGACTCGCTTCTGAGAGATCTGTTCCGTTGACCTGCAACGTGAAACATCGAACAGAACAATAAGAACAAGTGATTTACGATTTTCAAAGATTTCAACGTTTTGTGTAGCAGTTCATAAAAATTCTGTAGTCAGCAGAGCGTACCCAGTAGTCTGACGCCAGAAAACAAAATCAGTTCTTACCAATTTACACGTCTTGATAAGAACCGCATTTCCTTAAGTGAATATAAGAAGAAATTGTTATGGCCAGGGTAAGTCTTTCTGTTTCCCCATCAGCCAGGCGCAAAATCAAAGCAGTAGGTTAACAACTCAATCTTCTACAGCTGATAACATGATTTCTTTCCGCACTGACCGGAACCCAAACTTCACAAATCAACATTGGTTTCCTGAATTTGTTGAGCTGTTCGCTTTGGCTTTTGCAAAGAAAAGCACGATTCACAACCCTACTAGCTGATAAAATTTTGTATTGTCTAGAGGCTAACACCTAAGGAATAAAACTATTATTAAATTATGTTGACACAAAATAGTTTTTTTGCTATTTCCTCTTGTTTTCCAACTTTTGTTTTGCTTTGTTTCGTTTATATTCGTTTGTTTGTTTATTTTTCAAAAATTTCAATATTTAAGTTACAAGCTTCTTGTTCGCTCTTCCAAACATCAGAAGATTTAAATTTCAAAAATATCAATGAACACTGTTCACCCTATCAAAACTTGCTTATCCCGCACCTTTTTATCACATGTCAAATCAGAAAGCCCCAGGCAAATTCCATCCTCCTCGGTCCTTCAAACCCGTAAATTGAATCACATTAAATGGTTCATTTGTTATCTTTATTTCGTCTACAACGCTTGCGTAGCGTCTTCTTACAAATGGATCTGTTCTGTTTTCTTACACTACTGAAATAACTTAAGAAACGGATATACGATTTGCGTTTTCTGACACGTCTTAATATACTTCTTTTTAAAGCATATTGAAAAGTCGTTCTGATTGCATTTTGTGACACTTGCTTTAACTTTCTGCAGCCTGTGTGGGACAGCATGGTAACAATTTTCATGAAATCGATACCACGACATCTCTTGACAATTTGGGTTACTCTCTGCATCCTAGACATATTAAAGTGTTTCTCAGTTGCCAGGTAATAACAGCAGTGGGAATCTCCCTCATCAACGAAAGATTTGTCACCTTTATTTAGTGTCAGGAGAATAGCTGCTGTGCGCAGAAAATGGGGTTTTATCTCAAATCGAGCTACAGTTTAAGACATCATTTCTACGAGGTTATCACGACTGTAAACTGACTACCGCCCAGGAAGGTAAAATGGAGCCATCAACGAGTACATCTGTCAAAAATATAGGCGTCCTTTTAAAATTAGCTGCACATACTGATAACATTTGTATTGACGCGTTGAGGTTTTGTCGAATTTTGTGCCAGAAAAAAGATAGACAATAGCTTAATGCATACATTGGTATAATGGGGGTGTGGTAAGATTGGCAAGATCGTACGATGATGACCTAAAACAGACGTAAAGAAATATTCTTCCAAATTACAAACGAGAGACAGAAAAGTCAAGTCGCAGTTAAATATTGGGCTAAACACGTTTCAGTAGGTGATTACACTTGGAAAGAACGCAGGCCGGGCCCATGTAGTGCAACAGTGTGTCCGCTCAAATGAAACCTCTTCAGCAGTACTTTGACATGGTCTTCTTTGAGTTTTTGTCTTTTTCTATTTCTTTAATGAAATTCGGAATTTTTGGCACTCTAAGGAATGTGAGGGTCAATGATTTGAAAAGCGATAACGAGTTAAATTTACTGTGGGTTCGATTCCACAACAAATTATGTACGAAAAGAAAATATCATCAAGGTTCATCGCTTTTTGTACAGGAACTTCAATCACTATTTGAAACCACATCCTGTATGAACGAGACAATCCCAGGGACAATTCAAATTCTATCTGATAGCACTTCCTTCGTCGATATCTTTCTGATGATAATGAAGCGAAAATCTGCTCCGTTCATCATTAGTCTTGGTTGAAGGATCGATTTGCCAGATGCAGTTTACGTCTGTTTTTATTAGAGTTATCCTTTCAATGCTAAAAACATTGCCATTTTTGGCTATTTAGAAAGGCAATTCAGAGTCGTAGAATGATTCAGTGATAGATACAAAAGCAAATCTTCAGTCCATGTGTTATTTGTATCAGCGAAATAGATTGGCACAAAATTTTCGACTTCGAAAGAATGCAAAAGCACATTAGAGTCAATTTAACAGAGAATTCGAATCTTTTTCGTAAGAATCGCCTGAGAGCTTTTATGTTCGCTTAATACCACTAAGAAAAACGCAAAACTGATTATAAATCTGTGCTTTAGCTAAATATTATTACAATGTACCATTCAAAGGTGTTTGTATGAACATTACGGGCACGAATAACCCTCGTGTGAAATCATTAACATCGATGTCTCTTTTTGTTTTTTTGACGATCCTTCAAACGTCCAGAAACGGGAACCAATAGAGTGCTTTGCATTTGGCGAACTGACAAAACGCTTTGGGGCAAATACAAGCAACTAATTGTGACCAACGTAAAACGGTAGAAATTTGTCGCTGTGAAATCATACAGCTGCCCCCCATATTATTAAAAATATACCGATTTAAAAGGTCAACTTCTGTAGGTCTCTGGCATTCCAGCTAGTTCATATAAACAAATTTATCTAGACAAGGTATACCTTTCCAAATGTACTATCTTAAAAAAGTTATCTTTCGCTTTTCACTCCGACCAACCGCGGTCAAGCCAATCTATTCACTGATAACATTAAAATATCCCCTTTTGCAATATTGCGTGGGAATCAGTCAGATACCTTTGAAAGGATTTTCTCAATTTGACCAAATTAGTCCATGAAATCCTACAAGGAAAAGTGTGCCTTATAGATATTGAAAAAAAAAAATCGGTTTAAAATAATTAAATTACTTTTGCAAATCCCAAACAGTTAGTGATATGTTTTGTTCCTGAACTTCTATATTTAGCGTATTTTATTTTTTATTTTTTTTTACCTTGAACTTAGAAGATATTGGATACGTTTGCTACAAAAATAGTTTCATTACATATTGGTGACCATTAGATCTTCCGCGTAAAATAATTAAAATCTGTACATTTTTGCTGCAAACAAACCACGATGAATTTCAATTCTTAAAGTTTTGCTCAAGTTTGAATTCACTCACCTTTCGTAATAATCAGCCTAGACGATACTTTCGAGGACACTTTACCGCGATATCTTAAAATATATATCTCACACACCTTCCGTGACTTTGAAAGTCCTACTTTGAAAAACATTGATAATATTTACCACTAACGAGAGAGAAACAAGTGGATAATTTGAAACTTATGTCAATATTTTTCTCCCTATTACGAGGTTGGTATCACTACCTAATGGATGGTTCTTTGTTAATTAACATGTTAGCATGCGATCTTCCTTTAAAATGTATCCAACAAAAATTTTTCATTTTTCGGAAAAACAAGAAGTATAGTAATATACAAGAGAGACGTCAGGGTTTTTTAATAAATTTTTTAGCATTAAATTTAAGAGAGTTAGTTTCTTGGACACAAAATCAAAAATAATATTTATCATAAAGGATGCTGAATGACTTTCCGCAATTCAACAATGCTAATGAATGTATTTTTGTACGGCATGACAAATGAATCAAATTTATTTTCATAGGTTTTTTTTTTCAGAAAACAGTTCAAAAGAGTTAAATATCCTGTTCAGTAGAAAATTTGCCGTAAATATAGTGACAAAAAATACATTTTATTTTTTGTTGCCGCCGTGAAAATCGGACCCTGTATCACTCACTGTACCAGATTTATCTACTCAACGGGCAGTCAAAAATATGCGATAAAACGCGGCATTTTGCGCGTTAATTATAATTTTCGACTTGTATATTTTATCGGCTTTAGTTCTGGATATTTATATCTTTGGTATAAAATAATCGAAAAAAGTAGCTCGTAGGGAAATAGCATAAATTAAGAATGTTTCGGTTTGTCTAAATTCATTACCGTTTGCAGACAAACACCTGCCGTGGGTATACAAAAACAATAAATAATGTAAAACGGTTTCTTGCTTTGTGTTTCTTTAAATCCAATTTAGTACACTTAGTTGAAAATTTGATAACTTCTGCCTTTTTAAAGCATGACCGGCCAAATGAATTTTAAATAGGAAAAATATTTATGAATTGCTACTAGTTCGTTAGGCGGCATTAGAAAATGGTTCATTCGTTAATTCGGGAAAAATTAACAGTTTTTTTTCTTTTTCAGACAAGAGATAATCACTTGTCAGCCGGCTTATGCTATAAGTAATCAACTGCGCGAGAAGGAGCCAGTCGGCTACGTATTTCTATATCTTAATGTCGCTGTCTTGTTTAGCATTTTAGAAAAGTGATTTTCACTTACCGTCACTTAATGAGTCGAACAGCCTTTCATCGCACCAACATTAAGCTGCATTTTAGCTATTGTAAATTAAACGGCTTCAAGTCTTTTCGGTTAAATTCTAAAAGGACCATTCTCCCTTTTCGAATTGTCACTAAAAAGTATTCACTAAAATACTGAATAAATTATACCAGGGAACTTGGTAAATCCTTTGATGACTCGACTAAACTTCAAGGAATTTTCGTTCAGTTAATAGAGTTCTACATTACTAATACATGAAATACGCTTGTTATTTCCATGCTTTACGATGTTCAGGCGTATATTTATCTTTTTTAATCTGCTGCTGTCCGGTATACTTGTACTGTTTATAACACATAGACGCGATTTTATCAAATTCCTTTTTGTTCCTGAAATCACGTCAAAGTTCAAACTTTGCGTCCTTTCTTTTGTATTACGGAAAAACCACACAATATTTCGATAAAACACCTTTTTAACGAACAGCAGGGAATTCTTAATCACTCTTAGCATACGAAACACCTTGTTTCTTCAAATATTACTACGACAAATATTTTATTTATTTGACAACGTTGTCATGCAGAGAAAATCGCTAATAATGGGAAATATTCTTTAGAATATGCGGAAAATTTTATTTTCGTTGTTCACAAAAAATTATTCTAGTTTTCCCTCAATTCTATTTTTTGTACATATTCTAATGAATGTACCACTCATAGTTTTTCTACCGGCTTTAATCTAGATTACACCTCACAAAACTATCAACAAATACTGCCGCGATTATTTTCTCATGCAAAGCATATAACAAAAGCTAAGCTTGTAAGGATTAACAGGTCCTGTAGTTACAAAACAGCGTATGGTTGTATCGAAAATTCAAAGGTCAATTAAAAATGTTACGGACAGAGAACAATATTTAAATTTGGCTGAACACACTTTCAGCCACTTGTCAGTGACTGACGATTAATCTTCTTCGAACGGAAGAGCCTTTGATGGGTTTTTGATAATTGTTTTGGAACTGAGACCCGAGGAATTGACGAAATGGTTTTTCTAGAACCCACGCTGACACAATACCTCTTAAAAACGTAAATCGACCGAAATATCATGAATTAAAGAAAATAATAAGCTAACCTAGGCTCTTAGACTTTGCGAAGCCAAAACTTCGGCACCCGAAAGGAAATTTTAACGCCGAATCAATATATCTGAAATGTTACAAACAAGTCACTTTACGACTTTAAATGGGTTCTTTGATCGAGGTCATATGTTGAGATATAGCTTTTATACTATAGTCAGCACGTAAAAGGAGCGATAGTGATCTATGTAAAAGCCGTGAAATTACAAGGCGACCTTTGAAGGTCAAAGAGAAGGAGATTTATTGTTTGATGTTAATTCTGTCGTTCATTTTCCTAATGTTGTAACGCTATATCAAAATACTTACGATGTGTGTTTCTCCAATGTCTATCATAACATTGGACACAGAACAGGAAATCGGCATTTGATACAAGAGACTAGCGATGAAAGATTCCTCCACCCCGGTTTTTCACCAAGCGATATGATACGGCTACCAATAAAAATCTACATGTTGGCTCTGCACTATTTTTCCCCGGCGAAATATCATCATTTTTCAGCAGAAAAGTAGCAAGCTAATATTTACCGTCAAAGTTTCATACTTTACTCGAAGAAATAACTTGTTCATTGAGGGGTTACATAAGCGCGTAGCCAGAAGTCAGATAAATTTCAAGCTCATGAGGAGCTACATGTTTAAGATTCTTTTGCGGACAAGCATACTGATATCTTACGAGATTTTATGAAACCTTAGAAACCATACTTGAATTGCTGATGAAGGATTACAGACGTGCCCTTTTGCAGTTGAAAGGTATGGGGGAAATATTAAAGAGATTTTACCATCGCGGTTACGCGCGAATTATGTAAGCCGTTTTTGACCCTAGAAGCTGAAAAGCTCAAATATCTTTCAAAAGGATTTTCTTTCATATTTCCGTGAATTAGATTCGCAAATTTTTGTTTGTCTGGAAGGCAACACAACAAGACAACGGGCTGTGCGAGAAGACAAAAATAAATAATTCATTTAGACTACTGTCTCTTCGTTCCACAAATCTACAAACTTTTGTCTCGCCTTTGGCTACGGGAAGTTTATTGGTGCATTGTTGTCAATTCTTGGTTGCCTGATAATATTCCGAAAAACCTAAACTTCAGTCTGTATATTGTTCAACTAACAGATCAATTTCCGATAAACGCCTTTTGTAAAACACAGCGAGAGCCTGGACTATGCCTACACAATACATCCTGGTTTGTATAATTTATTTTTGCTCGCGCAGGTGGGCAAAGAAACTCACAAAAGCAAATTGGTCTCTTTCTTTTCTTATCGCAGCGAGAACTCAGGAATCTCGCGTGACAGGGCAGTGGTTTCCAACTGCGGAGAAAAGATTGACATTTCACATGAGGTCTGCGGAGTAAGCGAGGCCAAATACTTGATCTATTTTGAACTGTTGAACGTACAGCATGGTAAACAAACAGGAGACTAAAAATCGCCGCGAGAGCGCCTGAATTATACATAGGCCACGTGGTGGGACATATTCAAACATCAAACGAGTCCTTGAAGCGAAAAATAAACACGACAGTGTCAGAGAAAAGGCTTTGAGGTTTTCAATCCAGTTCGCCATGGGAAGCTGTCTTTGTTTGAGCAATTAAAATGTCGTGAGTTATCTGTTTTCGCGTTAGCGCAAAGCTCTGAGTGGTAAAATCCAATTCCCCTTAAGATAACGTAGTATAAGTAAAGGCAAGCCAAATTTGTTTACAAGTGGTAATCAAGCTTGTAAAGTGTCTCTCCTTTAGCAACGGAAGCATATGGTTTGTTAGTTAGTTCATTAATCCGAAGCTGACAGTCGGAAACGTACAAAATATTTAATACGCTGAGCTAAATTACGACCAATTCTCTGTAAATAAATCCTTTTAGGAGCAGCTCTTTAGCAATGAAGGCTTCATAAAATGAACAACCCACCGCTGAAGCGCGTATATAAAGTCGGTTAGCGAGACAAAAGATGAATTTAATATCACGAGCGGCTCTCTAAAGATATGCGTGTCACCGACGGTGTCATGCAAATGATGAAAGAGATCTTGTACATTTTACTGTAATACACGCGCGCGAGAATGGCTTTGTTTGGGTGTTAAGACAAATACGGCAGCAGGTCTTACCTTCAATATTCTGTCATGAACTTTAAGTCCTTCTTCTTTCGAGGCCGGTCCGCCGTCTGCTACTTTGGAAACCACAATACCACCACCAACTGAATTGTTTCCGACCTGATAATAAAAACGGCGAAAAGTGAAGTGTTTGTTACGAAACAAAGACACGCAGAATTCTGTAGCTGTCGAGAAGGAATGCGTGGGTATCGAAATCCAAAGTTTCCGCGCGATGAAAGCGAAACGCGACAGAACGCGCGCGGCGGTTTACAACGTAGTATATTTGAAAACAGACAAAAGTGCACTCATTTATTTCACTACATCGGTATCCAACCGTGTTTATGAGTACATTCTTTCAAAAACAAAACAAAGACGAGTTCACTTTCAAAGGAACTTTCTTAAAGGACCCTACTTATCAATCGCCACAATACCAGTCAGATCGCCCAGAGTTTCACTAGACGTGATAACAAAATTATTAGAGTTTGATAAGGTTTTAGTTATGTGATAATCTTCTAACAAATCTCGCACCACATGCCTGTGCAAGTCGCGTTCTCCGCCAGAATAAATTTCGGGCGAGTTGTAAAGAAAACAAAGAAGCAGACGAAAGAATGAGAACAGGATTCTTAAGACCGATCGTGTCACGTACTGCGCGAACAAAGAGATTACTTGCGCGACGCGAACGAAATTCTCAAACAAGTGACGATTCAGAGCATCGGGGCTGTCTAGAATAACCAAGAGACCTTTACAAAATATAATACCTCTGCGCCCCCCATAATATTGAAACCGAGAGATCCGTCCACTCTGGATAAAGACACTTCGACTTCTATTTCTTCGGCGGCCTGCAAGTCAAAGGATATATGAAAGTCAACCGATTGGCAGCGGTAATCAAAAACACATAGAAAACGTATAAATTCGCTCGTGTCTGTTTACTTACAACTTAATAAAGTGTCGCTCACCTTGGCTAGAAAAACAGTCGGGTGTCGGTTATAATGGATAAATTCGAGCGAAACTACTTTCACAGTCCATGGCGCAAGCTATTGTTTAGCTTAATAAGCGACGTGCGCTAAGAGTGTATAAGACTGAGTACTCAGTAGGTTATAGTTGGAAGCAAACTCGAGCTAAAACAACTCTCTAAAAAATCCGCGCTTCGAGAGAGACAGAGAGAGGCGTTTTTTTGTAAGGTGCCTTAGGCCTCTAGAGGAATCACTACCTCTGTGGACCCCACAGAGCCTACTAATTGATCAAAACGATCCGGGTATTGATCTAGCTAGCTCACTGCACGTTCAAAACATACAAGCTATTCTGCGGTTTGGTCCCCAAATCAAACATATCACTGCGTCTGTATGCGCGCTCAACTGGAACAAAACATAATCAACTAAACACTAAGCTACACAGCTCATTCATAAATCACCTACCTGATCGGCTTCATCGTCTGTACGCTTCTTTAAAAATCCTACTTGAGAGCGGTATTCCTTTAATTGCCTTTCGAAATTTAGCACTTGAATCTGGTAGCTGTGTAACTCATTCTCCAGATTTAAAATTCGGTCCTGAAAAACCTCTTCCCTCTTGGCTATTCTTTCACAGGCCAATTCCTTCTCCTGCTCCGCCCTTGTCAATTTCATTTGGAGCGAAGCGACTTGCGCTTGAAGGGCTTTTATGCAGTCGTGTGCGTTGGAATCCTGATAGAGCAGCGGCAACCCGCAGCCATTTTCACATACTACTACTCGCGTAAATTCGCGAGCTTCCGGGGAGTTCGCTCTGTTGCGTTCCATAATTCTGCCTCCGGAAGAATTTTCCTTCACGAATTGGCATTTTAAAAGATGCGAGTGAATATCCTCTACTTTTAAAATGGCCGGGCAACCTCGGCGAAAATTTTCACATCGAATATTTTGCTTTGCGATAAGGCAACTTAGTGGCAGAATTTTCTTGAGATCGTCAACAGAAATCTGCTCACATGTATGAGGACAGTAGCCGCTCTCCGCTGTCCATCGAACCAAACACTGGGCACAGAACACATGTCCACATGGGGTAGCTAAGGGTTCTTCTAGAACGCCAAAACATATTCCACATTTCAAATCGTCGTCCACAGGGTCTAGTAACCTTTCCACGTCAAAACCCATAGCCGTCCCATTGAGCGTATAAAAAGAAACACTGAACTGCCAGATAAACGATACGCTTGGGCTTTTGAACTTTGCGACAAAAATGATGGGCGGAGTTTTGAACGCAACTGACAAAAGCTGTCAAAAAGCTCCCACAAGCTGATTGGCTTATGACTTATCCACATGTTCTTTTCCGGCGTAGCACTTCACCGCTTTTCCCGCATCTTCGCGCTAAATCATAATACCCAGAGTGTCACAGGTTCAATGGGATCACTGGTGACTACGTAACCCACAAGCTGATATTTCAATATATATAGCAACTGTAAAGCACGTCTTTCAACCCACGTGTTCCCATGAGAGTTCTATGCCTTAAACACTAGTCTACCTTTGTTATGCTGATTAGTCAGCGAGCATATATATTTTTTTATAGACCGTGGATGATCCACGGCACTTTTCTAGAAATTAAGTACTGCTGTTACTAAAAGGTTCGCCGAAGAAAACAAATGTTAAGGGCTTGAAAAGGCGAATAATGGTCAGAAAGCATTGTTATGTGAGAGGCTTGTTGTGATTTTGGGCTTTTCAAAAAACACCTAATTTCAATCCAGCTGCAATGAATTGACCTATCAAGTGGCGAGGTTTTGCCTTCCAAAAATATTGAGTACTAAATTTGGTAGTTGACGGGCATATGATTATATTAGCGCGCCTCACGTTTTGGTTTTTAATGGTCAGATCGTAACTTTGTGAGAGTGATAATTGAAAACAATCACACTACGAGCCGCTGAACTGCCCAACACATACGCTATATAATGAGCTTGAAAATTCACCTTCTAATCTTGTTTAAGGTAATTCTCTTTTTGTGTTCTCGCAAAAAACACACGGCAGAAGAATGGGATTAAAACAAGCCGTGCATTGGAAAACTATATTTGAGATGCAAAAGTTCTATTTAACATGAAACATCTCTCAATGGATTAATTTAGGCCGTGTTTGGTTAATTCTAGCTAATAATCGCTTCTCTTACTACTTTTGCATTCATAAAGAACTTGCCGCCTCAATTAGACAAGTGACCGATCTTTTCAAACATCGTTTAGTGGCTCTTCAGTGTTCCAATTTATTTTCCCTGGCTAAAACAGCTGAACGAAGCCCCTTAACGACGGAGAAGTGAGCATTGAATGGCCAGCATTAGCTCTGGATGCGCTAGAAATCACCTAAGGCCACGTCGTCTTCACGTAACTGCTTTTCAATTGGGTTTCGTGCTTAAATATCTTGAACGCGGCATACAGGCGATTTCGTTTGATGTTTAGAGAAGGACAATGATTTCTTTTTCCCTGGGACAAAGGGGGACGATTGCTTAATCTCAGCATTTGTTTGGGCCAAACGCTCCATTTGAATAGCCCCAATTACCTCTTAAGCTACTGAAAGAAGTCGCAAACCTTTTTCGCTTCGGGCGCAAGCCAGTATTGGTTCTTTCGGTAAATAAACAAGAGGCGTATTGACCGAGCATGCGATAATTTATGCCCGAACGGAAAAATCAGCCGAGTGAAGGCGACAAAACATCAAAATTTATCGCTCTCTATTGAAAACAAAAAAAGCGAAAAATGGCTAAGTTCATCGCAGGTAGTAATTAAGACGAAAAAAGATTCAAAATACAGCCCATTATCTTTCTATGTTGACCAAAACTAATTTTGGAAGCAAAAATAAATGTTTACTGAAAGTTTAGCACCGTCTTCCTCTGTTAAATTTATGCCACTTTGTTGTAATTAGCCATGCTTAGCTAGTGGTAGGCGCTAATTTGGCGAGAGTTTTCTAAGGTATTCTCGTTTAGTTTTTTTCGCGGCGGGGATAATCCGAGAGATTTCTATAAACCTACAATAGCTTGGGCTAGACCTAAATCATGTCTGAACTCCGGAAACGCTCGTCTCGAAATTTTAAGTTAAGGTTTGTTTTGATGAAAATTAAAAGGAATTTGCGCGATTTTTGGCATTTTTAAGCGTGATTTAAAATAATAAACGCCTTAAGTTAATGATCAAAGCTTCTTTTTGGGAAAAATTCAGACTTTAAAGCTGTGATACGTTAGATTTTTCAGTGATAACGGCGTTATTTTTCGCTAGTAAGGAAATATCGTATTTGGGAAGTTTTTAAAGGGAAAACACAGTAATCCATTTAACGGCGCCTATCTGTCATTCCTCAACCTTTTGCTTCCTAATGACCAACCAAGGCGCCTGTAACATCGCTTTATAATAGCGGCAGTTAGGAAACAATTTTTGGGTGTTACCGGAAAAATAGAGAAAAAGAAGACTGCGAAGTTCTTTTCCGCTTTTACTTGGGTGTTTTGGGGTTTTGCAATGCATTACTTTGATGCTTGTACAAACAAAAAGAAAAGTATCTCACCGAATTACCTTGTAAGTGGGAACATCACGCGATTGGCATGTTACAAGATACCAAAATGACAGATGTAAAGTTTTTAAGATCAAACACCCTGTATTGGGGTGATGCGATGGACTTAAATAGACACCGCATAAAAAACACCAAAAAACTGAAACTTATAAGCAAAACTGGTTTGTTTTAAAACAGAAGTGGGAATTTTTTCCGATTATTTGTTAGCAAATTGTTTCAGGGATCCATGAAGGAGAGAAAAATTTACACTAAGACATTTTGGTTCACAATATTAATTAGCCCCACGAATTTCGGGGTTAAAGCAAGCCGTATTCCACTATATTCATTAATGACCATTGGCAGACTTTTCGGTCGTACCTGTCTAACTGGGGATATCAAAGCAAATTGCTGTTGTACAAACTAATTATATGTTGCATTTCATATTGCTTAATTGTGCATCTGTGTAATTAAGCAACACATCATTTTTCGACCCAGAAATTGGATTTTATGATCTGTATTAAGTTGGATTGGGCTATGACATGATGGCTTTAAATATTACGGCCGATGTTTATCTTGGAAAGAGATGAAAAACAGATCTTTGCTTATTTATGAACATAGAATGACAGTGAACCATTTAGTTAAAGAGAGCTAAAGAGGAACAGACAATTGCACTAAAATGTTTTCCTCGGCTAGATGAAAGGATATAATCTGGATTTTATCGATATTTCAACTCATAAAAGCGCGGATTTATGACGTGTCCCCGGTGGAGAAATTCAAGTTTCGCCTTCGCCGGGGTCTCACAACAGGCTGAAAGACGCAGATTTTAATTTATTTTCAAAAAGCGTTAAGTTTGAATCGACTGAAACTAAGCTTGTTAGAAACAAATCCCTTATGCTGCTATTCAGCACTGGTAAACATAGGCTAAGGTTGGGAATTAAGCAAAACGAGAAACACAAACAAACGTCGCTTTTTAGCTGTTGTATATTCACACCCTATGTGTTTACGGAACTCTATTGTACAAAAACAATCATTTGTTTTTATCTGTACCCGGATTAAAGCCTCAGACAGAAATGAGAGAAATACTGGCTAATGAAGGCAAAAAATATAGATCAGATCATCAAAAATTGCCTCGAACCACATTTTTGTTTTCTTCGTTCAGACCCCCATGAAGTTTCGGACGGTAATTAGCTTCTTTTCAAATAGAACAAGCAGTTTTTTGATTCCTTATCAAACATTTTGCGCCAAAAAAGGCTAGACAGAAGTCAACGTTTTCGGATCGAGACAATTGAGTATTTAGAAGCTAGCCGAATCTGCATTCAATACGGTATTGTATTGATTCAGGCTGTTAACTGAATATTTCTACTAAAGTTAAGGTTGAAAATGATGTGGGGGAACAGTAGCCATGGTAACGTGCCTGTAGGGAAAACCTTTAAATTAAACTTGGGATCAAGACCGATATTTCTGCGGTTTAAAATTAAAAACAAGAAAATTGGACTAGTTCCAATAACCTTCCCCCTTTATGAAACCCTTTGTAAAACTAAATTTCCGGAATCGAGTGAAAGGGCAATTCATTATTTTATTCATCGATCATTTCTCTTTTACTGTAATCCAAACTTGCGCATTAATTTATTCATTTCTGTTTTGTTGTAATCCAAACTGGCGTTTCTGAAAAAATGTCTAAAGTTGAATAACTCATATTTTTTTCGATTTTGAATTTTCAGTTTATTTATATGTTATATCAAAAGATGTGGATTAATAAAATTCACATTGAAACAAAATCTAGAGGCAGCTTCTTTCGCGCTCCTCGTAAAACACGGCCGCGCCTAAACCTTGAGTAATTTTAAAGATCACTGAGGCCGGGAAACACATCAGAAGATTTATTACTTATCTCTCAATCACTGTATATTCATCACTGTCTAATTTCCTGCCTAATAATGTGGTCAAAGCGAACGACCAAAACAGCTTCTGGATCGGGCAAAAAATGTATTTCCCTGCTGCTTGTTTAAGCAGCTTGTGCAGCATGTATCTTTTACATTAGGGGAGAAGTGATTAGCGCAGTTTAGTACCATGTTAATCGACGCCAAACTGAACACTGTTTGCTTAAGATTCGAAGCAGTTCTTTATGAAACGGAAATGAAAGGCAAATAAACCGACATTATGACAATATGAACTACCTGGAAGGCGCACAGCCGACAAATAGGGCTTTCAAATTCTGTTCCAATAGAAACATTGTTTCTTAATCTCACTTGACTACCGCCCAATATGGAACAATTCAAGATTCGTGCATTTGGTGTTAATAGGCTCTTTTAGAAAGATATTAACAAGTTGACACGTCTTTAGTTAAAAGGCGAAGTCATTTCGCCGAAGCCTTTATGATATTGAAGAAAGCCGCGGCATAAGGAAAATAAAGGTTTTTTTCTCGTAGGCCTAGGAACGCTTCGTAATCGAAAGGCGTACTTCAGCACTTTTAAAAAACGAAAAAAAACACGTACAATTTGCGTCAAAAGCGGAGCGAAAGAAAATTAAACATAAAACTCTTCCAAAGGACTACCTGCTCAGTGGATAAGGGGCTTATTATTTGAAGAAACCCCAGGTACTTTGTCATTGACAACGAAAAAGGAGAAGCTAATGTAAGCTTCAACTTTCTCGAACTGTTCCAAACTTCCTATAACAACCAACGACCAAATGGGAAGTAAAGCGCCTCGAAAAGAACAAAAACGAAACAAAAAAAAGTAAGTAACAAAAACAAAAAAATAAAATCACCTACGTCAGTTTTTAACGAAAGGGCGAGAAAAGTTTCTCTTCCTCAGATTTAACGATACATTTTAAAATCAACCTTGTGTTCTTTTTTTCTCTGCCGCGATGAACCTGTAAGCATACTAATGATTTCGGCAAACATTCTAAATGTAATTACACATTTTTAATTTAAGAAACACCGCTTTTGTTTCACGATTGTGATTTTAATAAGCCGAAGGAAAAATAAAGTGCGTGGAAAAAACGCAAGAAAACACAGCTGATAAGAATTTTGTTTTATTCACACTCTTGCATGAGCAAAACTGTACATTACAAAAGTCGGCTTCACTGCTTTCAGAACACGCCTCATTACTGAATAAATAAGACTTTTTTAAAAAGATGAACTAAAAGTCTTCTACATGGTCTATACCTTAATGGCTTTCGCATTCACCGCAGGCGAATGTTCATCGAAGAATCGCATGATTTTTTCTTTTACTTGTTCGCTAGCAAACAATAAAAGCAACTAACTAAAAGAAATAATTTACAAACTAGGATGTTCTTAGCAATACAATTTCCATACGTTAACCTACAATTTTATATTTTATTATTCATATGCTAAAAACTTACATTAGAAGTTCTATGTGTCATTCAAAAGTTGGAGATTTCGCATTAAAATTTCATGGTAAGAAAATAGTGCAATTATCTTGGACTAAAGATAAAAATATCCATCCTTTATCTAAAAACTATAACTACGCCTTACAAAAGAAACAGCGAGAGTTGCTACATCTAACTGATCAGTATAAGCCAACATGAAAGATGAAATACGTTAAGCAAGCCTGTACAATCTTGTTGAGTTTTTTAAACCCGCAAAAAGAAGCCGAAAACTTTCTTGTTTCATTACGACTTGAAGACGTTACTTTAAGCTTTACATTTACAAAGTTTGCTTCAAAACATGTATATTAATTAGTTTTAAATACAAAATATCTACTCCTTTTGTCAGATGTTTCCAAATGACAGTTCAATCAACAGAATCTGCAAAATAACAATAGAAGCTGTTAGTTTGAAGCTAAAACCTATAAAGCTAATGCTGGAAAAGCAAGAACGTTTTTATATCCAAACTATTTTATATCCATAGCCATATAGGAAAGTCGTTCGTTAGACAGAATGTTTTCTTTCTTTCTTCATTTAATAATAATTAAAAAATCCAATACAGTCAAACCTCCTGTAAACGACCACCCAAAATGCGAAAACGTAGTGATCGCTTACCAGATGTGGTCGCTTATAAGAGTTGAACTGCAGGAGGTCTCGCACGGAGAAGAGGTCCAAACACATCTACTTTTTGAAGAGATTATATTGCATGCAAGTTCTAGGTTACAATGTACGTAAATCCATGTTGTTCCTAAACGTTCTTTTCAAACTCTGAGTAGCGTAGTCCATTCAGTGAACACAAAGATCTGACCATGATATTAGGTGGTCGGTTAGAAAAGTTAAGAATAATGGAAACTTCTTAAACTGTCATCCCTAAAGTGGTCGCGGTCGCTTACGATGAAAAGAGGTGGTCGTTTACAAGAAGTTCGAACTATAGAGCTTTGACTGACAAAGTTTTGGTGTTTTGGATAAATGGTCGGTTATTGGAGATAGTCGCTTACGAGAGTTGGTCGCACAGGGAAGTTCGACTGTATATTATATCACAATAACTTTTTTCTCATAAAAAAAAAAAAAAACATTAAGGGGTAAAGATAATAATCATTTTACATTCATTTTAGATTAGAACCGATTCAGGTGCAAAAATGCAAGTTGAACTATAACTTAAGAATACAGTTTTTTTGGCAAAAAATCTAAAAATAACTAGTACATTGTATCTTTATACTGCGAGACGCTTAGGTCGAAAAGGGTAATCATTTCTACACCACGTCCCCCACTCCACAACTGGAATTTGATTAATCTTAATCTGTCCTTACCGGAAAGAAAAAAAGTGAACGTGTTCAAGCCAGATATCTGAATTAAGAAAACTTTACTGTTTCCCATTTCAAACACTGTTTAATCCAATAAAGTATTAAAGATCAATCCCCCAAGGATAAAAAATAACGACCCTTACTGTGTGTTTGACACTGCATTTTTATGGTGTACAAAGTGATTCTAACTTTCTAGTCTGTGGATCAAATCCCATGGTGAGACCACTTAAATGAAACCTTTATCAGCAGTTCTTTCACATGGTCCTATTTGATTAGAATGTAGTTCTAACTTTTGAGTCTGCGGATGAAATCCTATGGTGTTACCATTCAAATAAAACCTCTTCAGTAGTACTTTCACATGGTACTATTTATTTAGTATGTAGCTCTAACTTTTGAGTCTGTGGGTGAAATCCCATGGTGTTACCATTCAAATGAAACCTCTTCATCAGCACTTTCACATGGTACTACTTATTTAGTTAGCAGTTCTAACTTTTGAGTCTGTGGGTGAAATCCTACGGTGTCACCATTCAAATGAAACCTCTTCAGTTGTACTTTCACATGGTTCTGTTTATAACGCGGTGCAAGTTGGATCCAACGTTTTGGTCTGGATGAAAGCCTGCAGTGTGACCATTAAAATAAAAGCTATTTTTTGCTGTATAATGTCATTCTAACTTTTAAGTCTACTGACAGAATGAACGCATCTGATGAGGAAATCCGAAGAATGATTACAAAAGTGCAAACTACTTAAGGGAATTTTTAAGTGGTCTAGCCTAAATTTCACAGGCCAAAATCTATTTTGCCCTGGATATTCCAAGTCATAGACTGTTGATAATAGTTTAAGTACGTTAAGCCAGACATTCTAAACGAGATCGGACCATCAGTTTAAGATTTCCTTTGATCACAATTTTTTTTAAGGCTTTTTACATGGGATGCCAAAAATTGTCTCTATGGTCTGTGCCTTCCTGCTTTAACAGGTTCTTGAGGGTTTACAAAAGCCAAGGGCAAAGAAATTTACGGAAATGCTTTCAGTAAAACACTTTCAAAGTTGTTTGGCACGATGCTTAAGAACGTAACGAAGAGAAACTATTATACTATAGAAGCAAGGGAAGCCGCAAATTCCTGGAATGTTTTGATCAAGTAGCATGTAATGACCGAGAAGGAATGTCAATTATCCTACAATAAAACATATTTTTAACAATTGGATTGACTCGTTAAGAGATTGACTTACTGAGCTAAGCTTTGGTCCAAATGAGTAAAAAAAATTGTTGTGATCAAAAATTACAGTTAAGATGCAGGCAAACCAATAAAGTACGATTTTGCTTTGTTTTTAATCTGTGATGAAACATCCCTTAGCACTTCCTGTCATGAATAGGGTGGAGTGATATGCATTTAGCTCCCTACAAAGTGATTTGTAAGGTGTAGCTCATTAATTTGCCTAAGTTAGTGGTTTTAGCTTATAGAAGCACCAGAGCAGTAAACAGTTGTCTCTCGCTTTCAACTTCTCTCAAGTCGCTCAAAATGTATCCACATTCGCACAAGATAATACGAAAGAAGGTGAAGGTCACTTTTCCCTTAAAATTTATAAAATTTGGATCTATCTTTTGAGTCTGTGGACGAAGTTCCACGTGTCGTTCAATAAAACTTGCTTTCACTTGTTTTATAGTATTCTAAAAAGTAGTATAGTATTTGCAAGAAGTCATAACTTTGGATTTAAGCGGTTACAAAGACTTTATAGAAAGGATGCATGAAGAGGACGGGAAGAAACAACTCCTAAATTGTTATGCGTCGGTTGTTACACAGTTACGGAAGCCCATTCGCTTATGGGCATTGTTTAGATAATCCCGCGATATTGCGCTAATTACAGAGTTAAGAAAACGTTTTATTTGTATCATAGTTAGACGCTCAATATTAAAATGACACGTAACTAGAACATTCCACGGGGGTGTTCGGTCGATCACCGAACGATGTTTTTTTTCTTTCGGCATCAGTAAAAATTGTATTACTCAAATGCGACCGGGCCTGCTCTTCACCATGGCTAAAATTAGTGTAAGAATATAAGACGATTATCAAACGATAAACACATCGTTCATAATATCCTGTTAATTCAAACGTGATGGCTTATCTGGTTATCTATAGTACAACGGGAAAGTACGCGAGCTTCTAGTGCCGGGCCGTCACCTTAGCCATGCAGTTATAACAAGAACAAATCTTGTGCAACCCTGCTACACGTATGTCCTTACGAACTGAAAATACAGTTCGTACGTGCCAGAAAAAAACACCAGATAATTTGAAAACTGGATATACTACAAGAGCGGGAAATATTTAGATCTTGCGTGGTTGTAATTCTAATCTTACACGTTAAGCTGCCTATAAAAACAAGCATCTTAACCTTGGCGTGTGCTATTCCAATTCACGAGGAACCCAGGTGAAAAAAGAAAAACAGATCTTTCATTGATAATAAAGAGGTGTTTTTAAACTTAAATACCTCCTAACATTCTTCCAAATAATATTTTTCTAAAACTTCTACGACTTTTTTACAACAATTCGTGCCACATCAAGTATTACGTGCAAAGACTTTAGCGAAAGGAAAGATTATATACCCTTCTCTGCTTTAAAGCTGACCTATTTTAAAGCTTTATAGTCTTCTCCCTTGGCGTGATTTTGTCATTTTAAGCACAGCTATTATGCGATAAGGAGCTAAAAAACGTGCGGTGAACGTGACAGCTTATAGTTGTTTTCCTTTATACATCTGATAATAATATCATTTTCTACCTATCTGCTTTCAATCTTAAACTCTTGGCGTTTGTTTCCTTTTAAATTCACGAGACAGAGCAATACGCCTAGAAAATGCTTGAACAAGTAGAAGGTAGAAAAGACTACCATGAAAACTGCCGCCAAAAATCAGACACGAGTCTTGTACGAGACCAAAGCACGAGTCATTAGGAAGTGAAGGAGAATCAGTCATGACTGTTTAGCTAACCTTATCATAAAAAACTTAACGTTCAAAGGGGTGTGATATTTTGCACTCCACGTGCAATGACCTTAAAGGAGAAAGTACAGCCCTAGGAAAGAACATTGATATCAACATGATCAGCGATGCGATCTATTTTAAAGTTTGAGTTTAAGCTCTTTAGAGGTCGAAAAAGCTTACTTTAGAGTCACTGACGTATCAGGCTTCTTGAGTTCTCAATACGTTGCGTAAATTGGGCGCAAGAAATACTCAAAGAGGAAATATTAAATAGTAGCTATTCTTGCTTATGTACGTATGTGAGGTAAAAACAAAATAAACAAAGCAAGAAAACCTATGGGCACACCCTAAGAAAAGTAAGCCGATTTACAATCAGGGGAAGATATCTGAAAGATCACAGGCCCACCACCCTGCCAGATGTTTCGACGACTTTCAGCACAAAACTAGTTACTTTTGGACCAATAAACTAGCTCTCGTGTAATCGATTCCATATTGTAAGAGAACCTAATCTACAAATGTTTGCCTTACGACATGATCCCTTGTCATATTATCCACTTTATAAGCCATTCCACTTTTCTTCTGTGGATTGTCAATAGACTGTCAAAAAGGAAGCAAAATTCAACACTTACGTGCAAGTACATTGCACTCGTATGGGAAGCTGTCAACTCGCGTGTCTCCCCGCGTGGCGCGTTCGTGAGCGCCATAATCGCGCGTTCCACGATAAACGTGTGCTTTGATGCTTCATGTGATATGAAAACGCCACAACCGCAAGTCGACTACCATTTAGTGATTTAATTACAGGCTCCTTATCGATCAACCGCTAGAAGACAGAAATAGGATAGCTATGGCTAATGCAGGCTAAATCCCACCCTTATAAGACTGAAAGAAGTATCATCGGAAGGCGTAGATCGTTACAAAGTTAATCGTGTGATAAGGAAAATATTTACTTTTGTTTAGCTATGAACAAACCAACGCAAAGCTGGTTTGAAAGTCACAAAGAAGACTTCAAAAGACACCCGCAGTCATTAACTCATATTGGCTTTTCTAATTTAGAGGGTTGGTTATTTCATGCAAGGTTTGTCAAGCATTGTTGTTGAACCCCTGGCTCTTAAAACACCACTGACCCGTAAACGCTCGCTTGATGTCGGACTATTATCATGTAAGCTTTATCTCGCTTCCCGCCGACACTCAACAACAGAGGAAGAACGTCAAGTGTTATCAAAAATAGTGCCCCATATCAGAGCCTTTATGAATACAGTACCTCCACAGCTCAATGCTGTTTCGTATTCTTTCAATTTGAATGAACAACGGATCCAAACACCAAGAATGATCTTACATAGCATACGAAACAGTAAATAATCCCTTGCTGTCTTGAATAGTTAGTGTAAGATTTTAGTGACCACTCAATCGTCCGACACAACACAACCCGTCTTCAACAGTATTTGCTTTAGAAAGGGACGGAGTTTTCAGAAATGACACCATACCTTCTTGTGATGAGTTCACACTTGGGAATCTTGAAAGCTGCCAAAGAAACAAAGGAAAGATGCCATTAATCCAAGCGTTAGACAACGTGGCGGGTACACTCAATGCATGCCCAGCCATTAAGTTATTAATAGTTTCTTGTTCATAATGAGTTCACAAAAAGCCTTTGTGGTTAGTGTAATTAGGCCACTGTGGGAACAAGCGATACTGGAAGGAAAACGTTTATCAAGAAATCTAGAAAACTCTAGAAGAAAGTAAGATAAACTTGAGAAAAATTACTCCAGTACTTTAAGGTGCCATAAATACTTCGACTCCAAAACAAATACAAGTCAGTAACATATGCGTCGATAAAACAAGCCCCAGTTTTTTTAATTTCAAATTACAGGTCTACGATGCTGTATGAGGCAGTTCTCAATTGCTAAGTTTCTGGATAAAAATCAACGGAATGGCAAAATGAGTAAAATGAAAACTGTTTTGTCACAGTGTACAAATCGTTCTACCATCAACTTGTCATGTAAAATGCATGAAGCGTGACCATGAATATGAAATGCACTGTAAGTTTCCCAAGTCGCTTGGTTTGCAGTAATTTTGAGGCTACAATTTTCAATTTTGGGAAAAGAGCGTTCTAATGGCAGGTAACGAGATGTAAAAGGAAGGAAACGCGAAAATAAAAACCAGCTAAACTAATTAACAAGTATGTTACAATGGCTCGGTGTTTACCATTTGACGCCCTCGGTAATTGCCGTTCTTAAAAACAATTAAATCTCCCCTGGATAACACAGCGGGAAGCAAATACGATGACACTTCATTCCCGGTAATAGCAAAGTCAAAATCGCAAATTCCAGCAATTAGAATTCTGAAAACAAATGTTGAAACTCGATAGTACAACTGAAGAGATTTCATTTGAATGGTAACACCATAGGATTTCATCCAAAGACTCAAACGTCAGAGCAACTTACTAAATAAATAGTATCATGTGAAAATACTGCTGAAGAGGTTTCATTTGAATGGTAACACGATAGCATTTCATCCACAGACTCAAAAGTTAGAAGTAATTATTAAATGAATATTGCTTTGTGAGAGCACCGCTGAAGAGGTTTCATTTGAATGGCCACATCACAGGATTTCAACCCCAGACTCAAAAGTTACAATACATAACACGACTGCATAATCGACTAGAGACCTACAATTTGTAGCTCCCCTAACAGAAATAGAAAAACGAATACTCTTAACTTAGGTTGCGCCACAGGAAGCGCTAACCACAACGCAAACTGGTTTATTGTTCCATTAACTCAAGCCAACTTAATTAACAAAAGAAGTGTTTTAATTTGAGTTAACTAAGTGCGCCTCTAGCAAAATCTTAAGTTTGCAAAATAGATTCGTTAGAGAAAAACAGGGAACGCGATTATATTGCAGTCGGACTTTAAAAACGCAGCAGGGCGTCAGAACGTGATACCAAATTGCACTCCTGCATCGCTAGACCCCACCTTGGTTTACAAGAAATGCTGCTGTTATTTGGCATTTCACCCTTAAGGAAAACGCAGCAAAACACCTTGTTTTGCCCGTCAGCGCCCGGCTCCCGCTAAGAACGTTTCCTAGCTTCATGTTAACTCCTGCGCACTAAGGAAAAATCTATGAACAAATCCTAATTTTCACTTCGTTAAATACTGAAATCACAAAAACAAATGCAATCACGTGAGAGCACTGCTTCAGAGGTTTCATTTGAATGGTCACACCATAGATTTCGTCCACAGACTCGAACGTGAGCAACACCTTAAACAGCATAATAAAAAGAACAATAGGAAAGTAATACTCAGTAGGTTTTATTTGAACTTCTTCGCATGTCTTCACTATTGACTCGAGCCTGAATGAGAAACCAACGAAGAGCACACTGCTGTTATTTTGTTACCGTAGCCTGAAGGTATACGGTGCAAAAATATCCGTGAACTATCACCCGCCGCTCATAACAGTTAACAGCTTTCTGTTTATCACGAGAGGAGAGCAATAAACGGCACAACGGGACACTGAGATTGGCAGGCGTTCACAAAATGGTCACGCTTTTATAGAATAATGAAAATGAAAATAGCACAATAGAATCACAGGAAGGCAATGGTTTCTTATTGAGATGAAAAGTCGAGGGTAACACACGCAGCGTAAAAAAACAGCACCACAGGAAAGTGCTGCTGACACACTTTCTTTGAATAACCAAACTACGATTTTTTGACACAGATAAAACGTCACAACCACTACTTATTACTAGGTAATAAACAGCGCCGCGGGGAGGTGTTGCTTCATTACCGTCATTTTGATTATCATTAACAGAAATTATTTCTGAATTTAACCAAGTAAAGTTTTATCTATTAAAAGTAAGAAAACTTCAAAGTCGATATTGAAACATGTCACGCAAACTACCCGATACTTTTCCCAGTTTTTGTCTATGTTAATGTGAAAAAGGGGAAAGCGCTAACACACAAACTCTCTAAATGAAGGGAATGGAAGATGCGACTTTCTTAGAGGAAGAAACATTTATAGGTTGCAGTAGTAGGGAACACTCACACAAGCGTGCATATAAGAAAGGTGTCTTAAAACTCTTTACACTTTTATTCCCAGAGTTAATGATAGTCTTGTACGGTGGTTCCAACTTTTAAGTCTGTGGACGCAAACCGACGGTGTGACCACTCAATTGAAACCTCTTCAGCAGTACTTTCACATAATGCTATTTGTATTTCAGTATTCTACTTATTGACATTTGGAATTTTTGATTATTGACTTTGGTCACTTAAGATGGGTTTAATTCTATAGCAAGATACAAGGAGGAGTGTTCACGTATTAGCACGTATCAGCTTGTCTAAACAGCAGGAGGTTCCGTCCCTAAGAACTTCATTTCGTATTCCACACACGAGCAGAAAACAATAGTCCACAACTCAGAGGAACGAGTCAACTGCGGAGACATGTGTTTCACGCTTTTGAGCCTGGGGACTGCGTCTTATAGTATGACCAGCAGTACTTTCTCAGGCTTTCCTGACAGACATAGAATGAGAGTTGTGAGAGAGGACAAAAAAGTTGGAAACTCCATGTACAATACCGCAACAACAACAACAACCACGTTTTGTAATATTGAACGGTTTTGAATGCTCACGTCTGCGTAGCAGGAGATTCCGTCCCTGAGCACCTCATTCTATATTCAACGCCCGAGCAAAGAAGAACACAATACTTCCAAAACAACAACGGCACGCGTGAGGTTCGACAGCTAACAGAAGCACGTAGGTTGGGGCAACCTTAACAGTTAACATTCCATATAGCAACTATTGGAAGAGGAGTTTGAAGCCTCTGTACCTCTCTACATTCGCGCCAAGAGAATGATTAAAATTCTAAGTAAAGTAAAACTTACCACTCATAATAAACCGCTAGTTACTATGTCAGAAAGATAATAATGGAGGGGAAATTAAACGCAACGGTGGCAAAAGCGTTGGAAAAGTACCCAAAGAACAAACCCAAACAGTAAAGGAGAGAACCAACAACAAACTCAACCCACACGTGACGCCGACGCCGGGATTTGAATCCAGGCCACAGATTGGGAGACGAGCGCCCTAGCAAACGCCCCGCCCTAAAACAAATAATTAACCCTTTAAGTCCCAAGATCCACATACAAATTCTCCAAACTGATCTCCATACATTTCCTTGAAGAATTAGTTGAGAGAATTTGGTAAAAGATCAAATATTTTTCTCTTTGTGATCATTTTGTTAATTCTCATAGACTTTGCTCATGACAGTCTATGAATATCGTTAGGAGAAAATTGATTTTGAGCACTATTGGGCTTAAAGGGTTAACAGATGAGGATCTAGGGCTACCACTCCGGGTAAAACTGGAATTTGACGGATAATGTGGTTTTTCGGAGAAGTGGAAACCGGAGTGTCCGAAGTAAAACTCCTCAGATCAAGGAAGAAAAGCAGCTGCAAACTCGAACCACACATCACGTCGCCCCCGAGATTCGAACCCGGGTAGGAGGAGTGTGCTCTCTCCAATGCCCCGCCCTTTCTCACCCATGGCACAATTGGTACTTACTCGGTTGGATGTCCCACGGTTACTCGGTACTCCTCTCCGCCAATCTGCACCAAAGTCTCTTTTTTCTTTGAGCCCCGTCTTCGGAACCGTCGTTTTTTATCTTTCGGGTCGCTTGAAGCAGAGCTAGCACGGGATCTGGGTCTCTCGTGTCGATGCCGATGCTTGTCTTTATGATGGCGGTGATGGTGGTGATGATGATGGTGATCGGAAGGGCTACAATAGGAAAATAATAATAGGATACAATGGAACCTCTACTCAGGGGACACTCTCGGGACCGAGGAAAGTGTCCCTTGAATAGAGGCGTACCCTGAATAGAGGTTGGGCTGGGGTTTGTTGAGAATTAACCCACAAAGACAACACTAAAAAGGTCATCAGACCCTAAGATTGGGGGAGTGGGGGACGTGTCTCAGAAAAAAAAAATTTCCGCCCTACGGGTCTCAGTTTAGTCTAAAAATAAGGGAGTGGGGAGAGGCCGGAACCCCCGAGCCCCTCACCTGGATCCATCACTGCAACAGACGATGGTTTCCCTTAATCAACGGAAAAACTCTACAGCAAACACCTCGATCTCCCAAAACAAAAACAAAGAAAACAAACCATACCTAAATGGTGTATTTTCACCATCTTCATCGTCTAGCACGACAGGAGGAGGGACAGGATTCTTGGGTTTCTTCAGCGCTGACTTCAAAGGTTTCTTCAAGGTGCTTTCCGCAGACGGAGCGGTGTCTGAAGTTGCGGCGGAACCGGACACACCCTTATCTTGTATGATCTCCGGTACAGCTTTGAATGAGGCACGTTCCTTTTTAGTTATCACTGTTGGTATATCTTCATCTCCGGTATCGGAGGACGAATCTCCCTCGGCTTCTTTCGATGGTTCTTCCTCTGGAGTGGTTTCTGTGAAATAGAATAGGAACATCGATAATTCCACCGACTCTGTCTTGAGTCATGTTTGTAGTGTTTCGTAAGGCGGTTGTTACTTAGGTATGTGAACGAAACTTGTTAGGTGTAAACCGTTCCAGTGCTATCAAACAGAAAAAAAGGGGAAAAAACGTACCCATTGGTGTACTGTGCATAGGTCCGTCTGAAGCGTAAAACGGAGCTGTAAATACAAATAACATTACTTCATGTTAGCATAAAAACCTACTGACTGAAAAAAATAGTCCCTTCCCATTTTAGCTCGTGTCTAAAGAAGTTTTTACTCTTGCTATTTGTAGCTGACGCAGACAACTCCCTGAAACAATCAGAATTCTATGATCAAGTCACGCAAACTTTCGGTTTTACTTCTGATTCGATTAAAAACGGCACGAGATTTTTCAGCCAATCACAAATCATAACAGTGTCAAAACAAGACAACTCTGAAGTATCGATCACCACAGCTGGAGTTATCTCTAACTTTTGACCGTCTTTACAAATGCCGAAATTAAAAAACTTTGTCCTTGTGCGTCCCATTTTGCTTCAATAGGATACCAGTCATCATTGTGAGATTTATAGGGGCATAAGGGAGAGTAAAGTTGAATTGTAATTATGCACCCTATTGAAATTAAAGTGTTATTATTATTTACGTAAGGGTTTGCTACTAAAGAAGTGTTGCCAAAAATATGAATAGCCTAACCTTTTCTGTTTTTCCTCTTTCTCGGTGTCTTGTCTTTTGGCCAGCCATTTTTACTCGGGACTATAGATACAAACAACAACAGAACGTTAATATCTTACTGAAGGCTGATGCACGAGGAAACTTCCTGGGGAAACGAACCAAACAGTATGCGGTAGAAACAGTGCTGAAAAAGTACTAGAAACCATTACTCCTTGAAAACGGAGTGAAACGCCTGCTGCTAATGTGGTCTGCATGTAAGATTACGCATGAAGTAGTGAAGCTAGGAACGTGTGGGATGTAAGATCTCTTCACCTATGCCACGTTGAATATCTAGAGCTAAGAACGTACCATTTTCATCCTCGGAATCAGATGAATCGGACGCGATACCACGTGAAGACGGCCGTTCCTCTTCCTCTTCTGACGAAGATTCTGGTTGAGTCGTGCTCGCCTCTGTAACACAACAAGCAAACAAACAAATAACATATTAAAAACTACTTTGAAACATCAACTCTCGGCTACTTTTAAAACTAGCCTAAGAAAACAGCCGACAGGTATTTCCTCGCGAAATGAATTCTGAGGAACGAGCGTGGAAATTTTGATTGGTCGTGGCGCCAGGGAAATTTACTTTAGCCAATCAGAAGCACTACCCAGATCTAGAAAGTGACACGTCATCAGTATGGAATTACTGCGCTCGTTTCTCAGACGTTATTTGGCGGGAAAACCAGTGGTAGCGTCGCCAAACGTCGGCTGTTTTCTCAGGTTGATTCAAAACATTTTCGTTACTTAACAACATTTGTAGTCTTAATCTGTTCGCATCAGTTACAGTGATGATCGTATTCAGAAAAATTCGCTTAAGATCTGTTGATATTACAAAAGTCGCGAAAGCAGTGGCTGTATTACCTGACTTATCCGGTTGTTCCCAAATTTTTCTTGCCAGTTCTAAAAAACAATCAAATACAATTACGCACGGGTTGACTCAAAATTTAAATCAAAGTAGTGATGGAGGTTACTGCACTATCGGTCAATAAATTAAACATAAACGCTAGCTTACAAGTACAAAAGAAAAAAATTCTTACCCAGTTCTGGATTATCTGGGTATTTACTCTTTTTTACAACTTCACCATCTAAAAATAAAAATAGTGATACCAGCGTTATGAAACTACGGCGACTATAAGGGGAATTGGTACAAGCTTTCGGCGCAACGATTTCTGGGATCGATTGGTGGGGCAAGCGTTATTTATGATTGGTTAATGGTTGCCTTGGATACCATCGACCAATCGTAACAAACGCTTGTCCACCGAAATGATCCCAGAGATCACTTCTCTCACAGCTTGTAACCGTCCTCCCTAGAGTTGCTGAAGTAAGGAATGCTCAAATTCCTTAGTGCGAAATTTCTACAAAGGCGAAACAAATGATGGGGTATTGAGGGAGTGGGAGGAAAACTAAATTAGGTTGATATCTAAGGAGAAATGCAAAATTAACTGTAGGAATCAGTCTACAGGAGACGGCTGCGAGAAAATTTACATTTCGGTGAGTGATTTCAATGTTATTGGGGAGCTTATACAACGAAGACGACTACGACAGCATTGAAAACGTCGCTAAAAGAATGAGGTTTGCATCGTTTCAGCCTTCATCGCGTCCATTTGAACCCCCTCAACTTGTTAATTGTACGCGATTTTTCCTGAAGTTAAATTCTTAAGGACTTCATCTAGGTTCAAAAAGACAAAAGAAAATTCTTCGTCGTATTTTCATCTCCGCCATTAAACGTCGCATTAGGAGGTTTGACGACGTAGCAGTTAAGTGGACGTCAAGAAATGTACTAAAAAGCGTGATGCACCTGCAGAGCTGTTGTTTTGCTCATAAAATCAATTGTTTTTTTTTTTACGTTGTCGTTGTACTCGTGGTGATTGCTTAAGCTCCCTATTGTCGGAGACGGACGAATCTACCTGGGACGCTGGTATCTTCATCTCCCAAAGTATCTGTTCCGTCTTCAGTCGTATAACGACTTGTTATGCTGCTGCGGAACCCGCTACTCGACGGCTCCGTGGTAGATGTGCTGGTGGCGTTGCCCTCATCGTCAAAATCGTACGGCGTCCGAAGTGGCGCCATTTCTCCAGGATGGTACGAGCGTTTCTACCAAAAAAAAAGACGAAACAGTGAACTTTTAAGATAAAGAACGACGCTAAAAGCTACCCAGCCTTCTTTACTTAAACAAGACGATCTGTTCATCTTAGGGGAGATTTTAAATTTTAGGAGCAAAACTTATCTCATAAGCACACACGCTTACATGGCCACGGTCTCTGGGAATGGCTACAACTGAATTTCGCGCCACTTTTTAACTAAATCCGGCACAATAAAAGTAACACCGAAAGTTCCATGGTCTCGTCACAAGTATTTCCCACCCTTCGCGCCTGTTACATGCTTTGCGACGAGCTCTGATTGTTAACTGGATTGTCAAGGCCTGATGTGATTGGCAGATTAGAATGATTCCTTTGGTTCTGATTTGACGAAACAAGAAGACACGCGAGTAAAACCAGTCTTTCCAAGCGGCTAAGACCAGCAGGGGCTGTTGAAAACGGAATAGTTATCACAAAACGCTTTTGACTTACAAAGCGTTGTGTCGGTTTCTGCAATCCGTATGTCTTGTCACCAGTCTTCCATCGCATGTACACGTTCTTGAATTCTTTTCTTACCTAAATGATTATACCAGACGGACAAAACTCAACACATTTCGTTCATCAAAAATAATAAACATAATTAAATAACAGTGATCGCCCTTAGAAATGAGGTAAATTACTTACCGTTTTATCCAACAGAAGATAAAATACGAATATAAACAATCCCTGCGGAAGGATAAACAAAAACATTTTACAAGATAGTTGTAGCATCGCATTTAAAACACTGAATTGATCGTTCAATACCCATAGTAGATAAAATAACAGAGTAAATCTATATTTAGGTAAATGACTTTGTACCATTCAAATTAAGGCTCTTTAGCGGTATTTTCCGGGAAAGGTTTATTATGCTTTCAACAGTGGTTCTAACTTTTGAGTCTGTGGATGAAATCCTGAAGTGTGACCATTCAAATGAAAGCTACTGAGCAGCTCTTTCCTAGTGAACGGTTCATTATGCTGTAAAAAGGAGTTCTAAGTTTTGAGTCTGTGATCAAAAACTGAGAGTGTGACCTTTGAAATGCCAAGTACGGTAGAGTGATACTATATTTCTTTTCAGCATTTTACTAGAAGAAATTTAGAAGTTTTCTGGCATTTGTCTTGCACCCTCATGGAAGTGAAAGTGGAAGAAAGGTAAAAAGGTAGATCGCTTACCTGGGAAAAGGTGAAGCCTGCAAAGATGTAATGGAACACGGCCAGCTCTTGGTTAACCAACAACAGCCCCAACGCGAAAGAAACACCAATAAGCGGAAGAAGCCCGGCGGTCGCACGCAAACCAGCGCTAAAGGAATAACAAGTAACGTTCGTCAAGGACATCGTGATTGTTTCTAACATTAAATAGTCAACAGAAACGTGTGGAAAACTTAACGCTTTCCATCAATGAGTTTACTTACTTAAGGTTGGGGTGCTCGTTGTCATGGTGATGGTGATGACGGCGGCGTCTTTTCCTGGACTGCTTTTGGAGTGAGATAAACAGAGCCATGATGAACACAAGTGTGTTAAGCTGCAAGAATAAAGTACACGGCTGTCAAATGGCCTGTTAAACGCTGTGACCCCCAAGATCTGATAAGTAATTCTGCTTTCTGGCTGCTATACAGTTTATTGTACGTTAGTTAAGAGAATTTGCGGTTATATCGAAGCAGGATCCTCTGGCTTTTACATTTACCTCTTGTTAATTTATTGTACATTATAAGGAGAATTTACATGTCCATTACTTATGGGGTTTAAAAGATTAAGAGAAACAATTTTGATGCCAACTTACTGCAACGACGATGATGATCGGAATTGTGAACGTCCAGATAAGTGTTCCATCAGTTGACATCCAGCAGCTGAAACACATAACCACACAGGTTAAATTTAGACATCTTGTGGGATTAACGATAGGCCCCCGCTCTCCGAACTGCGTTTCGCGAATTGTTCTCAAAATTGTTTAACATCAACATCAAGCAGGAGACAAAATATCTGATAAAGGCTGATGATTAAAAAACTAACGATAATTTTGGAATTTATAAGCAATGCAAGCTCCCCAGCACAGGATCAAGTAAAGACTGTTTTGCGCGTGAAATAACATTCACAAAAAAATAACAAAATAACAGAACGAGAAGGTATAACCCTTGTTTAAACTTACAATTTCTTATTGCCATATCCTTCGCTCGCTAGACCGGCAGAAATTCCAATAACGATTACCGGACATCCTGGAACATAAAAATAACCAGCGTTTAGAAAACGTGTTCTGTTTGAACATTTCCACAACATTTCCACCACCACCACATCACCGCCACATATTAAGCATAAGGAAACTGGCGTACCTCACCTGCAAAAGTATTACTCTCATTCTGACTTACCTCCTATACTCCAAGTCAACAGGTATAACCTTACTCAACACAGTTTAAATGATGTCACTTACCCCACCCCATGAAGTAATAGAACGACATTTTGTCAGTGTCTATATCCCGCTTCTCTCTGAGTCTGCGATACATGTGCAGTCCTTCCACAAACATCCACGAAAACGAGGCACAGAAGAAATAGTGAAGACATATGGCGACCAGCTTACAGATTCTCTGCGACAGACAAAATGCACAAAAAGTTTATTGTTTTGACCACAATTCATTCTGACGAGATCTCGTGGTACCTTTTTCTTTTGTGGCTGATTTACAAACTATTTCGAGTGTCAAGTATGTCTTTGACAACAAAATTTGGGTGTGAAAGGAACTCAATGACAGATGCCAGACCAGAATGTCCAGGCCGACGTGGGATATCTGACATACATTTATTCACAGCCATTAAGCCTTCAACATCAGGAACTGCAGTGTGCAAAAGTCCTGTCAAAGAAGATTCATTTGAATGGTAACACCACAGGGGTTTATCCACAGATTTAAAAGTTACAGCGACAAGTAATTTCACTGTAATATGGTCTAGCGCAGAAGCATAAGCATAAGCACATGTGTAAGCAAGTGAAAACTGGGTCGACATAAGCATAAGCATTAGCACAAGAAAAACGGACAAGTTCGTTCTTCTTGTGCTTATGCTTATGTCGTAGCTTTGATTAGTGAAAACGGGGTCGACATCAGCATGAGCATAAGCACCAGGCCGTGGACCAATCATAGGTCACTTTGACCCAGACCTTGTGCGAACATACCAAAGCAATATGGCGGACGAAGCGTCCGCCATCTTGTTTATCATCGGGTTGAGGAGAGCTGGTAACGAGAATTGAGTCAAATATGCCATTCTGGGTGTGCGTATGTCCGTATGCTTACGCTTATGCGCTAGTGAAACCCAGGCTTAACAGTGAAATGGTTTAGGCACGCAACGAGAGAGCATCGAGAAAATATTCGTTTTCCCTTAAGGTTTTTGGCTTCTAACAATAAAATAAATAAAAATACCTGATCTGCAGTTCTGTTAATTCCTAAGAGGAAGGTTAGCTCAGCAATGAAAACAGCGACGATCAAGTTCTTGTGAATTGTGACGGAGTTGCTCTTTAGTTTCCTGTAAAGTAACAATCGCGATGAGTCAGCTATGTTAGTTCTCCGAAGTTACAATTATCAATTTAATTTAAACAAGCCGGCTTCCTGATAAGGTCTTTTACTCCACGTAGTTATCTGGTGTCCGGTCGTTTCGCTACAAAGTCGTTTCGCTGCATAATGAAGTCGATTCGAGGCGAAGTTATAAACTCGTTTTCGCTGCATCACGAAGTTGAAAACTGCTCCAAAGTTTGCTGGTGTTCATTTAATTTCGATGATTAACTCAGTGAAATGGTAATTAACTCGTTAGTATTATCCGTTTGTAGTTAATTTAAGTGTCTTTTAAACGGTTTCATGTACAAAAAGACAATTTCAGCGCCACCCGGACAAGATACAGCGAATCGACTTGCAGTGAAACGACTTTGTAGCGAAACCAGCGGATTCAAAACGACTTCAGAGTCCACAGGCACATTTAAAGTTGCACAAGCGCTTTTCATAGCCCTCTACTATTGAACTTGCGTAACTACAGCTCAAACTTTCTTTTGACCAGGGCGGTGGCTCTACGAAACTTACCTTATTAGAATGAAGAGAATAAAAGCGACGAGTAACAGGAACAGTGACACAGAGATCCCAACGTACGTCACCAACTGCATGGCAAAGGCCGCCTCTTCGGGATACTGTAATAAAATGAAGCATTTTAACATCACAGGCACGACATGAAGGTTTCTTTATTAAGTGAACTGTTCCCAGCATATCCCGCGCTATTAGTAACTTGTATATGGTCACAGGACAACCAGCAGAACTGTTTCCCGCCAAAAGTCCACAAGCAGAATGTTGTCTACTATTGAACGTGGATAGAACGTAAAGTGATAGGGGCATAACGTTACCAGCGCGTCTTTCAACCCAGAAAAGTAAGACATCTGACTTCGGGGAGTTAAAAAGAAGCTTTAATCAGTCATTACCAACTACTGCGGCCTTACCTGGAGGTTCAAATCAGATAGCACTGCAAAAGCTGTCATGTGTTTACATACGCACACCGTATGGCTGATGTTTGACGACTTCAACTCACAACCATCACGTGACCATCCGCCTCCCCTGGTGTTCCTGTAACAAACAATATGAGACAAAGTCAGTGGACTATGCATGCGCGCCCCATCTTCTACCACAATATAGTGATTCAAAATGTTGACATACGTTGACAGCTGTTTCAACCTTGTTGGACTTCATCAGCTCAGCGTAGCTAACACCCATGAACCCGGGATCAGTAGACCTGCAACGTTCTAAACCTCTTATTTCATAGGCCCCCTTTAATCTGCACTTCCATTGTTCTCAGGGATAGGGGCATTGTTATGTGACAATCCCTATTGTTTTCCCAGCTAATCACAAACAATCTTTCAAATTGGTGCGGGATCGCCCCCCGTGATCCCATAAAAATATATTTACTTCGTCAATGTGAAACCACCCAGTTTCACTACAAAGACATGCCGACGCAAAGACATGCCGCGCAACACCACGCGATATAGGGCTCTAACTTTTAAGTCTATTGACAATATATGCTGCGATCTCACTTTCGTAAAATAGTAACTGTGTTTGGTTTGGTATATTTATACTTACGGTACTGAATAGTTCCAATGAACGCAAATATATGACGAACGATTGACCTGGAATGAAGAAGAGTCGGTAAGCTTCGAAGATTGGTTTATCGCTAACAGTGTGTCATGTCGCAACCTTAATAGTTTATGAAAACACTGCATTGGACAGTGCTATTTAGCCTGCTCCAGGAGTTCACATAAGCTAGGAGGTTGGGGGTGGGGGGGAGGAGGGAACGCCCCGACTCCACTATCTGTACGCATGGAACAGGTTAAGTGCTATTTTATAGAGCTATCAGCTTCCCGATATTCAAAGATAAAAGCTTCCTTACGGCTATGAAATTGCTTAAACAACTGCCTTATGCAACGGCAATTTACCATCAATTTTCTCCTAACAAACTTCTTTTAATTTTTATCAATTTCTCTCCACTAAATCTACAAGAAAATGTATGAGGATCAGTCCGGAGAGTTTGTATGTAGATATTAATGATTACGGGGTTAAGCTCCGCAACACAGTCATCTCTTTCGCAATGGACACCTAGAGTTAAACTCCGCCAATCGTCATTCTTTTTCCTTTACTGCCTATTAGACGAACAACTCCCCACCTCACTTAACCGTACACAGTGCCAGTTGCAATGGTGTCCGTCCAAAAGATATATCTCTTTAGCAGTGAAAACAAAAATTTAATCAGCAGAGCCATAATACGTACCAGACGGTTAGCGAAGAAGATTTGAACTGGGTCGTTGAGAGACATACTCTCCATTTCCGGAAGATTAACAGTTATCACATCAGAGGTGACTTCTACATTGTACTTTGTGTCCCTGAGAAGATACCAATGCGACAATAGATTAGCAAACGGCTTTTCACAATTTCAGGATCGTTTAGCCCCTTATAGACATAAGTAAGGTAGTTCAACTACCATCTGCATGTCTGCTGACAGTCAGTCTGTTGTTCTATCTGTCTGTTTGTGGACTCCTTGCCTCTCACGCCTGCATACTACTCCACTAAAAAACGCCCGAGCGGAAGGCTGGTGGACTCCAGCCTCTCTCCAATTTCTCACCTCAGAAACTATGAGGGGAATGGGTACAACCGTTCGGCGCAACGATTCCTGGGATCGTTTGGGTGGACAAGCATTACTTATGATTGGTTAATGGTTGCCTTGGATACCACTGACAAGTTATAGCTAACGCTTGGCCACCCAAACTATCCCAGAAATCACTGCACACAAATTTTGTACCCATTCTATCTAAAGTTTCTGAAGTGGGGAAAAACTCGCGGCTTGCTTCTCTTCACGCTCGCAAATCGCACCATGTTGAATCTCACCCTTGAAAATCCAAATAAAGAGGTTCCTCATAGGCTGACTTGCTACGTTTTACAACAAGCTGAGTAACTAATCGTTCGCTACAGTTTCGAGGCCATTTTATCTAAACGTTAAGGGGAAAAGCGGGTACCTGTGTACAAATTAAGGGGAAATATCAGTTACTCACCTTATTTTAGCGTCGAATGACTTGGGAAGCAAGTCTCCGATGTTTCGTATTATCATAAAACCAATTCCTAAATCGTTGTCTATTCCTGGGTAAAAAGAAAGATATCATATTACTTCTTCCCTAAAGATATCTGTGAAATTCGCCATACGAAACGACTGGGTTAAAAGAAAGTCATCATATTACTTCTACCCCTCACAACTTCCCTGATACCAGCCATATTAAACTCCTGGTTGAGAAGGAAGACATATTACTTCTATCACTCTTAGCTGCTTTGAAGCCCTGCATACCAAGCCTAGACCTAAGATTCATAATCTGTTCTTCGCTTACTTCAAAGAATCCCTTACCCTTGTTACATTTTTTGTGAATTGTTTCTCAAGATTACTCCTGAGGATAATAATGAGATATTTAGATTCGAATATAACAATGCAATGAACAAGATCTCCTGAGTTTCAGTTTGATTAACGGTTAAAGAGATCTTTAGGATCGATAACTCTGTCTCACCTTTCACACCTTTGAAGAACGTCTTGGGGATGTCGACCCTGCTGGAGATATTTCGCCAGATTTTGTACTGTCCATCGCTATAAAGGTCAGTTTTTGATGGGTATGAAAATCCTTCAAAACCATTTACAAACACTGGATGCAGTTCCATAACTAGAAAACAAATAACAGGACAGGCTATTTTTAATTGATTTTCTCAACAGGGGAGAGAGAGCCCGAAAAAAAAGGAGCGAAAAGTTGCTCTCTTTCGTTTCCTCTTCTCGTTTCTAGCAGGCCATACAAACGAGAAATGGGCTAAGGATAAGAATTAAGTCTTACACTTCCATGCAATGTGAAACGTTTAACACTGGGTCTCGAGGATGTAACAATCAGCAACGAAAGTCCACAGAATTTAAAAAAAATCTAACAAAATACTTTTCAAAATGCTCAGAATCGTTTCAGAATCATTTCCCAGCTCTCCTCAGAGTTTTCTTGAGCCTGAATCAGAATTTACTTCAGATAAATAATTCTTCATTTTGTTCTGCTTTTCCATGCAACAAGTTTGAATAGCAACTCAATAGAACGCTTTATTTATCAACATGTTCTTTACCAATGTTTGGAGTGAGTATCGTGTAGGGAAGGATAACTTTGTCTGTATCGCGTCTGGCTCGATGTGATTTTCTCTTGAGGTAAGGAAGGCTACTTGCGAGGTTACCACTGAAGTTTTCCATCTGCTGAAGGAGAGCTGCCGTCCCTGCAGAATGCTGAGGGAAAAAAAATTGGAAAAATACTGTTAAGTTGAAAAAACAAAACCTCTACGCTGGTTCAATTCCGCGGTCAAGCAAGAGCAATGCCTACTAAAAACAACTGAAAGATCTTTCTAGCTAACAGTGTTATTTGCAGACATGAAAATAATAATGCGTATTTAGGGTCTGGTCGTTTATTACTTGTGAGGGGTGGGGGGGATTTATCGGGGGGATCACTTTCAAAATATTTATTGGTTTTGGGGGTCATTTTAAGATAAGGGATCATTACCGGGGGGGGGGGGGAAGGTCAATTCAAGAAGTACAAAGCAGTAACGAACGTCAATTGAAATTGAATTAAATGGTGATCTTTGGCACTATTTGTAGCTGGAAAATTCGTAGTCTTCACATCAATCGGGTGGGGGGGGGGGGGGGGGTGGCAATTTCACAACCTGTAAAATTTACGGGAGGATCAATTCTAAAAAAAAGCTTGGACGAAGTTGGGGGGGGGGGGGTCCGTTTGAAAATCTTCTAACCTTTCTCAAAATGGCCGCAACCATCCCCCCCCCCCCTCTCACAGGTAATAAACGACGTGCTTTACATAAACTGCAACATACTTTCCTTCACCCTTCCTATTTTTGAAAACCAAATCCTCCCTGGCCTTACTGGAAAACAGTTCTACAAAAGAATGGTTTTTCCTGAAATCCATTTACCTGTTGCACATAATCCCACACATCTTTGTTATCAGAACTGAAAAGCATACTGGTAGACTGAAGCAGGACCTGTGAATACAAATCAAATACGGAGTTATCATTGACAGATTAAAAGGGGGAGAGAGGGTGCGGTCCCCCTTTGGAACAGCCTAGTACCAATACTGAGGTGCCTAAGTCTTTAAGCCCCAATATCCAAATACAAATTCTCAACACTGATCTCCATACATTTCCTTAATAAATTAGTTGGGAGAATTTGTTTGAAGATCAAAGCGTTTTCCATGAAGTGATTACTTTATATATTCTCACAACATTTTGTCTTGATTATAAATTGATATCGTTAGGAGAAAATTGATTTTCGTCACTCTCGGAAATTAATGGTTGAAGCAACTGATGACAATGATTTGGTAAAACGCCTACACCTCAAATTGTCAGATTCTCCCTACCTGCATGATAAGAAACGACTAGAGAACTGTATAGAGAATAAGCAGGTTGATCAAAATGATTGCCGTGTACCTTAGCAAACTCATTTGTCCTTGCGGATACAAGCGTGCTGGAATTCTGCTGACTCTCATAATCAAACAGGGTTGTTATAATCTTGAGGGCGATTTCAACGTCTTTGGCATATAACCGCGGTGACAGTGTTATTGCGAGTTCTATTCTGTTGGCTACGCCAAGGGCAAAATCTGTATCCCAATTCACAAGGCCAGATGTCAAGTTTGCCAACTAAAGAGAAAGAGAAAAACATTGTGTAAACTCAATTGAGCAAGGTTAATTTAGAAGACAATAGGACTAGGAAAAGGTTTTACTGACGCGCGAAAAGAAACGCATCGTGAAAAAATAGCCTCTACTCGCAGGGCTTCTTCGGGGAATTAAAACATTCATGAGGGGAAAGGAGTTCAATTTGCTTATGGATTAAAGCGAATCGGTTCAATCTGCCACTTAAATAACGAGATAAAAACTGGGGCGAGCTAACTTTCGCTAAGATTTCTGGGATTGTTACTAGGGACAGGGAAAAAAATTAGCCAATAGCTGACGGGCGCGTTCCCAGAAACGACGGCGGGCCGCATTTCGGCCCCAGTTCTCTTTCTCTAACTTAAGTGGCAAATTTCAAAAGAAGAATCACTAAAGGGGCTATAGGTTACTTTCGAGACTCGATTTACAGCATTTTAACGATGAGAAAATGTCTTAGCATAAGTAGGACGGGAAAACAGTAAAAATGCACAGTAATTCATTTCGTTTACCTGCTTCTGTAACGCCAAGAATGAGTTGGAAACACAGTCTAATAAGCTTGGTTTCTGCCATCCGTCATCCTTATCACAAAAGCGAGAAGCTTTGCCTAAAAAAAAAAATTCATATCTTAGTCAGAAGCATGCAGAATAAATCAGTTATACAAAACATAATGATTTAATCTTTTCCAAGCTTCACAGCTTCACTAAAAGTAGAGGTGGCACTTTAAGAGCTCAGCTCTGTTAACAGCTGCCAAAAATCACGTTGCCCCGTATAGGTCCCTTTCCCGACCACACCAAAGGGATCGCCCCATTCCCCCCCCCCCTTCCCCCATACGCCCTGCTGTATCAGACGGTTTTACACAACAACCACGCGACAAGTTCGTTCAAACTGAGGCAATTTTGCCAGTTCAGGCCACTTGTGTCACCTGTTGATTGATTAAATATCCAAAGAAGGCAGTCCGCACATTTTCACAGGATAGCATTTCAATTCTAAGTATATTCTGAGTACCTTTTCTAAACGAAAAAAATAACATAATTACCTGTAGATCCAAACGGACAGTTTTCTTCTGATAATTTACCAAAATCAGCTTTCCGCCACCATATGTCCTCAGCAAACGCTCTTGGGCAGGAAGTGTTTATAACTAGAACATAACATGGACTGTCTTTAGTAATGAGCCTTCTAACTCCAAGGGATTCAGTCTACTTTCAGGGGATTTGCAGTACGTACTAAAAAGACAGAACTTGGGGTTTTCATAACAATGTAATTCCAAGAGATGTTACAGTTTCGGCGTCTTATAAAGGATATCTGAAATTTTCAAGGTCGAGGGGTGATCTTCGTTATCTTAACTCTTTCCATTTCGGTGTTGTTCCATTGAACCAAAAGCATTTCGAGGCACTTATCTCACGTTATCGGTTTTTTTGTTTGTTTTTTAATTTACTTAAGAGGCTCAAAGAGCCTCTCTCAGAGCCCTAAGCGCACTTACCCACACATCCTCTTGCCCTGATGATTTCACCTTGTCTATCTTGACAAGTATCACATCGCCGTCCGACCACATCTTTGGCTCCACCTTTACCCTTTTGACACGGACACTGTCCATTCTTTACTTCACAGTCCTCCCCTGTGCTACCAATATCTTCACAGTTACACTTATAACATTCATCGCTGTAAACAGGTGTCTTCTTATCGCTCAATGAATAGATGTAGCTTAAAAACTTGCGGTAGTGTTTTTGCTACAAAAAAAAACACGTTGGTGGACGTCAGCATTCAATGAAGATAGCATTGTAAAAAAGTACCGTCAAACTAAGGATGCACGTGACATTGGGTTGGTGTTGTGTCGAAGTGCATTATGGGACTGTTTTGGGACGATATTTCTTCTTTTATTAGAGACCCTTTGATTTTAAACCGAGGATGACTACGAGGCTTAGTTTTTCTCAATACTAGGTAGGGCGCACACGTGAACCAGCCACATTTTGGCGGGAAAAGTAATAGCCGTCGTCATTCTACTATGGGGTTTTACCGAGAATGTCGTAGTGACTGGGGCGCAAACAAGTTAACAAAAGTTAGAAGCTTTATCATTTTGCGATTGGGAGAGAACTTTACCTCTTTAAATGAAAATAACCGTGCTTTACGGAGTGTCTATTCTCCGTCCTCGACAAAGATCTCAACTAGCTATTTTCAGGTAGGAACGGTGGAAATGGTATGACTGAAGTTTTGCATCCTTAGGATCAGTGGAACTGTTTGTGATAGAAAAGTGCCCGAATTGCGAAGGTTTCCCGAAGAAGTGGCTCGACTGTATACAGCTATTTCGAGAAAGGTTGTCGGAGAAAAATGTGCACGCGACAATCCCGAAAGGTAATATGGGATATGATGAATACACTGTTCCTGACCCTGTAGCTGTCGAACTTAGTTTTGTTGCTTTCCTTTAGCACTTTCAAACATAAGTCCATGGCCTCTCGTGCCATTTTTCAAAATTTCTTTGAAGTACAGTGAACTCTAAACCACCCACAATACCTTTCGGGATTGTCGCGTGCACTTTTTCCGATAACCTTTCTCGAAACAGCTGTATAATATATTTTTTGCGGTTTCTGCATATAAGTACATACAATGCGCGCAAGAGAAAGTTGGAATTATTATTTCGGCGTCACACAGCGTCGGAGCTTACGGTACTTACCTTGCAGTAACATTCTCCAGTTGTCTTGTTACATACTGGGCTAAGGTTCATTCCAACATCACACATACATGGTCCACAGATTCCAATATTCGGGTCCCCAAACAATCCATCTTGACACGGAGTCTCTTTTAGAACCTCACAATATTCACCTAAAAAAATATTCAGAGCAGTTTTGATTTAGTGACAGTGATGTTTAAATACTTCAGAGTAACAGGCCATTTCAGTGTTCCAACAACAGCACATTAGGGACCTTACGATCCGACGACATTTTTCTCTCTCCCCGCCGCGTCTCGCCTTTCTCGCGTGGGGTGATTTAACGCCCGCTCGCGTTTCGCTCGCTCTACTATCCCTGACGAAAGTCGTAGTCTACTATACGTCTGGCAGGATTTGTTACCGCGCGTCAAAAACCCAGGCGGGAAAAACCACGGTAACGGCTTACGCACCTGTGTACTGTCTGGGGCAAACACACTTAAATCCTCTTCCTGAACCAATCCTTATGCACCGCCCATGGCGACATGGCGTCAGAGAACATACATCCACACAGTGCCTGCCAACATACCCTGACGGACACACACACTCGTATGAATCGAATGTATCCTTGCACGTGCTGTAGGAAGGACACGGATTTGAAGAGCAGTGGGTTGGCATTTGGCTTTCACAGCCAGAAGCTATATTGTGGCCCTGACGTTGGTTGATGTTGATCTCTGTCGTCCCTACAGAAACCCCTGAGGACATAAGAAGAACAGTAGTCAGAATCCATTCAAGCGGTTAGTCTAGGACTACAGTTAAAGGACTCACTCATATCATGCTACTTGCTATCTTTTTAAAAAAGCTATGACGTTTTCGCATCAACTGACTTCCAAAACTAGTGGTCCAGTTACTTAAGGATATATTTTGGCAATGAAATTGTTTCCAGTCGCCTGTTGCAAAGGATGGCAAGAAGGAACATGGATGAAACATGAAAGGTTGGGCCAACTAAAGAGGTCGATTCGGTGCAAAGTTGCAGTGCCGTTTTGCTAACTTAACTCGGTATTACCCGCGTGTAGTTCATTCTATACTAAATTGTTTTAAACTGTTTAATACAAAAAGTTGGTTCTAGCGAATTGACTTTATGATGCCGCGAAACGACTCCATTATGCAGCGAAACGACTCCATTATACAGCGAAACGACTCCATTATATAGCGAGACGACTCCATTATATAGGGAAACGACTCCATTATACAGCGAAACCACTCCATTATACAGCGAAACCACTCCATTATATAGCGAAACGACTCCATTATACAGGGAAACGACTCCATTATATAGCGGAACGACTTCATTATACAGCGAAACGACCGTAATTCTTTGTCTTTCTATCCTCCAAACACAGACCTTGCATACAGCCTCTAAATCCACCATAAACTGCGGATTTGGTAGAATTCTTCCTCGCTCCAATGAAAAACTGTTCAACCTCCCCTAGGTCTGCACCATACGAAGTTTGTGCCGAAACTTGATAGATGTAATCAACGGTAATGAGAAGTGAATTGTATGTCCATAGGATTTCTACATGATGCCATTTGGTATCGTTGACCGCTATGTGGGGAACCTGAAGAACTAAAAGCTCGTTGTAGTTGTAAGACAGTTTTCCATTCACCACCTACATGAGAGAGAGAAAATAGAATGACATACTGAGCCACGAGGTAGGGTTTTTCAATCCCGTAATCCCGAGGGTTGGTTTTGGCATCGCATCTCCCGCGCAAACTTCCAATCCCGAATCTCGCCCCGATTTTGCTTTAGAATCCCGAATCCCGAGCCCGAAGTAAGAGAAATCCCGAATCCCCCAAAAAACCTATAAACGACCCTCGTGATTGAAGATGGTGTTTATAACTTGTGGTTATGTACGTGCTGTACCGATCAATGATTTTAACTTGGATTTTTTCAAAAATGCACTTTCTGTGAGTGTCAATGCATTTAGCATGGAAGTGCTAATTGAGGACACTATTTTTACGTCTCCAGCTGGCAACGGGGGGCCGCCATTTTACGCCGTAGTCATCCGAGCCAGCTGAAGGTCTACCTACTTGCAGTGTAAACGGAATACCCTCATTTCTCAGTTATTTTGAGACCCTGAGGGTGCGTTCACACTTGGTGCCCGGGGTCAGTGCCCGAGTACGATACTCGCTGGGCACTAATGTGAACACACCTTTTTTCCGAGTACCCACTCTAGAATTCGGGCACGGTTCCGGTACATATCATCGCATATGTAAAGCGAAAGCACTATCCGAGCCCACAGTAATATGACGCAAATGCTGTAGAAATATGGCATACCGCACATTTCGGCGAAGCTAATGATTTAAATCAAAATGTCCGACAAGTTTTTTTCCTGCTTCCTTTTTTCGGCCTAATTCGCTACTCACCTCAAGTAAGGATGAAACAGAAGATTTAAAAGAAGTTTCCACCAAGGTCCCAGAAGGTACTGCCGTTCTAAACCGGAGAGAGAATTTCCACGGTAGATTGACCTTTGAAGTGAAACTCATCCGTATATAGCTCTGACTTAGAAAACGCTGGGTATACTTCACAGCTATGAAAAAAGATAAAATTGTTAACCAATTTATTAGAAACATGCACGTATAACAGGAGAACTACTAGGGTTATGTTGAGTATAAATAAAAAAATACTTTTTAGGACAGAAAATGACGAGGAAAGAATTGAAAACAAACCCTTCACGCTTAACCTTTCTAGACTTATCTCCATACATTTCCTTTGCCCGGCATTTTGGTTTATCTTACATCGTAACAAATACTAGCCTGCGTAGCAGGCGCTTGTTCTTTTCTAGGGCGAAGGGAGAAATTTCGAGGACGCACGCGCGCACGAGGGGAGGAAGGAGAGAAGGCCTCTTCTCCCCTCCTCGTGTTACCCTCGTGCGATCTATAATCGCATAGACCATAATGCACCTTGTTTACCCCCCAAAATATTGCATAACCATTGTTTTCAATTCTTCCGGGTATCACAGAGAAATAGAAGACAATGGTTGTGCAAAATTCGGGCGGGGGAGAGGGGGGTAAACAGGGTACATTATGGTCTATGTGAAACGAGTGAATAGCCAAAAAACTAAAGAAATACCTGTTTGACAAGAGCGACCGCCATAGCCAGACGGACAATCACACCGATGTGATTTCAAAATGCTGGAGCAGTTTCCTCGCTGACACGGTCTACTTGTGCAGTAATCTATTTGCATCCCAGGGCATCCTGCTGTGGTGCCATTAACATACATTGGGCGACTTAGGTCGAGGAATACGTGATCGATGGCGACATTTGCGATGCAGCCAGTGAAATGTTTGTATGGGACAGGAAAGTTTGTTGGTAGTGGAAGAGAACCACCGAGCAATAATGGGCCAGTAAGATCCAACGACCTTCAAACAACAATCGTCAAAAATAAGGCTCACAAGTTATAAAACCTTGAAACGACGCGTTAACAAATTAAATGTAAACTATGTACGTGAACATCAAAAATTAGTGATTACTTAGTCATCAACCTCGTTCCCAGAGTTCTCTCCTACCCGCCCACTCGCCACTCGCTCCGTAGGGGGTAGGAGAGAATCCTGGGAATGAGGTTACTTAGTCATCTTTTCCCGGAAGTAATGCCAACCTAGAGATGATTCCGTAACCGACATCTAGCACTGCAGTACTTTGTAAAATTGTATTTAGTTTACGAGGTATTTTAAGTTTTTTAAAACTGACCCATACGTTTCGCCAACAGAACGCCGTATTTTCTTGTCACCATTTAGACAAAAGAACCAGACTATCCAAAACTTTGTTGAAACTTCAAAATTATACCATTTGTGTGGAAACACATTATTTGTGATTGGTTAATGGTTGCCTTGGATACCATCGTTTCTACATACTTGTAGTTATCTGCCTCAACTTTGGGATCCACTCTCTGCGCAGCCGCACAAGAAAACGATCCTACTCTTGTACCAAACTTCACAGCTACGGCAAGTTTACAGTCATCCACAATAATAATTCCAGTCTGGAGAAAACAAAATCATCTTAGTTAGTTTTATGAAAAAATGGGCGCATTTAGGCGGATCGGCCGAGAGGACCGCCGCCACCCTTTCTTCGGCGAAATTTTGTACTTCTTTTTTAAAAGAATTCTCAGTTGTATAAATAATAGTTTCTATATAACTAGCAGGTGTCCAGGCCGCATCTTTCTGAATTTTGTGGATAGCCCATGTTTATTCTTTGAACTAGAACCACTACGTGGAACTTACCGGGGCCAAGTGGGATACGGGATTGCATAGATATAGCTTACCTCTCGCACCCCTCCCCCCTCCTCTGTGGAGGCTAATACTTAGTCTGAATTAACTCATGCAGAAGAAAAGCAACAAAATGCATGAGAAAGGAGGATGTTGTTGTAAGTTTGTTCAGTGCTATTACAGCTAACGGTCTGTGTTATAGTAGTGTTTTTAGTAACACTGTGATGTCAATAAGTGTGATCTGTATAAGGTTTTCATTTGTTTTTAAGTTTGAGTGAAAAAGCAAAAATCACTGACAGTTTTGGGTTGAATGGTAATGACAAAGTTTGCAAAGAAGTTTGTTACAGAATTATCACAATTTCACATTTTCTCAAGTACGTTATCATCAGGTTTATCATTGAGATTTATTAATCACATTTATCTATTTTTTGCGAAAACACTGTGAATTTGAAATGATAACAGACGTAAGACATTTTTGAAATAGATCTTTGTGGTCATGGATTGTTGTCTTGCACTGTAAAAAATGTCATCCAGTGTTATATACAGACATAATAAAATGCTTATTTATTGATGACTGAGTATCATTTGTTAATTCATTGCACATTGAAATGGAGGCACTTGATTGTAAGGCAGTGGTTGATACATAGTGGCATTCATCAATATGGCCTATAGTAATTATTGTAGAGGAAGTATTTCTTTCCTGAACTGGGTAAACAGTAGTATATCTGCAACTGCTTGAATGATAAGTGCATCAGCCCATGTACCTTGAATACACATATTATTCAGATATCTTATCCATGAATTTTCGGTATTGCTCTCAATAAATCTCTCAGGATTGTCTCTCATAAATTGAACCCCAGCAGTACGTATATGCATGTGATGGTTGCTTTTGCCATATAATTGATGTGATACAGATCTAAAGAAACAATCACCTGCACCGCCAACATCTATTGATTGTAAACAAAGTGCACCTAATCTTGACTGCATCAAATTCTCAGAGGAAATAGGAGAGTTCAACTGCATTGGTTGAGGTCACACTAGAGAAAGTTTACTATAGTAAACTCAAGTTTACCATAGTAAACGGCGCCGTAAGTGTGACCGGCATTTTTCAGTTTACAATGGTAAACTCTACCCTGGTTAATTTCCATGACTACCGCGGAAAGAACAAAGATGACCCATCACCGATAACCATCTGGTTACCAAAAAAAATAGGTGGGTATATCTCTAGTCTATCTAAACTTTGTTTGTTTTGTTGACAGTTTGTCATGATTTTTGAGGAAAGTAGTTTCAAAAAGGGTCACATAACAGAATAGCTTTAGAACATCGGTGATTGCTTTTTCCACAGTGCTTGAAGGTTTCTGTTTCTGTACATTTCTTCAAACCATTCCTGGAGTCGAGGTTAAACCCAAGCTTGCCTTCGCAATGCCGCTCTTTCTCTAAGAATACGTCTTCGATGAGTAATCAATAAACCTGTCACTAAAACATCTTCACTAACTTCGTATTCGAAACCAAGGTAGGTAATAAGGGAGCGCATTCTTCTTGCTCGTCTGAGCAGCAGAATTAAAAGCAAAATGCTCACAACAGAAAACAATACTCTCTCACATTGACGCATCTTTGTACACTTGTGAGGGTCACGCTCAGGAAGTTACAGTTCAGTAATTTTAGTCAGCTCTCATAGCAGGTCATCATTTGTTTTACTTTTCACTCTCACGTTACCGATCACGCGAGAAAAAACGCCTGGAAAGTTTCAAATGCCTTTTTAAGGGGACCTGTCAGGTTTACTACGGTATTGCGAGACTTACCATAGTAAAGCCCTTTTTACCATAGTAAAGTCTCTAGTGTGACCTCAACCAATGTTGAGCTGTGATTTTGCATAGAAGGTCTAATTATTACTTCATGATGATCAGTGTTGTATTGAGTAGGTCCTGGATTCTTCTCAACATCTTTACTTAGTTTGAAATTCACATAATTGGTCATATGACTCACACAATTGCAAGAAAACAATGATAAAGATCGACGTGCTTTACATTATTTTTAGTTTCATTATCCTGTGATAATGCCTGCTAAAGAAAGACAACAAATAAGCTTTCTTGGGTATAGCCATTTTATTTAAGTTAATTATCTTTGGATCGCGTTTGTTATTACATTTATATCGTGCATGATAAAGTTTTCTCATCTTATTAACGTAGCGATGGAGCTTTGAAGTCTTCGGTATGTCAATCATTGAAATCTTTTTGAAGACAAATTTTGATAAGTGTTCGCTTTGATTCTCGATAAATTTCACGATGGAAGGTTCACTCAATTTCTCGATAAGTTTCACGATGGAAGGTTCAGTCTCAGAAGTGATCGCTCCTAAATTTGTCTCTCCAAAATTAATATTCACTCTTAAATTTTCGCTCATAAACTAGTTGGGTTGGGGGAACGTGTCGTTCCCCAAAAAAGCTATAATCTTTCTCTTGACTGTCCTCCATGCCTCTTCTTTTCAAAATGGCGGATAAGATTTCAATGAGCCAGCGATATATCTCAGTCAGCGATATATCCCTAACAATGTAACGTTGAAAAAACGGACGGTCTGCATTTTAAGACCGGTGCCAGCCTTCGGCTGGGCCCCGGTAATAATGACGATTCATGCAGTCCAAGGAACCAACCACCAGGGGAGAGGAGGAGAGGGGGAGGGGGGGGGGGGGGGGGGTAAGCGCTACTCTGGAAATTTTAGGGTGAAGTTGTTTGCACAGCTGGGGGGCTGGAAATTCAAGTCCATATTCACCTGCAATTCTAGACTATGCATCAATAATTCCTGCCCTATTACGCTATTCCACTAACTGTGAACCAGAAACTCCCGTTTCTTCATACCATGGATCAATTTTGTAAAAGCCAAACATCTCTAGTTTTTACAAAAGACGTAAGGTTGATTTTACAGTCGAGAATATATATTTTTTTGTTACCAACATTTCGGAAGGTAGGGCCTTCCTTTTTCAGGCTCTTACAGCTTCTTTTGTTCAATATTTCCACTTATAGCTGATAAGATCCTTTATTAGGATCTGATCCTTTTTTGTAAGTTGGTCCTTGCTTCCAAAATTGAACTAGTTTTAACACCCCAGCCCAGAATAAACTAATTAAAAACCCCACCTTTTACGATCACAATGACACATACAGCATAAGTGCCCACATAATTATGGTAGTGTCCTTACCAACCCAGCCCTAACATAGGGAAACCAGCCAGCGCTCGAAGCACACGTACAAGACCATTATATAATGCAGCTCACCATGACTCCCTGTGTAATTTAGTTGTTAGGGTACCCCACCGGTATTGTAGGTCCCACGGGTCAGGGGCAACCAATGTCAATTTTCAGAAAATATCTGTTCGGAAGACGATTTAAGATCTAGAATTTTCGGAACATTTGTTGTAAAATTTCTTGCTTCCTTGCCTCTCCTAGGATTTTCGAACATCTAAAAAATGGTATAATTGCCCATTTTACACAGATTTTTACACTAAAAGGGTCACCTAGAATTTTCGGGAGCCTTTTTTCAGGCTGAAATTTTCCAAAAGGTAAGTTTTGATCCCTATACTTTTCGATCACTAAACGTTCGGCTAGGAAATCCGAACAGATGAAAAATTTTTAGGGGATAAAAATATGCCTATATCTACCTTTTAAATACTAAAATACGTTCAACAATGCTATGTTTAAGTGGTTTTGAAAGTATATTCTCGATGGGTGCCCCTGATGGGTTCAAACACCATCCGGCCATTGTCTCAGCGAAAACATCTTCCCCATTAACTCTCCAACCTTATTATAATTTCAACGTCTAACATCCATTGATTCGCATACAGAGCAGTAATTATTCCGTTTACTTTGATGACTTTCAAGGTTGATTATGCATGCAGTGATGTTTAAGAGAGAAAAAAGATGCTGTTAGCTCTTAGAACTTAAAGGATTACAGGTCATTCAAAAGGAATTCTGGAAAATTGCATTGATATCTTATCAAGCCAACATCTAAGCCCACTTTTTAATAATCCTAAACAAACCACTCTAATAATATTATAAACGAGACCACATAGCTATTACCACCATCTGTTTGCTTTTACTAATATTTTTTTTTAAGCTAATGGCCCCTTAAGAAATCATGTCAATAGCCAAAGAATGCATAGACTCAAGAAACTGTTTAGATTCAGGGGCAGTTAAGAGATAATCTGTGCACACAGCCATGCAAAATAACCATGCTTTAAAACAAGAACAACATAACATGTTCAAATGAAAACAAACACTGCCTCACGCATGATAACCTCTGAACTGGCCATATGTGCATAGATAATATTATTTTATCACAAAACCAATGGAGATAAGCTTTGCTGGTACTGGCTAATGTTTGTAAAGAATTTCCGCAGTACTTGAGTTAAGCAACAGTGGCTAACAACCGCAATTTAAAATATTTTATTTCAACCAATTAATAAAATAAACAATATGCATAAATAATTGTAGGCATGCACTTTTGGAAAATATCAGATGGAAAGGTCTAGACATGCAAATAATACTTAAGAAAAAAGTGTCCTTAACTTACAGATGCTAAGAATAATTTGTCACTTAAGAGAAGCAATGTTCAACCATTACTGAAAACAATTTGAGTACAAAAATCATAAGTCAGATATGAAACGCTAGTACCTATTCTCTTGCAATATGTACAATGTACATGCATGCGCAATAAAATGTATGATCACATTACAATAATATTCTATTTTAAAAATCCATGTCAATTATTTAATTTAATTTTATTTGGTTTTTGGAAAAACAAAAAATAAATGAATCAGACATATGGGAGACTGCAACATTTTTCTGCCCTACCTAAAATGAAAGGCTTCGCTGGGTTAAACACCACAAAGATAACAGTATCACATAACTGGTCACCTGAACAAAATGGGATATAATACGGCGATTAAGTAAAAGTTTTGAAACAGCCAACTTGATCGAAATGTGCTGCATTTGTAGAACTCAGTCTTAATTCAATCAAATTTCCTTAAATACTGGAGCCAAAGTGGTTTTCCCAAGTGTCCCCTTAAAAGAGAATTTCTGGCGTCTTTGTGTTGTAGAGGGCTGTCCATACAAAAATGTGTAAAAGCATGTTATTTTAAAATTAAAAACAATAAAAACTTCCATACCCTGTTCAGAAAAGATACTTCAACCTTATGCCACTTGCCATCTGCCACCCCACCATTGATATTTGACGTGACGGCGATAGTTTGAGCGAAGACAGAAAACCTAAATTGCACTTGTCCTTTGATCACCAGCACAGCAATGAAGTCATGTTTGCCATCATAGCGACCATTATATAGAAGTAAACCACTGTGTTCTGTAGTGGTAAACTCCAGTTTGAGGTGCAGAAGCCATCTTTGTTTTAAAGCTGGGGAGAAACATTTGATCAACCATGTCAGGAACATTGACGGAATTTATTTCCAAAGAAATTTGTCTTACACTGTATTGACATCCCAAAGCACATTCATGGTATTGCTGATTTTTGTGTTCTGTTATGGTCAAATTCATAATTTTTCTTTGAAAACTCAGCACCTCTGCACTGCACTATTATATGGGAGCCCCCCCCCCCCCCCTTCCCCCTGGTAACAACACATACAGTGTAACATGAAAATGATTTTCTATTTGAGGGAAACAAATCGCAACAAAGGGTTAATATTATCCAAAATATGAAGATACTTGCCTGGAAATGCAACATAAGTTCCCTTCTTGAAACTACGTGTAGTCAACTCACAAAATTTTCCATCTTGTGGATACTCCTTGCGACAAACACATGAAAAACCGCCAGATGAACTATCCTTGCAATTGCCACCATTCCTACATGGGTTTAACTTAAGATTATTCTCAAAAGTTTTTGAGTCACTGGGACATTTACTTTTTGAAATCTGAATTTCACAGTTTCTGCCAGTTCTTCCAGGATTACAAATACACGAGTAGTTTCCTTCCACACTCACACATTTCCCCTGGTCTTGACAAGGATTTGAGTAGCAAAGATTTAAAACCTTATCACAGTCTCGACTACGGTAGTATGGAGCACAGGAACATCTGTATTTTTCTTGCACACCAACTGTTCGAAAAACCACTGTTGTTGAACTGTAAGTGTTGGATTCACCAGTGTAGTTTGCGTATGCCATACAAGCTACCCTGGATGTCACCAATGCACCGTTACAGACTTCTTTCACACAAAGATTATCTTCAAAGGGTAATAGCTTGAGCTTTGCTTCCTCTGAAATCTGCATCATGTTGATAAAGATTAAATCCCTTACATACCCAGGGTCATAAAAGCTAACTCGGTTGCGCATGTTGTCAAGTTTATAAACGGCAAACCAGACCTTCAGTTGTGAAATATCATCTTCCCTTGGTCTTTTCGCTTTTAACAATTTGGAAGTGATGTGAAAAAACTTAAGCTGGTCAGAGTCACAGGAAATAATGTTAGCTATTGCTGTTACCAGTCGCATGTAAGAAGAATGAAAAAATTCCTGAATAGTTTCGCCATAAATGTCAAGCGTCAAGCTATTCTTTAACATCTCTGGTGTCACAGATGTCACAATGACTTGCCCACTTGCTGTCGCAGTGTTGGATCCAGAATCGGAGACCTTCACATCTAGTTTAACAACATTGATGGTTTTTCCAGTGTTCAGTGAGGTAGGACTAACACGTAGCTCTCCAGTTGATCTGTTCAGGGCCACCCAGGCACCTTGTTCAATACGTGTACTTTCGTAAGTGAGACGGTCAGAGACATCAGGATCGTAGGCTGGTATTTTGAAGTAGGGTTGTTTGGGGAACTTGTCTCCGATAACGTTAATAACCATAAAGAAATTCTGAAGTACTGGAGGGTTATCATTGACGTCAATCAATGTAACATTCACTATTGTTTCCACAAAGTATGGCGATGATGTGGCACGGACTTTAAGGATGTACTCAGATTTTTTTTCATAGTCCAATTTTGTTTTGGTCTGTATCATTCCATTCCTTTGAATGATAAATGTCAGAGGGTCATTGCCAGAGATAATGCTGTACACAATGGGATATCCTTCTGTTTGAGAAACATCATCTTGCGACACAGCTTCGACTTTAACCACATCAGAACGTTCCTTGATGTCCTCTCTTTTGAACACAATGTAAGGGTCTTTTGTAAATTTTGGGGGGCTGTCGCGCACATCTTTCAATGTGATTTTAACTTTCACTGACGAGCTCAACGAAGGGCGTCCCTTATCAGCAGCAACTACAGTCAGTTGATACACGGGGATGGTTTCTCGATCAAGCCTTAGTAAAGTTCTGATGACTCCTTGAGTGCTATCAATCTGAAAAGCACCTCCACCATCACCTAAAAGAGGAGACCGAAAGAGCACTTTTATAAGACGCCAGTTTAAAGAAGGTATAAGTGAATTAAATCTCCACAAATTGCGCTCAAAGTTCATCTCCTTGTACAGTATTAACTGCAACCCACATCTTATATGGTAAAAGCATTCATACATGTAATGGGCACACTCCTACCTTCAAAACTTTAAGCAAGGTTGTGTTGTGAGAAAAAGAGGGGGGAGCCCCGTGCTCTGAACCTGTGAAATCCAGGGTTCCCAGCATACGAATTCTTCCTCCTGGAAGCTAAACTTAGGTGCCAGAGGCCACTGGGTGCTGCTACAGCACCCTCTTGCTTTTAGCCCCAATATCCACATACAAATTCTCTACACTGACTAGAGAAGAATGCAGTAATGCGATAAGGACTGGACACTAATTTCTATATGCCCAATAGGAGCCTGGTACTAGTTTATCAGACCATGTTGCTCTCTTTCTATGTTAACTCTCATCATTCTTTAGCAAGAATAGCCGTTTGAATTAAACATGCGTGTCTGTGAAATGGATGAATTCCTATTTATGATAAGAACATAAAACAAGTACAACGTGGTCCGATAAACTAGAACCAGGCTCCTATTGGGCATTTAGAACTTAGTGTCCAGTTCTTATCATACAATCGCATTCTCCTCTAGTGACCTCTATACTTTTCCTTAAATAATTAAGTGAGAGAATTTGTTCAAATCAAATCAGATTAAAGTATTTTCCCTTCAGTGGTTGTTTTGTTTATTCTCATAACCATTTCTCTTAAATAGGAAAAAATTGGTTTTGAACACTCTTGAAACCAAAAGAGTTCACCCTTTAAGTCCCAATAGTGCTCAAGATCAATTTTCTCCTAACAATATCCATAGACTATCATGAGCAAAGTCTATGAGAATTAACAAAATGATCACAAAGAGAAAAATATTTGATCTTTTACCAAATTCTCTCGAATAATTCTTCAAGGAAATGTATGGAGACCAGTTTGGAGAATTTGTATGTGGATATCGGGACTTAAAGGGTTAACAATACCCCATTTGAACATGCATTCCTTGATTACACTGAATTCTACACATACCATACTCATGCTGTAATGTCTACCTTTCAAGTCTAACTCAGATGTTAAACTAAGCATTACACTTACCATTTCTTGCAAATGAATATATGATAGCTTTATTGGAGCCATCGTCATCATCCACAGCAGAAACCACCAGTACCTTTGTACCTGGTCTGACATCCTCTTTAATTTCTTTTCCGTAGTTTGACTGCAGGAATCGAGGTTCGTTATCATTCACATCTGTCACTGTAATATGCACATTAGCAGTTCCTTTTAATGGTGGATTTCCGTGATCAGTTGCACTTACATCAAATCTGTACTGAGGAGTTGATTCCCGATCCAAGGAGTTTGCAACAGTTATTTCACCAGTATCAGGATTAATGTTAAAATCTCGCTGAGGTCGTTCGAAAGCATAAGTGATCTTAGCATTCAATCCTTGGTCATCATCTGTTGCTTTTACAAAGAGTACCCTTACACCTTTGGCAGTGGCTTCACTTATCGGTTTCTGGTAAATGCGCTGCTTAAAAATTGGTGGGTGTGTATTTGAGTCTGTTATATTGATGTGCACAATAGCAGAGCTTTCTAAAAGATTATCCCTGGCTTTTACGGTCAGAAGAAAGAATTTTTTCTTGCTGTAGTCCAGGCGACAGATTAATGTTATCACTCCACGACTAGAAATTCGAAAACACCGTGGTTGATGGGGATCAAGTCTGTATGTTGGATCACGCTGAGTAAGATCTGGGTCAGTTGCAGTCACTTGAAGAATGGTCCTCCCCAATTTGGCATTCTCCTCCACTGATCCTTCATAAACTGGTTGTGAAAACTTAGGGGGATTGTCATTGACATCACCGACAGTAACTGTCACTTTTGCTAGGCTACTCTTAGGTGGCGTCCCTCTGTCTTGCGCTTTGACGCGAAACTCATATCGATCTTGCGTTTCCCGATCTAATTTCTTAGTGAGAAACAAATCTCCAGTTTGGCTGTTTATCTCAAATGGTAAATTTGTTTCAACCAAACTGTAAACTATCTGCTGATTGATGCCCTGGTCATCATCAAAGGCCTGTATTCTTGTGAAAGTGTGTTGCACATTTTCACGCTCAGAGACAGTTTCTTGAAAATCTGCACTAGGGAATTGTGGAGCATTGTCGTTGACATCGATCAGTTCTATCTCCACCGATGTTTCATTGTATTGTGGGGTTTCTCCCTTATCCTGGGCCATCACGAAAAGTGTATGAACTGGAGTGTACTCATAATCAAGAGATTTGATTACTTTGATCTGTCCATTAAGACGGTTAATGGAAAACAGTCCTTGGTCATTTCCACTAGTGAAGCTATACTCCACCTCTCCATTGCTACCAGTGTCCTTGTCAGTTGCGTTTATTGTCAGAACTAGATTACCAGGTTTGATATCTTCCCGTATTTCTTTCCTGTATTCTTTTTTTGAAAACTGGGGTGCACAGTCATTGACATCAGTGACTGTTATCCGCACAGTTGTTTGGTCAGTTTTGGGTGGGGAACCTTGATCGCTGGCCTGGATTGTTAGTGAGTACCGTGGGACAGTTTCACGATCAAGTGGATGATCAACAAAGATAGCCCCACTACTTTCATGAATTTTGAACACTCGATTAACTCCAACCCAGTTAGTGATAGCATAACGGATGTCAGCATTTTTTCCCTCATCTTTGTCTTCAGCTCTTACATCAATCACAACATAACCAACATTGACATTCTCTGCTATAACCTCACTGTAAGATGGGGATTCAAATTTAGGGGCATTGTCATTAATATCACCCACTACAATTCTTAGATATGCTTCGGCATATAATGACCTGTGCTCTTCATATTCTGCATAAACATCAAAAGAGTGCTCAGACATACTCTCGCGGTCCAACGACTTTACGGTCTTTATGAGTCCGGTATCAGAATTGATAGAGAAGAATGTTTCACTGAGAAGATTTTGACTAGCTTCCATTCTGTAAGTAATTTTCCCAGCATATCCATTGTTCGTATCTTGAGCCTGGATGGTTGTAACTGTTGTTCCAACGCGAGCATCCTCGCTAACCGGAGCTGTTAAATCCGTGTTGGAAAATCGTGGAGGAGAGAACTGGATCGCCCGGCGAAATCGCCGCACTTTGTTGAAAAAATTAGCCTTGCTATCATCAACAAAGAATTCGATTCGCGCAATAATGGTTTGTTTGTTTCTGCCTCCATACTTGCTCGCCGGAAATTCAGACACGATATCGACCTTTAAAACATTTTCTTTACCTTCAAGTAAAGATTTTCGAAGAACTAAATAATCCGATTTGGCGCCAAATCTGAAAAATCTCCTCTCGGGATTGTTTCGTAGTTTCAAGGAAGCAGGATCAATAAAAAGTCTTTCACAGTAAGTAAAAATGCGTCCAAGGCTAAACACGCGTGTTCCTACAGGAGATGTAGATTTCACTGTTCTACGAAAGTTTAGAAAACACTTTTCTCCAAAAACAGTCACACTTATGGGTCTTAAAGTCCTTTCGGATGAATTAAATATAGATGTTGTTTCTACAAAAACTGTAAACGGATTATGCCGAAGAGTCTTGCAGTCTGGTTTGCGAATCATACGCACTAAACCGCTGCTTGAATCAACAGAGAAAGTCTGAAGCGCGCTCGGTTCATCGTGCTCCGGTGTGTGTAAAACATGATTCGTCCAACCAGGTCTACTTAAATTGGCCAGAACTGTGTTCGGCGTTGTCCATGAATAAATATTAATAACTGTGCCATCCACTTGCAGTAAGAGATAAAAGCTTAGTTGATGAACAACTAAAACAAACCACAGCAAAATGCGGTTGAAACTAGCCATTTGTTAGTGACGGGCGCCGCAGTCTGTTGTCACGTTATGAGCGTCCATCAAAAGCAAAGGCGAAATCGCAAATCATACCGCCAAAGTGGTGTAGTGATGTAACAATTTCCACTTAAAGCTTCCATAAACAAAGCTGTTTTCTGGATCCAGCGCTCATCTTTGGAAAGCAGTACAAGAATATCTTTGATCTTTCGGTTAACACTGTCGGCAGGGGACAAAATTCCCTTTGAGTGACAAGATGAGATTTTAGTGTCTAATTGGCTTAAGGCGATCACGTGATTCATTTTATCTCGCCGCGGTAGAAATCGAACCCTGTTTTGCATGACAAACGAAACTATTTGGTTTTTTTAGATCATTCTGCACTAATTTATTTACAAACAAAGCGAAAGATTGTCATAAATATCATGAAAACAATATAAACACGATATTACTTTAACCATGACAGGATGTAATATTGGAGAAAAATTATTGTTTTTTTTTTTAAAAAACGTCTCGCCAGCGCAAACAGTTTCGCAAGGAATTTTACAAATTTCGGGGAGTTGACGTAAGCGAGATTAATAAAAGTATGTCGGAAATAATAATTATATCGCTACCGTCATCATGGAATTTATGGATATTTTTCTGCTCACACTTCCTGCCTTTAAAAACAAAAATATCATGATAAATATGCATTCATGCAAATGGTGTCCCAAAATCAAACATTATTTTATTTATTTATTTTACTTGTATCATATTTTTAAGGCTTGATTAAATTTTAAGGTTATTTTAATTAACGAGCCTTAATAGTATGTTGAAAGACTTGAAAATTAACCAATTAGCGAAAACTCGTGCGTAACAGATGAATTTTATTTATATTTCATAAAAATTTAATTTCAACTTAACCGATTTTTTTCGGTTGTTATTTTTAACTAAAAAAAACTCCGAGAATATATTGATGCTCCGTAAAGGCTCCCTTCGTACTGACTTTCGTAGAAAATCGAGACTAAGAAAATGAAATCATCGAGGTAATCTATCACAAGTATGCTATTTTTGTTTGAAGCGTAATTTTCAGTTTCTGGCATGGGCAGTGAAAGTGTGAAAAATTGTGAAGAATGAGTACACAAATATTTTCTTCTGTTTTATTAGTAGTATTTTATGTTATTTAATTTTTTTGAGAAAAAGAAAACACAAGAGAAAAACAGAAAAAATAAATTAAAAAGTGACAGAGTGATGGCGCTGAAAAGCCTGAGGAAATTTTTGCTTATCTGATGATTTACTGTTCGTTCCTTTAGGCTTTTGTCAAGCGAATATTTTGTCTGTGAAGGCCGGAAAACTATTGTGGAGATGGAGTCATTCATATCTCCCAGGGGAGGTACTCCCGGTAATTCTTGGTGGGGGTGTGCCGCCTAGTTATCCAAATCTTGACCCTACTTTCAGACCGAAAAAAGCCATTGTTTACACCCTTTTTCAGCTGGCCCCTAAAATCCATACCCTTTCCAGACCTGGCCTCCAAGAAATCATAGCTAATCATGTCATCATTACTTAGATTAGGACGCTAACAAAAAAAAGACTTCTGAAGATCCACTTGATTCGCACATTTCTCTTTCTTTCTTGTTCCGTTTGGAATTGAAGCAATAAACAGGGGCACCCAACGAGAATATAGTTCAAAACCATTTAAACATAGCGTTGTTAAACGTATTTTAGCATTTAAACGGTGAGTATAGGCATATTTGTATCCCCTAAAAATTTTTCATCTGTTCGGATTGCCTAGCTGAAAGTCTAGGGATCCGAAAATGATAGGGATCAAAACTTACCTTTCCGAAAATTTCAGCCAGAAAAAAGCTCCCGAAAATTCTAGGTGAGCTTTTTAGGGTAAAAATCCGTTAAAAATGGGCAATTATAACATTTTATAGATGTTCGAAAATCCTTGAGAGGCAGGCAAACAAGAAATTTTACAACAAATGTTCCGAAAAATTCTAGATCTCAAATCGTCTTCCGAACAGATATTTTCCGAATATTGACGTTGCGTGCCCCAGAATAAATACGTTCATACACTCCCGTATTTTCCTCGAAAACCCTACCCGATTCTAGACTAAAATGGGCAATGTCTTTACCCGCCAGTTCAGATAAAAATGGCGATAAAACCAGGCACATATACCTATATGAACAAGAAGGCGCCTGAAGGCCTTTAAGTGGGAGGTGTTGGTGTAAGTAAGAATTATGTTGAATGGCACTAGAAGTTGAGCAAAGTATCCACAACAAATGTGTGCAGGAGAGACGGAGATGTTCTGTTAAGTACACTAGAAGATGAGTTACACACAAAGGTTCGGCTCCTCAAAACAAAACTTACATCAATATTACCACCATATATGTTGAGAGTAGGGGGTAATTCACTACCATTTGCATTCCGTCTTTTCTAATATCCTCAATAAATGCACTTCCACATTCAACAATAGCATGTAATGTATCAGACCAATAACTACAGCTCGCAAGGCTGTGCGCTAAGGAAAATTATCAGGGAGCCCTGGGGCTCCTAAGCATTTTAGCTGGGGTGCCCAGGCCTAAAAGATGGTCGCCCAAATAAAATTTTCGCGGAGATTTTAGCTGGGGTACCCAGGCCTCCAGGTTGGTAGCCCAAATTAATAAATCAGTGAGCTGTTAGTTGATTATTAAAAATTAAACAAACTATTTTCTAAACAAGTCAAGCAGAACTTTGTGTTTTGATATTTTATTTTTATCAAAAATCACATCCTTTTACCAGTCCGGATTATCCCGATGTATTATGACATTCATGACGGCCGAAGCTATTGTTCGCTAAGAAAATGGTGGGCCTCTTTTAACATTTCTGATGCGCTTGCGAAATCGCATTGTTTCCAGTCTTCTTTGTTACATAACCAGAGGCGGATCCAGGGGGAGGGTTGAGGGGGTTGCAACCCCTCCTTTGGGAAGTTTTCAAACTTGTCTGGCTACCCATGTCCATCCCTTTTTCATGCCAAAAATGATATTATAAGTTATAATGTTAGTTCCAGTTAGTTCCTGGTTCCAGTCAAATAGATCATTACAAGAAGACTGTAGCTACTCCTCTTCTTGACTCCTTTAAATCATCCAAATGCAACTTCGATTTTCTGACGAAGATCGCACGCCCGCCATCTGCTTTGTGTCGTACCATCGATTATACTAAATAAGGCACTGCAGCTGGATGATGAAGTAGAAGGCATGCTGTTCTGCAAGAAAGATATTCCATTTCTCAAATCCATTGGAAATTAGGTACTAAGTAGATGGAAAACATTCTGGCGGTCAACGGGTATGGGGCTTCCAAACAACCTTATATTAGCACCTGGTGTTTGCGATGAAGATGCTTTTCAAAACATCGGTCGCCTTTTGGTCATTGCCTGCACCCTACCCATCACAAACGCAGAAGCTGAGCCGTCGTTTTCACTGATAAAATGAATCAAGACCTGCGCTAGGTCAACAACGCCTCAAGACCGATTCTCAGATCTCACAGTAGATCGACATATACTACTCCGAGAGATTCCAGGAAGACGAGATATCCCTGCAAGTCTTTGTAAAGGTTCATCCAAGAAGGCCCTTTAAGGCTAGTCTGTTTGACAAACAAATGCAACTATCGTTGTTGCACTGTACTCTTAGTCCTTAATAATAGTGTCTCAAATTTAACAAATTTATACCCCTGAAATCAAAATGTCACAAATCTACGTATTTAAACATTAACCTCAAACCACCCCTCCACCATTCCTCGGCCCGTGATGTTTCCCTTGAACTCTCTTACTTACAAGGGCCCTCTTTCCAAAAAAAAGGTTACCTAGTTACCCTGTTACCCCTTCACCCTCTTACCTTGTTACTCTGTTCCCTTGTTCCCCTGTTACCTTGTTACCATGTTACCTTGTTACCCCTTGTTACCACTGTTACCCCTGTTACCCCTTGTTACCCTTGTTACCCTTGTTAGCCTTATTACCCTTGTTACCCTTGTTACCCCTCGTTACCCTTGTTACCTCTTGTTACCCTTGTTACCCTTGTTACCCATGTTACCCCTTGTTACCCTTGTTAGCCTTATTACCCTTGTTACCCTTGTTACCCCTCGTTACCCTTGTTACCTCTTGTTACCCTTGTTACCCCTTGTTACCCTTCTTACCCTTGTTACCCCTTGTTACACTTGTTAACCTGTTACCATTCTTACCCCTATTACCCCTTGTTACCCTTGTTACCCTTGTTACCCCTGTCACCCCTGTTACCCTTGTTACCCGTTGTTACCCTTGTTACCCTGTTAACCTTGTTACCCCTGTTACCCTTGCTACCCTTGTTACCCTTGTTACCCCTTGTTACCCTTGTTACCCTGTTAACCTTGTTACCCCTGTTACCCTTCTTACCCTTGTTACCCCTTGTTACCATTGTTACCCCTTGTTACCCTTGTTACCCCTTGTTACCCTTGTTACCCTTGTTACCCCTTGTTACCCTTGTTACCCCTTTTTACCCTTGTTACCCTTGTTACCCCTTGTTACCCTTGTTACCCCTTGTTACCCTTGTTACCGTTGTTACCCCTTGTTACCCTTGTTACCCTTGTTACCCCTTGTTACCCTTGTTACCCTTGTTACCCTTGTTACCCTTGTTACCCCTTGTTACCCTTGTTACCCCTTGTTACCCCTTGTTACCCTTGTTACCCTTCTTACCCCTTGTTACCCTTGTTACCCTTGTTACCCCTTGTTACCCTTGTTACCCTTGTTACCCCTGTTACCCTTGTTACCCTTGTTGCCCCTTGTTACCCCTTGTTACCCTTGTTACCCTTGTTACCCCTTGTTACCTTTGTTACCCTCGTTACCCCTTGTTACCCCTTGTTACCCTTGTTACCCCTTGTTACCCTTGTTACCCCTTGTTACCCTTGTTACCCTTGTTACCCCTTGTTACCCCTTGTTACCCCTTGTTAACCTTGTTACCCCTTCTTACCCTTGTTACCCTTGTTACCCTTGTTACCCCTTGTTACCCCTTGTTACCCTTCTTACCTTGTTACCCTTGTTACCCTTGTTACCCCTTGATACCCCTTGTTACCCCTTGTTACCCCTTGTTACCCTTGTTACCCTTGTTACCCCTTGTTAACCTTGTTACCCCTTGTTACCCTTGTTACTCTTGTTACCCTTGTTACCCTTGTTACCCCTTGTTACCCCTTGTTACCCCTTGTTACCCTTGTTACCCCTTGTTACCCTTGTTTCCCCTTGTTACCCTTGTTACCCTTGTTACCCCTTGTTACCCCTTGTTACCCTTGTTACCCTTGTTACCCTTGTTACCCTTGTTACCCCTGTTACCCTTGTTACCCCTTGTTACCCTTGTTACCCTTGTTACCCCTTGTTACCCCTTGTTACCCCTTGTTACCCTTGTTACCCATTGTTACCCCTTGTTACCCCTGTTACCCTTGTTACCCATTGTTACCCCTTGTTACCCCTGTTACCCTTGTTACCCTTGTTACCCCTTGTTACCATTGTTACCCTTGTTACCCCTTGTTACCCTTGTTACCCCTGTTACCCTTGTTACCCCTTGTTACCCTTGTTACCCTTGTTACCCCTTGTTACCCTTGTTACCCTTGTTACCCCTGTTACCCTTGTTACCCCTTGTTACCCCTTGTTACCCTTGTTACCCCTTGTTACCCTTGTTACCGTTGTTACCCCTTGTTACCCTTGTTACCCTTGTTACCCCTTGTTACCCTTGTTACCCTTGTTACCCTTGTTACCCTTGTTACCCCTTGTTACCCCTTGTTACCCTTGTTACCCTTGTTACCCCTTGTTACCCTTGTTTCCCCTTGTTACCCTTGTTACCCTTGTTACCCCTTGTTACCCCTTGTTACCCTTGTTACCCTTGTTACCCTTGTTACCCCTGTTACCCTTGTTACCCCTTGTTACCCTTGTTACCCTTGTTACCCCTTGTTACCCCTTGTTACCCCTTGTTACCCTTGTTACCCATTGTTACCCCTTGTTACCCCTGTTACCCTTGTTACCCATTGTTACCCCTTGTTACCCCTGTTACCCTTGTTACCCTTGTTACCCCTTGTTACCATTGTTACCCTTGTTACCCCTTGTTACCCTTGTTACCCCTGTTACCCTTGTTACCCCTTGTTACCCTTGTTACCCTTGTTACCCCTTGTTACCCTTGTTACCCTTGTTACCCCTGTTACCCTTGTTACCCCTTGTTACCCCTTGTTACCCTTGTTACCCCTTGTTGCCCTTGTTACCGTTGTTACCCCTTGTTACCCCTTGTTACCCTTGTTACCCCTTGTTACCCTTGTTACCCTTCTTACCCTTGTTACCCTTGTTACCCCTTGTTACCCTTGTTACCCTTGTTACCCCTTGTTACCCTTGTTACCCTTGTTACCCTTGTTACCCTTGTTACCCCTTGTTACCCTTGTTACCCTTGTTACCCCTTGTTACCCCTTGTTACCCTTGTTACCCTTGTTACCCCTTGTTACCCTTGTTACCCTTGTTACCCCTTGTTACCCTTGTTACCCTTGTTACCCCTGTTACCCTTGTTACCCTTGTTGCCCCTTGTTACCCCTTGTTACCCTTGTTACCCTTGTTACCCATTGTTACCTTTGTTACCCTCGTTACCCCTTGTTACCCCTTGTTACCCTTGTTACCCCTTGTTACCCTTGTTACCCCTTGTTACCCTTGTTACCCTTGTTACCCCTTGTTACCCCTTGTTACCCCTTGTTAACCTTGTTACCCCTTGTTACCCTTGTTACCCTTGTTACCCTTGTTACCCCTTGTTACCCCTTGTTACCCTTCTTACCTTGTTACCCTTGTTACCCTTGTTACCCCTTGATACCCCTTGTTACCCCTTGTTACCCCTTGTTACCCTTGTTACCCTTGTTACCCCTTGTTACCCTTGTTACCCCTTGTTACCCTTGTTACCCCTTGTTACCCTTGTTACCCTTGTTACCCCTTGTTAACCTTGTTACCCCTTGTTACCCTTGTTACCCTTGTTACCCCTTGTTACCCCTTGTTACCCCTTGTTACCCTTCTTACCTTGTTACCCTTGTTACCCTTGTTACCCCTTGATATCCCTTGTTACCCCTTGTTACCCCTTGTTACCCTTGTTACCCTTGTTACCCCTTGTTAACCTTGTTACCCCTTGTTACCCTTGTTACCCTTGTTACCCTTGTTACCCTTGTTACCCCTTGTTACCCCTTGTTACCCCTTGTTACCCTTGTTACCCCTTGTTACCCTTGTTTCCCCTTGTTACCCTTGTTACCCTTGTTACCCCTTGTTACCCCTTGTTACCCTTGTTACCCTTGTTACCCTTGTTACCCTTGTTACCCCTGTTACCCTTGTTACCCCTTGTTACCCCTTGTTACCCTTGTTACCCATTGTTACCCCTTGTTACCCCTGTTACCCTTGTTACCCTTGTTACCCCTTGTTACCATTGTTACCCTTGTTACCCCTTGTTACCCTTGTTACCCCTGTTACCCTTGTTACCCCTTGTTACCCTTGTTACCCTTGTTACCCCTTGTTACCCTTGTTACCCTTGTTACCCCTGTTACCCTTGTTACCCCTTGTTACCCCTTGTTACCCTTGTTACCCCTTGTTACCCTTGTTACCGTTGTTACCCCTTGTTACCCCTTGTTACCCTTGTTACCCTTGTTACCCCTTGTTACCCTTGTTACCCTTGTTACCCTTGTTACCCTTGTCACCCCTTGTTACCCTTGTTACCCTTGTTACCCCTTGTTACCCCTTGTTACCCTTGTTACCCTTGTCACCCCTTGTTACCCTTGTTACCCCTTGTTACCCCTTGTTACCCTTGTTACCCCTTGTTACCCTTGTTACCCTTGTTACCCCTTGTTACCCTTGTTACCCTTGTTACCCTTGTTACCCCTTGTTACCCTTGTTACCCTTGTTACCCCTTGGTACCCTTGTTACCCTTGTTACCCCTTGTTACCCCTTGTTACCCTTGTTACCCTTGTTACCCCTTGTTACCCTTGTTACCCTTGTTACCCCTTGTTACCCTTGTTACCCTTGTTACCGCTGTTACCCTTGTTACCCTTGTTGCCCCTTGTTACCCCTTGTTACCCTTGTTACTCTTGTTACCCCTTGTTACCTTTGTTACCCTCGTTACCCCTTGTTACCCCTTGTTACCCTTGTTACCCCTTGTTACCCTTGTTACCCCTTGTTACCCTTGTTACCCTTGTTACCCCTTGTTACCCCTTGTTACCCCTTGTTAACCTTGTTACCCCTTGTTACCCTTGTTACCCTTGTTACCCTTGTTACCCCTTGTTACCCCTTGTTACCCTTCTTACCTTGTTACCCTTGTTACCCTTGTTACCCCTTGATACCCCTTTTACCCCTTGTTACCCCTTGTTACCCTTGTTACCCTTGTTACCCCTTGTTACCCTTGTTACCCCTTGTTACCCTTGTTACCCCTTGTTACCCTTGTTACCCTTGTTACCCCTTGTTACCCCTTGTTAACCTTGTTACCCCTTGTTACCCTTGTTACCCTTGTTACCCTTGTTACCCCTTGTTACCCCTTGTTACCCCTTGTTACCCTTCTTACCTTGTTACCCTTGTTACCCTTGTTACCCCTTGATATCCCTTGTTACCCCTTGTTACCCCTTGTTACCCTTGTTACCCTTGTTACCCCTTGTTAACCTTGTTACCCCTTGTTACCCTTGTTACCCTTGTTACCCTTGTTACCCCTTGTTACCCCTTGTTACCCCTTGTTACCCTTGTTACCCCTTGTTACCCTTGTTTCCCCATGTTACCCTTGTTACCCTTGTTACCCCTTGTTACCCCTTGTTACCCTTGTTACCCTTGTTACCCTTGGTACCCTTGTTACCCCTGTTACCCTTGTTACCCCTTGTTACCCTTGTTACCCTTGTTACCCCTTGTTACCCCTTGTTACCCCTTGTTACCCTTTTTACCCATTGTTACCCCTTGTTACCCCTGTTACCCTTGTTACCCTTGTTACCCCTTGTTACCATTGTTACCCTTGTTACCCCTTGTTACCCTTGTTACCCCTGTTACCCTTGTTACCCCTTGTTACCCCTGTTACCCTTGTTACCCCTTGTTACCCTTGTTACCCTTGTTACCCCTGTTACCCTTGTTACCCCTTGTTACCCCTTGTTACCCTTGTTACCCCTTGTTACCCTTGTTACCCTTGTTACCCCTTGTTACCCCTTGTTAACCTTGTTACCCCTTGTTACCCTTGTTACCCTTGTTACCCTTGTTACCCCTTGTTACCCCTTGTTACCCCTTGTTACCCTTCTTACCTTGTTACCCTTGTTACCCCTTGATATCCCTTGTTACCCCTTGTTACCCCTTGTTACCCTTGTTACCCTTGTTACCCCTTGTTAACCTTGTTACCCCTTGTTACCCTTGTTACCCTTGTTACCCTTGTTACCCTTGTTACCCCTTGTTACCCCTTGTTACCCCTTGTTACCCTTGTTACCCCTTGTTACCCTTGTTTCCCCTTGTTACCCTTGTTACCCTTGTTACCCCTTGTTACCCCTTGTTACCCTTGTTACCCCTTGTTACCCTTGTTACCCTTGTTACCCCTTGTTACCCCTTGTTACCCTTGTTACCCCTTGTTACCCTTGTTACCCTTGTTACCCCTTGGTACCCTTGTTACCCTTGTTACCCCTTGTTACCCCTTGTTACCCCTTGTTAACCTTGTTACCCCTTGTTACCCTTGTTACCCTTGTTACCCTTGTTACCCCTTGTTACCCCTTGTTACCCTTGTTACCCCTTGTTACCCTTGTTACCCTTGTTACCCCTTGTTACCCCTTGTTACCCTTGTTACCCTTGTTACCCCTTGTTACCCTTGTTACCCTTGTTACCCCTTGGTACCCTTGTTACCCTTGTTACCCCTGTTACCCTTGTTACCCTTGTTGCCCCTTGTTACCCCTTGTTACCCTTGTTACCCCTTGTTACCCTTGTTACCCTTGTTACCCCTTGTTACCCCTTGTTACCACTTGTTAGCCTTGTTACCCTTGTTACCCCTTGTTACCCCTTGTTACCCCTGTTACCCTTGTTACCCTTGTTACCCCTTGTTACCTTTGTTACCCTTCTTACCCCTTGTTACCCTTGTTACCCTTGTTACCCCTTGTTACCCTTGTTACCCTTGTTACCCTTGTTACCCCTTGTTACCCTTGTTACCCCTTGTTACCCTTGTTACCCTTGTTACCCCTTGTTACCCTTGTTACCCTTGTTACCCCTTGTTACCCTTGTTACCCCTTGTTACCCCTGTTACCCTTGTTACAGCTTGTTACCCCTTGTTACCCTTGTTACCCCTTGTTACCCTTGTTACCCTTGTTACCCCTTGTTACCCTTGTTACCCTTGTTACCCCTGTTACTCTTGTTACCCTTGTTACCCCTTGTTACCCTTGTTACCCTTGTTACCCCTTGTTACCCTTGTTACCCTTGTTACCCCTTGTTACCCTTGTTACCCCTTGTTACCCTTGTTACCCCTTGTTACCCCTTGTTACCCTTGTTACCCTTGTTACCCTTGTTACCCTTGTTACCCTTGTTACCCCTTGTTACCCTTGTTACCCCTTGTTACCCTTGTTACCCCTTGTTGCCCTTGTTACCGTTGTTACCCCTTGTTACCCCTTGTTACCCTTGTTACCCCTTGTTACCCTTGTTACCCTTCTTACCCTTGTTACCCTTGTTACCCCTTGTTACCCTTGTTACCCTTGTTACCCCTTGTTACCCTTGTTACCCTTGTTACCCTTGTTACCCTTGTTACCCCTTGTTACCCTTGTTACCCTTGTTACCCCTTGTTACCCCTTGTTACCCTTGTTACCCTTGTTACCCCTTGTTACCCTTGTTACCCTTGTTACCCCTTGTTACCCTTGTTACCCTTGTTACCCCTGTTACCCTTGTTACCCTTGTTGCCCCTTGTTACCCCTTGTTACCCTTGTTACCCTTGTTACCCATTGTTACCTTTGTTACCCTCGTTACCCCTTGTTACCCCTTGTTACCCTTGTTACCCCTTGTTACCCTTGTTACCCCTTGTTACCCTTGTTACCCTTGTTACCCCTTGTTACCCCTTGTTACCCCTTGTTAACCTTGTTACCCCTTGTTACCCTTGTTACCCTTGTTACCCTTGTTACCCCTTGTTACCCTTGTTACCCCTTGTTACCCCTTGTTACCCTTGTTACCCTTGTTACCCCTTGTTACCCTTGTTACCCCTTGTTACCCTTGTTACCCCTTGTTACCCTTGTTACCCTTGTTACCCCTTGTTAACCTTGTTACCCCTTGTTACCCTTGTTACCCTTGTTACCCCTTGTTACCCCTTGTTACCCCTTGTTACCCTTCTTACCTTGTTACCCTTGTTACCCTTGTTACCCCTTGATATCCCTTGTTACCCCTTGTTACCCCTTGTTACCCTTGTTACCCTTGTTACCCCTTGTTAACCTTGTTACCCCTTGTTACCCTTGTTACCCTTGTTACCCTTGTTACCCTTGTTACCCCTTGTTACCCCTTGTTACCCCTTGTTACCCTTGTTACCCCTTGTTACCCTTGTTTCCCCTTGTTACCCTTGTTACCCTTGTTACCCCTTGTTACCCCTTGTTACCCTTGTTACCCTTGTTACCCTTGTTACCCTTGTTACCCCTGTTACCCTTGTTACCCCTTGTTACCCCTTGTTACCCTTGTTACCCATTGTTACCCCTTGTTACCCCTGTTACCCTTGTTACCCTTGTTACCCCTTGTTACCATTGTTACCCTTGTTACCCCTTGTTACCCTTGTTACCCCTGTTACCCTTGTTACCCCTTGTTACCCTTGTTACCCTTGTTACCCCTTGTTACCCTTGTTACCCTTGTTACCCCTGTTACCCTTGTTACCCCTTGTTACCCCTTGTTACCCTTGTTACCCCTTGTTACCCTTGTTACCGTTGTTACCCCTTGTTACCCCTTGTTACCCTTGTTACCCTTGTTACCCCTTGTTACCCTTGTTACCCTTGTTACCCTTGTTACCCTTGTCACCCCTTGTTACCCTTGTTACCCTTGTTACCCCTTGTTACCCCTTGTTACCCTTGTTACCCTTGTCACCCCTTGTTACCCTTGTTACCCCTTGTTACCCCTTGTTACCCTTGTTACCCCTTGTTACCCTTGTTACCCTTGTTACCCCTTGTTACCCTTGTTACCCTTGTTACCCTTGTTACCCCTTGTTACCCTTGTTACCCTTGTTACCCCTTGGTACCCTTGTTACCCTTGTTACCCCTTGTTACCCCTTGTTACCCTTGTTACCCTTGTTACCCCTTGTTACCCTTGTTACCCTTGTTACCCCTTGTTACCCTTGTTACCCTTGTTACCGCTGTTACCCTTGTTACCCTTGTTGCCCCTTGTTACCCCTTGTTACCCTTGTTACTCTTGTTACCCCTTGTTACCTTTGTTACCCTCGTTACCCCTTGTTACCCCTTGTTACCCTTGTTACCCCTTGTTACCCTTGTTACCCCTTGTTACCCTTGTTACCCTTGTTACCCCTTGTTACCCCTTGTTACCCCTTGTTAACCTTGTTACCCCTTGTTACCCTTGTTACCCTTGTTACCCTTGTTACCCCTTGTTACCCCTTGTTACCTTTCTTACCTTGTTACCCTTGTTACCCTTGTTACCCCTTGATACCCCTTTTACCCCTTGTTACCCCTTGTTACCCTTGTTACCCTTGTTACCCCTTGTTACCCTTGTTACCCCTTGTTACCCTTGTTACCCCTTGTTACCCTTGTTACCCTTGTTACCCCTTGTTACCCCTTGTTAACCTTGTTACCCCTTGTTACCCTTGTTACCCTTGTTACCCTTGTTACCCCTTGTTACCCCTTGTTACCCCTTGTTACCCTTCTTACCTTGTTACCCTTGTTACCCTTGTTACCCCTTGATATCCCTTGTTACCCCTTGTTACCCCTTGTTACCCTTGTTACCCTTGTTACCCCTTGTTAACCTTGTTACCCCTTGTTACCCTTGTTACCCTTGTTACCCTTGTTACCCCTTGTTACCCCTTGTTACCCCTTGTTACCCTTGTTACTCCTTGTTACCCTTGTTTCCCCATGTTACCCTTGTTACCCTTGTTACCCCTTGTTACCCCTTGTTACCCTTGTTACCCTTGTTACCCTTGGTACCCTTGTTACCCCTGTTACCCTTGTTACCCCTTGTTACCCTTGTTACCCTTGTTACCCCTTGTTACCCCTTGTTACCCCTTGTTACCCTTTTTACCCATTGTTACCCCTTGTTACCCCTGTTACCCTTGTTACCCTTGTTACCCCTTGTTACCATTGTTACCCTTGTTACCCCTTGTTACCCTTGTTACCCCTGTTACCCTTGTTACCCCTTGTTACCCCTGTTACCCTTGTTACCCCTTGTTACCCTTGTTACCCTTGTTACCCCTGTTACCCTTGTTACCCCTTGTTACCCCTTGTTACCCTTGTTACCCCTTGTTACCCTTGTTACCCTTGTTACCCCTTGTTACCCCTTGTTAACCTTGTTACCCCTTGTTACCCTTGTTACCCTTGTTACCCTTGTTACCCCTTGTTACCCCTTGTTACCCCTTGTTACCCTTCTTACCTTGTTACCCTTGTTACCCCTTGATATCCCTTGTTACCCCTTGTTACCCCTTGTTACCCTTGTTACCCTTGTTACCCCTTGTTAACCTTGTTACCCCTTGTTACCCTTGTTACCCTTGTTACCCTTGTTACCCTTGTTACCCCTTGTTACCCCTTGTTACCCCTTGTTACCCTTGTTACCCCTTGTTACCCTTGTTTCCCCTTGTTACCCTTGTTACCCTTGTTACCCCTTGTTACCCCTTGTTACCCTTGTTACCCCTTGTTACCCTTGTTACCCTTGTTACCCCTTGTTACCCCTTGTTACCCTTGTTACCCTTGTTACCCCTTGTTACCCTTGTTACCCTTGTTACCCCTTGGTACCCTTGTTACCCTTGTTACCCCTTGTTACCCCTTGTTACCCCTTGTTAACCTTGTTACCCCTTGTTACCCTTGTTACCCTTGTTACCCTTGTTACCCCTTGTTACCCCTTGTTACCCTTGTTACCCCTTGTTACCCTTGTTACCCTTGTTACCCCTTGTTACCCCTTGTTACCCTTGTTACCCTTGTTACCCCTTGTTACCCTTGTTACCCTTGTTACCCCTTGGTACCCTTGTTACCCTTGTTACCCCTGTTACCCTTGTTACCCTTGTTGCCCCTTGTTACCCCTTGTTACCCTTGTTACCCCTTGTTACCCTTGTTACCCTTGTTACCCCTTGTTACCCCTTGTTACCACTTGTTAGCCTTGTTACCCTTGTTACCCCTTGTTACCCCTTGTTACCCCTGTTACCCTTGTTACCCTTGTTACCCCTTGTTACCTTTGTTACCCTTCTTACCCCTTGTTACCCTTGTTACCCTTGTTACCCCTTGTTACCCTTGTTACCCTTGTTACCCTTGTTACCCCTTGTTACCCTTGTTACCCCTTGTTACCCTTGTTACCCTTGTTACCCCTTGTTACCCTTGTTACCCTTGTTACCCCTTGTTACCCTTGTTACCCCTTGTTACCCCTGTTACCCTTGTTACAGCTTGTTACCCCTTGTTACCCTTGTTACCCCTTGTTACCCTTGTTACCCTTGTTACCCCTTGTTACCCTTGTTACCCTTGTTACCCCTGTTACTCTTGTTACCCTTGTTACCCCTTGTTACCCTTGTTACCCTTGTTACCCCTTGTTACCCTTGTTACCCTTGTTACCCCTTGTTACCCTTGTTACCCCTTGTTACCCTTGTTACCCCTTGTTACCCCTTGTTACCCTTGTTACCCTTGTTACCCTTGTTACCCTTGTTACCCTTGTTACCCCTTGTTACCCTTGTTACCCCTTGTTACCCTTGTTACCCTTGTTACCCCTGTTACCCTTGTTACCCTTGTTGCCCCTTGTTACCCTTTGTTACCCTTGTTACCCCTTGTTACCCTTGTTACCCCTTGTTACCCCTTGTTACCCCTTGTTAGCCTTGTTACCCTTGTTACCCCTTGTTACCCCTTGTTACCCCTGTTACCCTTGTTACCCTTGTTACCCCTTGTTACCTTTGTTACCCTTCTTACCCCTTGTTACCCTTGTTACCCTTGTTACCCCTTGTTACCCTTGTTACCCTTGTTACCCCTTGTTACCCTTGTTACCCTTGTTACCCCTTGTTACCCTTGTTACCCCTTGTTACCCTTGTTACCCCTTGTTACCCTTGTTACCCTTGTTACCCCTTGTTACCCTTGTTACCCCTTGTTACCCCTGTTACCCTTGTTACAGCTTGTTACTCCTTGTTACCCTTGTTACCCCTTGTTACCCTTGTTACCCTTGTTACCCTTGTTACCCCTGTTACCCTTGTTACCCTTGTTACCCCTTGTTACCCTTGTTACCCTTGTTACCCCTTGTTACCCTTGTTACCCTTGTTACCCCTTGTTACCCTTGTTACCCCTTGTTACCCTTGTTACCCCTTGTTACCCCTTGTTACCCTTGTTACCCTTGTTACCCCTTGTTACCCTTGTTACCCTTGTTACCCCTTGTTACCCTTGTTACCCCTTGTTACCCTTGTTACCCTTGTTACCCCTTGTTACCCCTTGTTACCCTTGTTACTCCTTGTTACCCTTGTTACCCTTGTTACCCCTTGTTACCCTTGTTACCCTTGTTACCCCTGTTACCCTTGTTACCCTTGTTGCCCCTTGTTACCCCTTGTTACCCTTGTTACCCCTTGTTACCCTTGTTACCCTTGTTACCCCTTGTTACCCCTTGTTACCCCTTGTTAGCCTTGTTAGCCTTGTTACCCCTTGTTACCCCTTGTTACCCCTTTTACCCTTGTTACCCTTGTTACCCCTTGTTACCTTTGTTACCCTTGTTACCCCTTGTTACCCTTGTTACCATTGTTACCCCTGTTACCCTTGTTACCCTTGTTACCCCTTTTTACCCTTGTTACCCTTGTTACCCCTTGTTACCCTTGTTACCCTTGTTACCCGTGTTACCCTTGTTACCCCTTGTTACCCTTGTTACCCCTTGTTACCCCTTGTTACCCTTGTTACCCCTTGTTACCCTTGTTACCCTTGTTACCCCTTGTTACCCCTTGTTACCCTTGTTACCCTTGTTACCCCTTGTTACCCTTGTTACCCTTGTTACCCCTTGGTACCCTTGTTACCCTTGTTACCCCTTGTTACCCCTTGTTACCCTTGTTACCCTTGTTACCCCTTGTTACCCTTGTTACCCCTTGTTACCCCTTGTTACCCTTGTTACCCTTGTTACCCCTGTTACCCTTGTTACCCTTGTTGCCCCTTGTTACCCCTTGTTACCCTTGTTACCGTTGTTACCCCTTGTTACCTTTGTTACCCTCGTTACCCCTTGTTACCCCTTGTTACCCTTGTTACCCCTTGTTACCCTTGTTACCCCTTGTTACCCTTGTTACCCTTGTTACCCCTTGTTACCCCTTGTTACCCCTTGTTAACCTTGTTACCCCTTGTTACCCTTGTTACCCTTGTTACCCTTGTTACCCCTTGTTACCCCTTGTTACCCTTCTTACCTTGTTACCCTTGTTACCCTTGTTACCCCTTGATACCCCTTGTTACCCCTTGTTACCCCTTGTTACCCTTGTTACCCTTGTTACCCCTTGTTACCCTTGTTACCCCTTGTTACCCTTGTTACCCCTTGTTACCCTTGTTACCCTTGTTACCCCTTGTTACCCCTTGTTAACCTTGTTACCCCTTGTTACCCTTGTTACCCTTGTTACCCTTGTTACCCCTTGTTACCCCTTGTTACCCCTTGTTACCCTTCTTACCTTGTTACCCTTGTTACCCTTGTTACCCCTTGATATCCCTTGTTACCCCTTGTTACCCCTTGTTAGCCTTGTTACCCTTGTTACCCCTTGTTAACCTTGTTACCCCTTGTTACCCTTGTTACCCTTGTTACCCTTGTTACCCTTGTTACCCCTTGTTACCCCTTGTTACCCTTGTTACCCCTTGTTACCCTTGTTTCCCCTTGTTACCCTTGTTACCCTTGTTACCCCTTGTTACCCCTTGTTACCCTTGTTACCCTTGTTACCCTTGTTACCCTTGTTACCCCTGTTACCCTTGTTACCCCTTGTTACCCTTGTTACCCTTGTTACCCCTTGTTACCCCTTGTTACCCCTTGTTACCCTTGTTACCCATTGTTACCCCTTGTTACCCCTGTTACCCTTGTTACCCTTGTTACCCCTTGTTACCATTGTTACCCTTGTTACCCCTTGTTAGCCTTGTTACCCCTGTTACCCTTGTTACCCCTTGTTACCCCTGTTACCCTTGTTACCCCTTGTTACCCTTGTTACCCTTGTTACCCCTGTTACCCTTGTTACCCCTTGTTACCCCTTGTTACCCTTGTTACCCCTTGTTACCCTTGTTACCGTTGTTACCCCTTGTTACCCCTTGTTACCCTTGTTACCCTTGTTACCCCTTGTTACCCTTGTTACCCTTGTTACCCTTGTTACCCTTGTCACCCCTTGTTACCCTTGTTACCCTTGTTACCCCTTGTTACCCCTTTTTACCCTTGTTACCCTTGTCACCCCTTGTTACCCTTGTTACCCCTTGTTACCCCTTGTTACCCTTGTTACCCTTGTTACCCCTTGTTACCCTTGTTACCCTTGTTACCCCTTGGTACCCTTGTTACCCTTGTTACCCCTTGTTACCCCTTGTTACCCTTGTTACCCTTGTTACCCCTTGTTACCCTTGTTACCCTTGTTACCCCTTGTTACCCTTGTTACCCTTGTTACCCCTGTTACCCTTGTTACCCTTGTTGCCCCTTGTTACCCCTTGTTACCCTTGTTACCCTTGTTACCCCTTGTTACCTTTGTTACCCTCGTTACCCCTTGTTACCCCTTGTTACCCTTGTTACCCCTTGTTACCCTTGTTACCCCTTGTTACCCTTGTTACCCTTGTTACCCCTTGTTACCCCTTGTTACCCCTTGTTAACCTTGTTACCCCTTGTTACCCCTTGTTACCCCTTGTTACCCTTGTTACCCTTGTTACCCTTGTTACCCTTGTTACCCTTGTTACCCCTTGTTACCCTTGTTACCCCTTGTTACCCTTGTTACCCTTGTTACCCCTGTTACCCTTGTTATCCTTGTTGCCCCTTGTTACCCTTTGTTACCCTTGTTACCCCTTGTTACCCTTGTTACCCCTTGTTACCCCTTGTTACCCCTTGTTAGCCTTGTTACCCTTGTTACCCCTTGTTACCCCTTGTTACCCCTGTTACCCTTGTTACCCTTGTTACCCCTTGTTACCTTTGTTACCCTTCTTACCCCTTGTTACCTTTGTTACCCTTCTTACCCCTTGTTACCCTTGTTACCCCTTGTTACCCTTGTTACCCCTTGTTACCCTTGTTACCCCTTGTTACCCTTGTTACCCTTGTTACCCCTTGTTACCCTTGTTACCCTTGTTACCCCTTGTTACCCTTGTTACCCTTGTTACCCCTTGTTACCCTTGTTACCCCTTGTTACCCTTGTTACCCTTGTTACCCTTGTTACCCCTTGTTACCCTTGTTACCCCTTGTTACCCTTGTTACCCTTGTTACCCCTTGTTACCCCTTGTTACCCCTTGTTACCCTTGTTACTCCTTGTTACCCTTGTTACCCTTGTTACCCCTTGTTACCCTTGTTACCCTTGTTACCCCTGTTACCCTTGTTACCCTTGTTGCCCCTTGTTACCCCTTGTTACCCTTGTTACCCCTTGTTACCCTTGTTACCCTTGTTACCCCTTGTTACCCCTTGTTACCCCTTGTTAGCCTTGTTACCCTTGTTACCCCTTGTTACCCCTTGTTACCCTTGTTACCCCTTGTTACCCTTGTTACCCTTGTTACCCCTTGTTACCCCTTGTTACCCTTGTTACCCTTGTTACCCCTTGTTACCCTTGTTACCCTTGTTACCCCTTGTTACCCTTGTTACCCCTTGTTACCCTTGTTACCCTTGTTACCCCTTGTTACCCCTTGTTACCCTTGTTACCCTTGTTACCCCTTGTTACCCTTGTTACCCTTGTTACCCCTTGTTACCCTTGTTACCCCTTGTTACCCTTGTTACCCTTGTTACCCCTTGTTACCCCTTGTTACCCTTGTTACTCCTTGTTACCCTTGTTACCCTTGTTACCCCTTGTTACCCTTGTTACCCTTGTTACCCCTGTTACCCTTGTTACCCTTGTTGCCCCTTGTTACCCCTTGTTACCCTTGTTACCCCTTGTTACCCTTGTTACCCTTGTTACCCCTTGTTACCCCTTGTTACCCCTTGTTAGCCTTGTTAGCCTTGTTACCCCTTGGTACCCCTTGTTACCCCTGTTACCCTTGTTACCCTTGTTACCCCTTGTTACCTTTGTTACCCTTGTTACCCCTTGTTACCCTTGTTACCATTGTTACCCCTGTTACCCTTGTTACCCTTGTTACCCCTTTTTACCCTTGTTACCCTTGTTACCCCTTGTTACCCTTGTTACCCTTGTTACCCGTGTTACCCTTGTTACCCCTTGTTACCCCTTGTTGCCCTTGTTACCCCTTGTTACCCTTGTTACCCTTGTTACCCCTTGTTACCCTTGTTACCCCTGTTACCCTTGTTACCCTTGTTACCCCTTGTTACCCTTGTTACCCTTGTTACCCCTTGTTACTCTTGTTACCCTTGTTACCCCTGTTACCCTTGTTACCCTTGTTGCCCCTTGTTACCCCTTGTTACCCTTGTTACCCCTTGTTACCCCTTGTTACCCCTTGTTACCCCTTGTTACCCCTTTTTACCCTTGTTACCTTGCTACCCTTGTTACCCTTGTTACCCCTTTATACCACTCAAAGGTGATGTAATTTTGCAAGGTGACTTTAACGCGCGCACCGGCAGCATGCAAGAATTCGCGGTCCATGACGACGATAATCATTTTCTTGAAATCCCAGAAGACTATGAAATAGATACAGAAAATTATCGCTATTCACAGGACGAAAATACAACTAACAGCAGAGGGAGGATTCTGATTGATCTTTGCACAGCTCTTAGTTTTAGGATCCTGAACGGCAGAGTGGTAGGTGATCTTACAGGGAAAAAAACATGCTTCAAATACAATGGGAGCAGTCTGGTAGATTATGTTATCATTTCCAGTAGAATTCTCAGATATGTTAATTACTTTATTGTCAACGATCTGGAACCGCACCTATCGGATCATTGTTCCCTTTCATTCGCATTAATGCTAAAACACAAAAAAAGGTGCTCCGGCAAACAACCAGACGAGATCACGTTAAGCGAATTTGGCTTAACTGCAGAATACCCTGCCACTTATTTGCATGTCATTGAATAAGAATAGCATCTATTGTGTTATGCTTCGTTCTTCAAAGAACGCCGACCAACGAAAACAATGGTGGTACAGAGTGGCAGGGTATTCAGCAGTTGCTCCGCGAATTTAAGAAATTAGTCTGGGATGATAATGCGAAATACGAATTAAGCCGACTCTTAGAAAGTACAGAAACAAAAAACAGGCTGAACACAGCACTGAATAACAATAACGTGGACACAATGACTGATCTATTCACACAAAACTTAATTGACGTATGCAAACAAGCAGGCTTGAGATTCATTAACACCACGAGGAAGCATAGTGAAAAACCATGGTTCGACGAGCAATGCAACATAGAAAAAGAGAATCTTAAATCATTGGGTAGGCATATCTCACGAAACCCGAACGTGGAGGAATTGAGATCAAATCTACACAAGAAAAAAAAGGCTTTCAAACACCTGTGCAGAAAAAAGAAACGCCAACATTATAATCGGATAATTAAATGCATTGATCTCAGTAATGGTAAAACTGCGTGGAGACAACTTAGGAAATTATTCAACCTGGGCAAATCCAAAAATATGCAAAAAAATACATCTGACGACTTAGAGAAGTTTTACAGTTACTTTAAAAAGTTAAACGCACGAAAACAGCAAAACGAAGAGTACATACTAACAAGATCAGAGGCCTTGGGCCCCCTAGATTATGAAATATCTCAACAGGAAACGGTAACTGCTATCGACCTCTTAAAAACTGGAAAGGCCCCGGGAGTAGATAGCATTTTATGCGAGCTGCTCAAACATGGCAAAGAGGCCTTAAAAGGGCCTCTCACAATCCTTTTCAATAAAATTCTAACCAGTGGTAGGTACCCTACCCTGTGGAGTCATGGCCTAATTATACCAATCTTCAAAAAAGATGATCCGTCCAACCCAGAGAATTATAGAGGGATTACTCTCTTATCAGCCATGGGAAAGATTTTTACCTCAATAATGAATAGCAGGCTTTGTGACTATCTAATTGAAAAGGGCATAATTACTCCAGAACAATGTGGCTTCCGAAAAAAACATGGTACACAGGACAGTATCTTCATTTTAAAAGCACTAATAGACAAATATGTTAAATCTAAACCCAAGAAATCAAATAACCTTTTATTCACCTGCTTTGTTGACTTTAGTAAAGCATTCGATAGTATCCCCAGAGGGAAACTGTTTCAAAAATTGAAGCTAGCGGGAGTAACGGGGCGCTTCCTTGAGATTTTACATTCAATGTTCTCCAATGATAAATCATCTGTGAAAATTGAAAATATGCTAACACCTGCCTTTCGATGCCATACCGGTGTAAAACAAGGTTGCATGCTCTCGCCAACCCTTTTTAACCTTTATCTCAGTGACCTTTCAGAGAAACTTAAGGCCAAGAACCTAAATGACGTAGAACTAAACGAGTTACCGTTAAGTTGTATGCTCTACGCGGATGACTTGGTCATATTCTCCAAATCAAAAAACGGACTGCAGAATTATTTGGATTCCCTCAGTGAATACTGCAAAGAAAACGACTTGTCGGTTAACCTTAATAAAACTAAGGTCTAAACATCACACAGATAGTAGACAAGTGATTGGGACCAGGCAGTGTTTATTTACATTCCACAGTGCCATAAACCACTAGACTATTAACAATTCAACGTAAACGATAAGAAAGAGGATACTACAGCCATACAATGAAATCAACCGAAAAATTACAAAATGAAGAAACAAAAACAAAACAACGAACAATCAAACTGCCTTAGGTGTGGGTGGGGGGGGGGGGGGGAAGCGAAAATACAAGCTATTAAAAAATGCTATAATTGCTGTTGCTAGTAAAGCGTAGGTTCAAATGAACTCAAATAGCTATACATCTAATACGAAACGTGCTAGGTTGGGCAATCCCCTGAGACTTACTAGCGTGGACTATTTTGATTGGTTCTAATAAAGTCTTGTGATTATACAATGAAAGTTGCTCAATATGAAAATACGGACTATGAACCCTTCCTGCCCCCAACCAGGGCCTCTCTGCTACCGATGTCTAGATTTATATTAATAAGATTAATATTCACCTAAACATCACACAGATAGTAGACAAGTGATTGGGACCAGGCAGTGTTTATTTACATTCCACAGTGCCATAAACCACTAGACTATTAACAATTCAACGTAAACGATAAGAAAGAGGATACTACAGCCCAAACCCAGAGATGAGATAGTCGTGAGGTGTTAGTGAGCGTGAGAGTGGTGTGGATTATGACGGAGGATGGCTTTACAAAGCATGTTAGCTGAGTGAAGGCGAACGGTTAAAGGCATGGTTAAATAGATTAAAATGGTGTCAGAGCGCCAATCGCCGAGAGCTTTAATTAGTTCAATGGGTACCCCTGAGTGATAGGCGAAAGAAGCACCTCCTCTGCGAAAAGAATGCCCCGCGTAAAGCTTTGGATCAAAACCGAGCGACGCAAGATGACGGCGCAGTACCAAAACAAAAGACTTATACGTGAAAACCTTTGCGGCCTGGCGCTCGTCTAACCAGTTAAATGCCTGCGAATCGGTTGTGGAGACAGTAGCTGTAAAACGAAAAGCATTAATGACAGCGGCCGTCGGACATAGCTTAGAGCGAGGGATGCAAGGCAGTGGGATTTCCACTATCCGTTCACGAAATTGGATAGTCTTACTCCAACGAATAGTGATCAGGGTACCCCAGGGGAATATTTTGAAATCTGCCTTAGTCAGTTGTTTACGCGGGTCAAATAAATGAGGGGCCATAGGTAAAAGGTGCGATTTGCGGAACATACCATAGAAAGCCACCAGACAGGTGGCCCAGAAAGAAGCGTCGGTGCTATTTGCCAAATTAAGTCGATCATGGAGCTGAGAAAGCATAGCGGGCGTAATTGGTTGTTTTTGATTTACTGTTAATCCTTTTTGTCTATTAATGCCGGTGAGCAGGGTCCTCAGTGGCCAGTTGTCAAGCAGCGGGTTAGGCAGGCCAAATTCCTTGTGGAGGATGCCAATGATGTTTAGGTAGCTTCGAACTGTGGCAGCTTTTAAACTTCTGGCCAAGAAGGCCGCGTAATGTAGCAGATGTGTAGGCTGAACGGGGACCGGGCTGTAACCCATATAGTGGCAGAAACGCAGATAGGTGTCGCGATGGGTCTGGTAAGTCGCTTTCGTAGATTCTGCAAAGAGCTGAGCACGATACTTAGAAACTTCCTGTTGCAATTGAAAAGCCAACCGAGGGTCGCGTGCACCTAAAAAATATAAGAGAGCGGCTGTAAGGGGACATATGATCCGTCAAGACCGTGTTGTCAACAACCCCGGGCGCAAAACGCGCTTGCAGGAAGGAATAAAAAACGAGGAGGTGACCCCGCTCGTGAAGCCGAGATATAGCGTCCGCAGTGGTGTTACGAAACCCTTCGAGATAAATAGCGGTAATGTGAAAATTGTACATAGCAGAAAGCCAGAAGAGTTCACGTAACTCCTGCATGATCACTTCGTTGCCTGTGGTGCCCTTGTTGATAATCTGGACGGCGGCCTGATTGTCACTATAAATAGTTACGCGATGATTTGCCCACACGTGTCCCCAGCGCTTGGCAGCTAGAACAATAGCTAGGGTTTCTTTGTGGTTAATATGTAGCTGGGACCATGCTGGGTTGTCGAGGGAAAAGTTAAAATAGAACCAATCACCCCGAAAATAGCCTCCCGCCGCGAGAGAGCACGAATCAGTCATAACATCGACTGTGGGTCGGTCCTCTAAGAAAAACTGCTTTCCGTTGAATACGCGCAAAAATTTTTCCCACCAGGAAATGTCGCAGTAAAAGGAAGGTCCTAAACGATGCTTAGCCCCTGGTGAAAGGGAATTCATGGTAGTAAGCACTCTGCGGAGAAAAGTGCGTCCGCCGTAAACGACTCTGCACGCCCAATTTAGTTTGCCCGCCAGCCGCTGCAGTTGGTTTTTGGTAGCGCGGCGTTTATGCATGAAGCTAGATACAAGAGCTTGACATTCACGGAGTTTTTCTTGTGGGAGCGTCATAGTGCAAGCAACTGTGTCGAGTTCGACGCCTAGAAACGTTAGCTGGCGTGTTGGCGGCACGAGTTTGTGCTGGCTAATGGTGAAACCCAAATCCGTGAGCAACTGTAGTAACACTTCGTACGCGCGAGCGCATTCCGCCTGCGTGGCACCGATAACAAGAAAATCGTCAAGGTACACGATGACATGCGGAAATCCTCTCTTAGCCATCATACGCCGTACAGCCTGTGTCAAGCGATGGAAGATTTCTGGGGAACTTTTAGCACCAAATGGAAGACGAGTGTCGTAAAAATAAGTGTCGAAGTCATCTCCCGAAAAACGCCACTTGCAACCAGTCGCCTGATAATTTGCAGGGTGAATAGGCACTGACCGGTAAGCATGTTTGAGATCGATTTTGGCCATAAAATAATTGGGTTTTAGAAGTTTAATCGCGTCATCTAACGTTTGAAATTTGAAGGAACGAGTGCTGATAAAATCATTAACCGCGTGGCCATGCGGTCGCGAACAGTCATGAATGAGACGCACCTCGGTGGAATTCGGTTTTGGAATAGCTCCTAAAGCGCTAACCACCGTAGGTTTAGTAGCAGAAATAACATAATTGCCTTGCTGAATTTCGTCCCGAATGGTTTTTTCCACCAGCGGGCGGATAGCGGGGTTAGTAGCCGATTTATAATTGCGCATGTTGACATCGGTAAATTGCGTATTGATATTTGCCATTTGGAAGCCGTTAATAATGCCATCTGCCAAAAAAGTTTCGTCCTCGTCGCCCGCGAGTTCGCATTGCCAAGTTTTTGCGTTTAGCGGTGAATTAATGTGCGGTAGTCAATTTTGCGGAGCCGGTTTATTTTGCTGTTGCGTCGAAGAACTTTGCTGAGTAGAGTGGATGTAGCCCGGATGGTTGAGGCCGCAAGCTTTACCGCCCGAAGCGCGGCGATTGCACACATGTTCGTACGCACAATTTTGCAAACTACAACCCCTTGAGCTATTAAAGTTACGACAGATAGTGCGCCCATCGTTAGTGGTGGCTATGAATCCCGGGATGAACTGAGTGCTGGGGTTAGCGGTGCGGTTAGGTGACCTAGGAACATGGGAGGGTTTATAAATGGGCTCTAAAATAACTGTGTGGAGGTGATTCGAATCAAAACTCCACGGATAATGATATGCCGCCTGTAAGAGGCGAAATTCATCGTCATACTTAAGGACCGAGGCCCAATGGTACCGGTTGGAAAGTTCCATCACCTTAATAGTATATGCTAAATAATTCTGGATCTCGGCTTGCGAGTTTAGTTTCCTACTTGCTAACAAGTTATAAAAAATTCTGGTATTGCTAATCACCCACTGGGACATGGTGATTTGTTCTAAACGGGGCTTTTTAGGCCCATAGGATACAACTAATTTGGTGTTTCCACCATCTGCTATTGTTCGCTCCTCATCTTTAGGGACAATATTGTCAACAAAGTCTACAATCCTTAAGGCTTTCTCACCGGTTTGGGGTTGCGCTGGCCTCAGAAACATCTCCGACGCTCGTGATTCCAGCCAGGAGTTTGAAAGAATCGGGGCCGGTTGGGAGCCTGCAGGAACAGTATGGAAATCACCTTGCAGCTGGCCTTGCATGCTCCATAAAGATTGGGTTTGGTCTGCAGCACTGCTCGAGCTGGGATTTATATTGAGGAGACTATCCAATGGCGTTGGTAAGGCGTCCTTGGGAAGGAGTGTACGTAGATCTTTCACGTTGGACGGGCCATGAGGCAACTCGTGTTCCGGCCGGCCGGTCGTCACGTCGCCGGCAGCCAATTTTGCCCGGTTGTCGGCCACCCGTTTCTGGAGAAAAGCTATTCGAGTCTGTTTCTCTCGTCGTTCTTCTTCAAGGTCTAATTCTGCCAGCTCCCTCTCCAGATCTCTGATCTGCTCGTCTTCGTCCGGACTAGCGATTGTGGCGGATTTTTTGTGTTTCGGAGAACTGAGCTCCTCGCCTTCGCAGTACTTGCTCGGAATTCCCCATGCGTGGTCAGTAAGAGGGGTTCCGCAGCCTGAACATTTGGAAACTCGTTTCTCCGAAGGTGATTCTTGTGACATGATCGAAGCGAAAATACAAGCTATTAAAAAATGCTATAATTGCTGTTGCTAGTAAAGCGTAGGTTCAAATGAACTCAAATAGCTATACATCTAATACGAAACGTGCTAGGTTGGGCAATCCCCTGAGACTTACTAGCGTGGACTATTTTGATTGGTTCTAATAAAGTCTTGTGATTATACAATGAAAGTTGCTCAATATGAAAATACGGACTATGAACCCTTCCTGCCCCCAACCAGGGCCTCTCTGCTACCGATGTCTAGATTTATATTAATAAGATTAATATTCACGTTAATTTTTAATAACTGCGGGAGAACCATGAATAAGCACGTATTATACTATAGAGGCAGTAAACTTGACAATGTTAGCAATTACAAATATCTTGGCCTACAATTTAGTACTTATGGGACCTTCACGTACGCTAAACAGGAAATAAAGAAGGTTGCCCTTAAAGCTTTGTACAAACTCAGGAAGGAAATGGGCGACCATTTCAGAGACGATGTACAGCTCACAATGAAAATTTTTGACACGGTTATTAACCCAATACTCACCTACGGAAGCGAGGTCTGGGGGGTCGATCACGACGGAAAGCTAGAAAATGATCCAATTGAGTTTGTTCAAACAAAGTTCATAAGGTGGCTATTGGGAGTTAACAAATTCTGTAGCTCAAATGCGTGCAGATCGGAGGTAGGCCGTTTCCCAATGCGAACGAAGACAAAGTGCAGAGCCATTAAATATTGGCTGAAATTTTGTGAGCCGGAGCACCAAAATAAACTCTCTGGAATAGCATTTACAGACCAAATTGGTCAAGATAAAAAGGAACTTTGGTCAAGCAAATTAAAACGACTATTAAACCTCGCAGGTCTTGGCGACATATGGTCAGCGAAAACTAACACTCCCGCAATCATGAACTATATACGACAGAGACTCTTAGACATAGAACAGCAAACATGGATTAGCGAAATACACAATGATGAACGAAAGGACCCGCATCAAAAAAACAAACTAAGAACTTTTAGGAAATTTAAACTTACCCATGACTACGAAAATTACCTCACAAATGTAAGAAACATCAATCATAGAGTAGCAATCACAAAGCTAAGATTAAGCAACCACAAACTAGCAATTGAAACTGGACGATACGTTAAACCCTATCAACCACCAGACCAAAGAATCTGTCCATTATGTAAAACTGGATTAGAAGACGAGGAGCATTTTTTGATGAATTGCATAGCCTATAGGGATCCTAGGAGAGAGCTGTTCAATACGCTAAAAAAGGAAACTAATCTTATTCTTGACTCTATGACTCCAAGCTCTGCCTTTACAACGTTGATAAGTATGAAGCAAGGAGAGAAAACGCAAAAAAATTGTGGCTAAATACGTATATGATCGCTTCCGTGAAAGAGATAGACGCGTTAAATATAACCTTGTTTAATAGTTGTATAAATTTTACAAATGTACACCTCTGTAACTATTGCACGAAAATCTTTGTTATCATTGTAAACACATGTGTCTGTAGGCGCTCTGTTGATAATAAAGCACTTATCCTATCCTTATCCTATCCTATCCCACCGCTTGTTCCCCCTTGTTACCCCTTGTTACCCTTGTTACCCTTGATACCCCTTGTTACCCCTTATTACCCTTGTTACCCCTTGTTACCCCTTGTTACCCCTTGTTACCCTTGTTACCCCTTGTTACCCTTGTTACCCTTGTTACCCCTTGTTACCCTTGTTACCCCTTGTTACCCTTGTTACCCTTGTTACCCCTTGTTACCCTTGTTACCCTTGTTACCCCTTGTTACCCTTGTTACCCCTTGTTACCCTTGTTACCCTTGTTACCCCTTGTTACCCCTTGTTACCCTTGTTACCCTTGTTACCCCTTGTTACCCTTGTTACCCTTGTTACCCCTTGTTACCCTTGTAACCCCTTGTTACCCTTGTTACCCTTGTTACCCTTGTTACCCCTGTTACCCTTGTTACCCTTGTTACCCCTTGTTACCCTTGTTACCCTTGTTACCCCTTGTTACCCTTGTTACCCTTGTTACCCCTTGTTACCCTTGTTACCCCTTGTTACCCTTGTTACCCTTGTTACCCCTTGTTACCCCTTGTTACCCTTGTTACCCTTGTTACCCCTTGTTACCCTTGTTACCCTTGTTACCCCTTGTTACCCTTGTTACCCTTCTTACCCCTTGTTACCCTTGTTACCCTTGTTACCCCTTGTTACCCTTGTTACCCTTGTTACCCCTTGTTACCCCTTGTTACCCTTGTTACCCTTGTTACCCCTTGTTACCCTTGTTACCGTTGTTACCCCTTGTTACCCTTGTTACCCCTTGTTACCCTTGTTACCCTTGTTACCCCTTGTTACCCCTTGTTACCCTTGTTACCCTTGTTACTCCTTGTTACCCTTGATACCCTTGTTACCCCTTGTTACCCTTGTTACCCTTGTTACCCCTGTTACCCTTGTTACCCTTGTTGCCCCTTGTTACCCCTTGTTACCCTTGTTACCCCTTGTTACCCTTGTTACCCTTGTTACCCCTTGTTACCCCTTGTTACCCTTGTTACCCTTGTTACCCCTTGTTACCCTTGTTACCCTTGTTACCCCTTGTTACCCTTGTTACCCCTTGTTACCCTTGTTACCCTTGTTACCCCTTGTTACCCTTGTTACCCTTGTTACCCCTTGTTACCCCTTGTTACCCCTTGTTACCCCTGTTACCCTTGTTACCCTTGTTGGCCCTTGTTACCCCTTGTTACCCTTGTTACCCCTTGTTACCCTTGTTACCCCTTGTTACTCCTTTTACCCTTGTTACCGTTGTTACCCTTGTTACCCTTGTTACCCTTGTTACCCTTGTTACCCCTCTTTACCCCTTGTTACCCTTGTTACCCTTGTTACCCCTTGTTACCCTTGTTACCCTTGTTACCCCTTGTTACCCCTTGTTACCCCTTGTTACCCCTGTTACCCTTGTTACCCTTGTTGGCCCTTGTTACCCCTTGTTACCCTTGTTACCCCTTGTTACCCTTGTTACCCTTGTTACCCCTTGTTACCCCTTGTTACCCCTTGTTACCCTTGTTACCCCTTGTTACCCCTTGTTACCCCTGTTACCCTTGTTACCCCTTGTTACCATTGTTACCCTTGTTACCCCTTGTTACCCTTGTTACCCTTGTTACCCCTGTTACCCTTGTTACCCTTGTTACCCCTTGTTACCCTTGTTACCCTTGTTACCCCTTGTTACCCTTGTTACGCCTGTTACCCTCGTTACCCCTTGTTACCCCTTGTTACCCTTGTTACCCCTTGTTACCCTTGTTACCCTTGTTACCCCTTGTTACCCTTGTTACCCTTGTTACCCTTGTTACCCCTGTTACCCTTGTTACCCTTGTTACCCCTTGTTACCCCTTGTTACCCTTGTTACCCTTGTTACCCTTGTTACCCTTGTTACCCCTGTTACCCTTGTTACCCTTGTTACCCCTTGTTACCCCTTGTTACCTTTGATACCCTGTTACCTTGTTACCCTGTTACCTTCTTACCTTGTAACCCTGTTAGCTTGTTACCCTGTTACCTTGTTACCTTGTTACCCTGTTACCTTGTTACCCTGTTACCCTGGTACCTTGTTACCCTGTTACCTTGTTACCCTGTTACCTTGTTACCCTGTTACCCTTTTACCTTGTTACCATGTTACCCTGTTACCTTTTTACCCTGTTACCTTGTTACCCTGTGACCTTGTTACTCTTTTATCTTTGTTAGCCTTTTACCCTGTTACCTTATTACCCTGTTACCTTTTTACTTTTTTACCTTGTTACCTTATTACCCTGTTACCTTGTTACGTTTTTACCTTGTTACCTTGTTACCCTATTACCTTGTTACCTTGTTACCTTGTTACCCTGTTACCCTCTTACTCTTTTACCTTGTAACTCTTTTACCTTTTTCGCCTTTTACCTTGTTACCCTGTTACCATGTTACCCTGTTACCTTGTTACTCTGTTAGCTTGTTACCCTTTTACCCTGTTATCTTATTACCCTGTTACCCTGTTACGTTGTTACTTTTTTACCCTGTTACCTTGTTACCCTGTTACCTTGTTACCCTATTACCCTCTTACCTTTTTACTCTGTTGTCTTGTTTCCCTGGGATAGGGCAAATATACTCTAGCTAATTGATGTTGCAATTTTTAAGAATCATTTTTATTTATAATGTATACGTTTATTTTTACAATCAGGTCGAGTTAGGCTTTGATATAAAGGTAATTCATTGAACTTTAATTCATTCCCAGCCGAAAAGGTTTTTAAAATTCGATATGTTAGAAACTGCAGTTATATTTAAAATATGAAAGCACCGCAGGGGCGGATCCAGGGGGAGGGTGCAGGGGGTGCGCACCCCCCCCCGGGATGACCTGCGGCCGCTTTCTAATTAACACTGTGCAGTCGCTTGACAGACATACAAAATCTGCTCTATCGTTTGATATGTATTCTCAGCAGTTCACATTATGTTATTTCCTAGTCAAAAGCCCTCTTCTTCGTATTCGCTTTTAAAATTTTTTACGTCATCAGTCAGTTAGTGGTGCACCCCCTACTAAGAAAAATCCTGGATCCGCCCCTGCACCGTTTTCACTCTTTGCTCTGTTTACAAGGAGGAAGGGTAACCCTGGTGCTGTGGAGCGGTAGTTGAAGTCAAAAATAACTCGATACCTATTTTCTATGTCGTCTTGTCTACTTGTTGTGTCGTCGAGAGAGTTGGCAGTTACGTCTGACGTCAGGCCTTGTACAACTGACCTCTCGAAGTCACAAGAAAATTTTGAACACTAAAGTGGTAGATGGAGGAAACCGGCTTGTAGTGATCTAGTATTCAATTCAAAACTGAACTGAGTATACTAGTTACACTCAATTTCGTCGTGTTGTGCGATTTTCAACGATTGTCTCGATAACAGATAAGGTGTGATTAAAAAACGAATGTAATTAAACTTCAGCCTTGTGTGGTATATTGACTGGGTAACAAGGTAACAAGGTAACAGGGTAACAGGGCAACAAGGTACCAAGCAAAAAAGGGAAGGTATAACTTATGCATGTAAAGTCGGTACAAGAGTAACAGAGTTACAGATCGAGTTTCAGAGTAACGAGGTATCATAGTAACAAGGGAACGGAATAACAAGGTAACAGAGTAACAAGGTAACAAGGTAACAGGGTAACAGAGCAACAAGGTACAAAGCAAAAAAGGGAAGGTATAACTTATGCAAGTAAAGTCGGTACAACATATGTCCCCATTCATCAAGTACCTGCCAAGTGTGTAGCGCAGTCGACGAAAGGAAGACCCGACGACACGACGACGTAAAAATGACGCAACGACGGCATAAGCCCCGCGACGCTACACGGAAGAAAATCCAGCGGTGCCCCGAAGAAAACAGTACGATGAAACGAGGCATGCGACGACTCGAAGACGTGGAACTGACGCCACAAAAACAACAGACAATGACTCGAAGAACAGTTTTCGAAGCGAAGAAGTGTTTTTGTCCCCGATCTGATCCTTTAAAGGAAGGTCTCGTCCCTCCAGGCGTTGGGAGTCGTAGTGCCCACCCGTTCATCCCATAATAAAAGTAACTGATTACAGAAACCAAGGCTTCCACGTACAGAAATGAAATCTTGGTCTTTTGAGTTTAGTAAACAGCGGCAAAAGCGTTTTGGAAAATAACCCAGAAATAGTGAAAAGCGACAACAAGCGTCTTAAAAAATAACGTAGAAACAGTACTGAAGCACTGTTTGACTGAACTACAGTGCTGAAACCAACAAAGGTGTTTGTTTTAGCATGTTTAGCACTGTTTTGAGTTTTTTTAGGCATTTTTGCTGAAGCACGATCATTCTTTTAAATCTACTTCCTTAAACAATAGAGAACTTGAGCTGGTTCACGTTCTCCTGCATTGAAATAGTAACTGCAACAGACAGGAAAGCGATTGGCAGAACTTAAGGTCAAACTTCAGAGCGTAGCGTCACTGTCTGAAACGAGTCACGAGTGCTTAATTTTCCAGGATATCAATGTTCGTGCCCGTTACTCATGGGCCAACTGCAGGGTTTTTTCATTATAGGGAGGCTTTACGCCAGTGTCTTATTGGTAAATGGGATTATGCCTCCTTCCCCTTTCTACGCGCCGTAATATAAAGATTCATTCAGGAAAGGCGATATTCTAGTTTTGCTCTCCATCAACTGGGTTCTGTTACTTGATGGTTCCTCTTGTAACAGTCTCTAGTGAAACAAAAAACACTTAAACCTTGACCTTAAAAGGTTTAAGTGTTTTTAATTTTGTAAACAGGACGTAATTTAGCAAATCGAAAAAATGTGATGTGTACAGCGTCAACTTAGATTTTGTGAGCAAAATAATGATCGGTTTACAACTTGACGATAACAAACAAGTTACCAAAACAAGAAAGACACAATAAATTTTAGCCTGCGTTGCTGGCGCAAAAAAGGGAAGTGGAGGGAGAGAAAAGCGAGAAAGTACAAAGTACGGAACCCAGTTAGAGCCAACTAATTTCTCATCAATTTTCTATATCATCTCGTCAGTTTTTTTTACCGCCGACTCCAACTTTTTCTGTCACCACTTTTTTGTCACGACTCTTTCGGCACGACTATTTCCGGCACGACGTTTTTCTGACGACTTTCAGTTTTTACTGACTTCCCTTCCCTTCCCATCATCCTCCATCTTCTATCCTCGCTCCTGGTTTTCCAGTAAACCTCGCAGTTTTGCTCATTAAGATTGTTCTTTTTTTCGACCACTGAAGTAATCAATTGTTCTAAAGTAATCAACCCTTTCAAGCGATAGAGTTCGTGGACCGACCCGTTCCGGAAAATCTCGATATGGGATTTCTATTCTATGGACATGAAGTGCTGCAAGTACTTTCAAGTACAAAGCTACCCGTATATACTCATCCGTGACACAAAGGTTAAATCATGGATATCTCAAGTATTTATAAAAGCAACTCGACTACAAATCTTAACAACTGCGAAATTTATCAATTAAATACATACAACAAAGTGAATCTATTTAACCGAAGAGTTACAGTAATTACGACAATATACGCCTTAATAACAATAACATTTTCTCACCCTGTTCGGGGTATTTACTTTTTTATACTACTATATGAAAAATTACTGCAATTTGATTGGCTTAGAGCAGTGATATTTCAGCTTAATTTGAAATACCTACATGTGAAAATTACAAACCTTTTGCGGGTAGTAGTATAAACAAATAATAGCATGATTTGTGCGTGATATTTGGCATAAATACCACTCGTGATATTTCAAAATTGTCTCAAATTTCACTCGCCTAACGGCTCGTGAAATTACGTATAACAATTTCGAAATATCACTCGTGGTATCCATGCCAAATATCATTACAAATCATGCTATTACCTATACTAATACACGTGCGTAATTACACTAAAATAAATGCCCTCGATTTTGGGAAAATTACGTCATTGCCAAACAGCGAAAACGTGCCCAACTTACATGCGTAGTTTCAGTCATCGCCGAAAATGGGGACTTAAAGATACGGCGACTACGGACGACGACCTACGGCTGGATGAGCGCTGTACTTTGTTTGTTGCACTGGGTTGAGTCGTGCAAAAATAGAACGTTAAAATTGCAGTACCGACAATAGACTATGAGATTCACAAAAAGGCAAGAATTTTGCGTGTGATCTTATCTTTAGAATAATGAACAAATTCTTCCGTGTTTGGGGAAGCAACTTCGGGTCACATTGGTGAACAAAGTTTGGGTTGCACAGATTTTATATTTTCGCAGAAATAGTAATAGTATAATATTTATCCGTGGGTATTGTTATTCGTGACATTATAATAAGGTATGGGGAATCAATCTGACCTGGAACAAGCCCAAGACAGCCTGAATTGAATATAGGTAATCTGGAACCCAACTTACTCGCGGGGGAGGGTGGGTGGGTCGCCAATCGCCCTTCGTGTCGGACAAAGTGAAGTGAATGAGACAATGCGTGCCAGTGTTTCCTATTATATATACTCATTTGCATATCAATAATTAATCCCCAGCAGGGATGATATTTACAATTCAGATGGAACGTGAATAGTTCATTTATTTAGAAGGTGAACCTCTCTGATTACTGATGTACCAGTAGTTTGAAGTATCGAAATGCCGAGTTTCGATCATCTCAAAGATGTTTATATCATTTTCATTCAGCAAATGCGATATAAAACCTGGCATAATTACAGATTACACTAGTAGTAGAAAAACACACTAATCATTTCGAACAAACTTTGAAACTTTATAGCTTCGACCCCCGGGAGGTTCGAAGCGAAAATAAATTACCTGCACGGTTTCTGTTCTAGGCCGTTAATCTGAATTCTGGGCATAAAAAGATAAGCGTCTTGTTTTAGATAAAAATGCAGATAAAAGCGTAAATCTGAGCAGAAATTAGGCACAACTTACATATTTCGCTTCCCTCTCACTTAAAACAGGTGAATTGAAAACTTTTTTACGAAAAGACGAGATTCTAGAATTAACGAGACGGCAAAATGCGAGCAAAATGTTCTCCGTAGTGGCGACTACGCGAAACAACTCAACAACTCACCGTATCCGCAAGAGTACGCAGGAAAAATGATCAGTCACGTGGTTCTGATCATGCGTACTATCATGTTTAACCGTAGTCGTAGTCCGTAGTCATTCTATCTTACAGTTCCTAATAAGCCGCATGCTCATTACAAGACTCATTTGCATACAATGAAAGTCGTCACGATTCTTACCCCCAGTTTCCACGGTCTCCGTTAAGAAAGCCTGGAAGCACGCCTTCCTTTTTGCAACGGAACGACGGAAAAAAAAAACGCTTGCTTTTTTAGAGTCTCGCTCTGCTAAAGCAAGCTCGACTAATAAATGTTTGTGTCACTGATAAAACAAAACGCTTCAAAAACTCATGCCGGAAAAAGTCGTACCGATAAAAGTCGTGCCCAAAAATTAAAGTCATGCCGAACAAAGTCGTGCCGGAAAAAGTCGCGCCAAAAAAGTCAGGCGAGAAAAATCGTGCCCAAAAAAGTCGTGCCGGAAAAAGTTGGAGTCGGCCGTAAAAGAACCTGACGTGGTAGAAAAAAAACTTTATGAAAAAATTAGATGGCACTAACTGGGCTCCGTACTAAAGGGAGACGCAATCACCAATCCACAATACCCTCTTCCTTTTCGACGCCCGCCACGCAGGCTAAGAAATCCAAACGGTCTTGGCTATGCCTATCGCAAGATTCAAATTTGAGCTTTATTTGTTTTACAGCGATCCAAGATAGATTATTCTCCCTTGAGTAATATGAGTCCAATGAGCAAGCTTCAGCAAAAATATCTTCCGGTGAAAAAACGTCAAAACAATCTACGTGCTGAAACAAAAAGCCGGGATATATCCGCCGTTCGCCACCCATGACAAGACTCTTCGAAGGGCATAAATATCCTGTAATTCGAAGTAAACGCAAGCTTAAAAAAGTCAGTCATCAAGCTCGTAAAGAGATCTGATCCTCTCTTTTATCAGGTGAAAGAATTCGTCTTTGGGTGATATTCAAGAACCAAAATGGTAAGCGGAGTTTATTTTAGTATTCGTCATTGTCTTTACAGATGATTTTAGCAGGAACCCTGACTATGCGTGCAAACTACAATTTAAAGAAAAATGTTGGTTTGAGCTTCAGGTGAATTAAAAGAAACGTAACTCCGGGGGCGTAACTGAGTGTAAGCCAATTAAGCACGGGCTTAACAGATTTTTTCCGTGTTTTTTTTTTTTCGAATGCCCAAATTGCAAAAAGAAAGTCACAATCTTTTTTTGTGTGTTTTCATATTCCAAATGTTTGCCGAGAGAATCGATCATCGATGGCATGAAGCTCCTCAAGACAGAGCCCTGCTGCGCTCTTGCACTCTAGTTTTACTTTTAAAGTGCAGTAAAACAGTATAGACAGATGTCACAAGACTGTGCACGAGCAGAAAAGCGACGCCGAGTCTCGCCGCAGTCTTGACTGTAGTAACTGTCTTTGTGCCAATGTCTACTATGTGAGCAGAGAGGCTCTCTGGGTTCGCGTTTCTACATGCGCACAGCGACACGAGCATCGACACAGACAAGGTGGTCCAGGAGTTCTGCGCCAGGAAACCCCGCAGATTGGCATTTGAATTCTGAACACCTGTACACAAACCTTCCTTCGGCCTTACATTTTATAATGCCACTCTGAAACAGCTTCGTCTTTGCGTTATTCATATTGAATAGAAGTAGGAAAAAACAACATTTACGTAAACTGATTGTAACTTGGAGGTACAACTAAAGTTACTTTACCGCCTGTAAAAACCGGCACCTTTACCGGTGTGAATTAATAAGCGTATACTGATCAGCAACATTCTGGTGGCGGGCTTAAAGCTGGAAAATGCCCAGGAACGCCCTGAACTCAGAATTACTAGATAATTACTTTCAATTAGTTATCACCCCATGCGTTTGGTATATACGAAAAGTAGACAAATTACTTTATGGATGCATGCCGTTGTTGTTGTCTCTTTTTTCTAGGTATTCAAACTGTTTATTTTGTGCATTGGTCTTTTTTCTCTGACCGTTTCGGCTTCCTCTTTGAGCAAACGTGGCCTTGAGGAAAAGGTAAGCCGGGTAAAATTTCCCCCTAGGACTTAACAATCACTAATGACTGAAAAGCCTATAGAATGAATACCCCCTTAAAGCTTGAATCATGTTAAAGGGGGTCTTTACATTTGACGTCGAAAAGTTAAAATACATGTGAAATGTACCACATTAGAAAAAACTAGTTCTCTAACGTCATCAGGCAGGAGCCGAAAACTGTGACGTAACGGCATATAGTATGTGACACAAAAATCAAGTGTTAGTACTTTTAAAGTTTCACGACTGAAACTAAAGCCAGTGTTTTTGAAAATTGAATTGGTTAGTCTGTAGCTAATTAACAAAACTTCTTTCAGATGTTTAAGATTGGCGAGAGTGAGTTACGTGAAAGTAAATCATAAAATTATATGCTATTCCTAGCAGGATTCCACTGCCAAATACACGATAAGGATGTCTGTAAATGGAACAGAATTCGACGAAGAGGTAGAGGTCGATAAAGAAAAGGAGACAGAAACTTTCCACATGCCAAAGATTTCACCGGATAACGCCGCGGGAGACGTAATCTACGATTTCAAGAGGGTAAGGGAACAAAATAAGGCCCTAACGATGGCATAACCTCACAGATATGAAATAAGGCTAGGCTGGGTATAGAACTAATGGTTATACAGTGTGGCTGATGATTAAATTACTTAACTTTCTAGGCAACTCTTCTGGCCCAGCTCAGTTCATATTTTTACTCGGCTTGGGCTAACCATCTAAATGGGTTTGCTTCGATTGACTGTCCGTGTAAAATTTGTTTCTTGTAAGAACAAATTCCGTGTAGCTCAGCCAATAGGCATTCTACAGTGAAAACATCTGGTCAGTTTATTTCTTAGCACTACAAGTGTATTCACTTTTTTTATATGAGCTGAAGTGTGGAATAGAATACTAGAAAGTGGAATAGAAAAGTGCTGATATGCGATGAAGAACAATTTAATAATTGTGGACCCAAAACAGCTTCTGTTCATTTGTAATTGTTTCGTAATTGTAATTTGCAAGAAAAGCTGGAATGGGATCTAAAAATTGAAGTAGCTTTTTTTTGTGATAATTTGCTACAGAATTTGACCATGTTCCGAGTGACAGAAGCAAAAGCTTGCTATTTAAGAAAATCGACTCGTGATGCTCGCAAGCCACTCGACCTACAGCAACTTCTAGAAGTGGTAAGTACATCGTACATGAAGCTGTATATTCATAATTCCGGTAAATTCCTTGTTTAGAATTCAGAACAAAAGCATGGAATGAAATGCCTTTAACACTAAGAAAATCAGTTGCCAAAAATGCATGTAAAGGGAACATAAACCAAACTTACTTTGGTAGACTCTCATTTTGGCTGTGAAGGAATCAATCAAAACGTCAAGTTTTTGGTCCTTCCCCACCCCCCTGATAATTGGCAGTAGCTATCTCAGGTGCTCTTGTCGACTTTAGTAGAATTAATATCTAACGTGGCTAATAACATTATTCCGATCAGAATGTTTTACTTAGCTTGCGGAGCAAGCGTTTCCGTGTGGTTTCGGAGCAAAGAAAGACTACCGAGGAACGACGAGGAACGGGATTTTCAGAGCGGCATTTGACTATAGTTCCTCTTTCTTTGCTCCGAAACCGCACGGAAACGCTTTGCTACCCAGGCTATCTGTTACTTTACTGTATACGCTTGTATGGTTTCTTCCATGAAGCACGACCCCATAAATCAGCACAAGATTCGAGGGCATGTCAAAATTATAAAGTTACTCAAGAGGCCCACATAGCCGGTTATGCCCGGTTTCTAAACTTGAAGCGACTAGGAGTAACATACATGAAGTACCTACCAAGTATTGCTACGCCTCCCGCTATATACGTCACTACTCATTCAGTATACAACTGTGTGAAGAGAGGTAAATTGAAACAAAATTTCTGGTCTAAGCATTTTACACGATGGCAAGGCCCAAACACAGCCATCCATATCCAAAGTACGAGGTTTTACCCGCTCGGGCACCACAATTTTAAAACTGGCTCTTAAGATGTAAGTCTATGTGTATATATTTTTCCGTGAAAAAATTTATGATCGGAAATCAGTTAGTTTTGTTACAGGTGAAATTTTGTTTCAGGTTTATTTAACCTTAGCCTGCGCGCAGAAGTCTAATATTTCCTTTATCGCACGCGGAAAGGTCCCTTTTCTGCATAACCCCGTCGCCAATCATGTTGTAGTTTCCGCCGCTGTGTCGGGTATTCATTTTCTTCGTGCAACAAAGGAAATAGGAGACGTCTGCACGCAGACTGATGGTTCCTCGCCCAAAAAGTGGAGGGAAGAGGGGGGGCAAGGGCCTACTCGGCCCCCTCTACTCCTACGGGCCTCGATCACCTACAAAACGGTTGATTCTCAATTTTCTTTGTCTTCTAGCCGTGGAACACAAAGGAAATTGAGAATCAACCTAGGTTACAACTATGATATCTTCAGAATGCTATGGTACAATGTTTTTCCACGTTATTGACGGAGGAGTTTAGAGCTTCCTTGAATTTATGAAAATTCATAATTAAAGTCAACCGAACATAAAAGTAGTTATGTTAAAGTAGCTCTTAATCCGGCCTTTCCGTAAATTTTATTTTAGACTTTGCAAAATTGGCAAATCATCAAATAGTAGCATTGATTGGTTCTTTTAATCAGATAACGTGCATATTCAGCAATTAATGTTTGTTGTTGTAATGAACCGTTTAAATAGGCAACTCACAATGGTGTAATAGTAGTACCTCAAACAGAAGTCAAACTAAAAGTTGTCTCCACCATCGACGACCGTTCTGATCTGAGTGATGAAATGGCAAATCTATGTGCAAACCTCCCTATTTACGAGGTGGATGAAGGAGAATTAGACCTGACTCACCTGAACCAAAATACCAGAGTGGCACGAAAGCCCGCTAATCGTAAGTAATTTAGAACACTTGCGATCTTCAACCATATATGTCTTAACTGAGGCACTGATGTTTTTTTTTTTGCTTGTTTCTTATTAACATTTCAACAATGTTTGCAAACCGCCGTTTCGAGACAAATTTCGAGACCTAATCACTTGCTTAAATTTTAACGATTATTAAATGAAGATAATTTTTCTTCTGAAGTGTATGCGTAGTAAGCCACCTTATATTACCATCAATCTTCAGATAACATCGTCTGCTACACAGCCGTTTTTAGTGTCGTCACGCAACGCTCCTCCCCACTAGTGGGGACGAGCGTTGCGTGACGACACTAAAAACGGCTGTGTAGCAGATAACATAGCCTTTCCAATATTTCTCTCCTAGGTGTGAGACGTGGTTTATGTGAATGGGTCTGTAATGCTATTTGCAGCCTTGTATGCAATTTGGTTTGCGACCCCCATGGATGCAACGAAGTTTGCTCGCCAGCATGCGACACTGTGTGCGAGTTAATTTGCTGAACTAGACTGAGGGATAGCCTGGGTATCAGAGCTACATCAAGCAAAGTAGCATGGTTCCTGCCATAAAACGGCTAACTCATTATAAATTATATGCATGCATGATAATCAAGATTGGCAAGTTATGTTCAAATAGCGCTTCAGTAAACATTTTTATTAAAGGAACTCTTTTGAAAACTTAACAGTTGAAATATTAATAAATTCACTTGATTTAATAGAGACATGTTGGAGCCTCTGATTATTTTTACCGGTTATTTTGTAGCATATTTAAAAAGCTGGTGGGAATTATCGTCAGCTTACCGTTTAATCTTTGTGATAGTAGTATACAGCTATTTCGAGAAAGGTTGTCGGAAAAAATGTGCACGCGACAATCCCGAAAGGTGACACTGTAGCTTTCGCACCTACTTTTGTTACTTTTCTTTAGCACTCGGAAACATATATCCATGGCCTCTCGTGCCATTCTCTCAAATTTCTTTGCAGAACAGTGAACTCAAAACCATCCACAATACCTTTCGGGATTGTCGAGTGCACTTTTTTCGACAACCTTTCTCGAAATAGCTGTATGTAATTGTGCAGACAGAGCAAAGGGAGTAGAGGAACATTTGCGAAGGTATCGTAGAATATGGAGAGTGCTTGAATGTACTGAAGACCTTTCAGGAAATTAAATCCCCTGAAAACGATGGTTTTACTGTCGTGTTTTACCTTGTTTAGAGGGCTTTTGGTTGACAGTCTGAACTATGCCTTCGCCGGTGGTACGCTTAGTCCAACTTAATTTACTTTACGGCCTGTAAAACCCGGCACCTTTACCGGTGTAAATTGGTAAGCGTATACTGATCAGCCGAAATGCTAACAGAAGTTCTTGATATTCCGGTTTATTCTGTCAGTGTCACTCCTTTTAATTTTAAGTTAAACCCAAAGTATTTCTGAACCAAAAAAGCCAATGATTTTCTTGTTTCAGCAACAACAGCAACGCAAAGTGAGATGATTAATTTATTACCCATGTCATTTGTAATAAGAGGGCAATTTACCACTGATGAAAGGCCAAGTCTTAGGGAAACGAGTTACCTTTATCTCAAAGTTCGTTGTAAGGTTAGCCGTTAGCTCGTTTGTATAACCAGTATTTATTCGCTTATCATTATTAATACTATCCTATTTAGCACTACAGTCAGTTGCAGGAGATCAACTGCGCTTTGCTTTACTCTGGAAGAAATGATAAACAGCAGGAGCCCATAAGACGGAGCGAGCAACTTCCATGTACTAGTTTATTTTTAGAACGATTTCGGCGCCAATTTAGAATCATTTATCCCTTTTAAATCACACAAACCAGGCAGCAAAACCTACGGACCTAACAATGATATTTTTTATCTTTTCGAGGCGTTTAGTTTTCCCTTTTGATATCATATACTTCGAATGCGCTCATAGGCGGATCGGAGACTCCATTTTCGCGGGAAAAAAAGTACTCTAAAATGCGTCTAAAAATAAACCGGTCCTTGAAAACCCCGTGACATAGTAGGCCTAGTATGGGAGTCAACTCGCTCCGGAAATAGCTGTTGGAAAGTTTGTTACTCCGTACGCAGAGTTAACGTAACTGCGACCCTAATCGTCTCTTCAGCCATCGAGGTGGATCAGCTCTGCTCTGCTGGCTTTACTCTTAAGGTGGAAAAAAGCCGTGTTTTGCGGCCGAGTCAGCTGGTCTTGGGGGAGCGGGATTCACAAGAGAGGATAAAGCTCTCTTGGGACTCATTTATAGTTTTTTGGTTAAAATTAAGCCACTGCATGCAATGGCAGCATGGCAGGAACTGTGAGTTTGAGCTTGGGCTGTTCTACAGGTGCAACTTTTAGTTTGACTCTCTTTTTCTTTCATTTGAAAATACAATCGTAGCTTCAGCGCGACAGAATTACTGACTTGATCTTGGGTTGTATTAATCCTTCTCACTAATATTTATTAAGAGCTTTTTTTAAAACTGAACAAGAAAAAATCTCTTGCCAAATTTAGTCGAAGTTGATATACTGGGCTTTTTAGTACTTAAAACAATAGAATCAAACTCACAATATATTGTTAACTCGTCCTTCGACCAACTTACATGTTCACCCCGAATCACGTCCGCTTGGGTCATTTATAATCCTTGACCCACATTAGCTTCCTTTCTTCCTCGGGTTTCGCTGGTCGATGCAGTTTGGATGAAACAATAACTATTTATTATTTTATATTAGTGTTAGTAAACGGAAACCCCAGCCTTAAATTTTGGGTTCTAAATATCAAATCTGCGAGAGGAAAAGTCAATGAGACGACAATAACGACAATCAAGCGATGCTAGTCTGATTTTCTAGAACATTGTAAACAAGAAGGCCGACCAGTTTAATAAATTAAATCATGGTTTGGTGGATATTATCTGCCGAGCACTGGATCACACAATATCGGTCCCATTAAGATAATGACCGATTTGTGAGAAATTGCCGTACGTTTGAGCTCAAGTCGTTTTTCTGCTGCAACTGTGGGATTGAATTATAAGTCCATTTAACCCTTTGAAAAAAAAAGGGAAAAAACACACAGCAGTAGGTTCAGCGGAACAGGTGTTAAACCGAATGTTTTTGTAGACGGAATCAGAAAGCAAGGAAGTAGTGTGGTCTGATACGGACCAACAGTATAGACGGAAGTCGATCGTAGTTGGGAATCTTCTCACTGTTTTGGGGTAGTCAACTCCTGCGGGTTGGGGTAACAAAACCAATGAACGGCCGGAACTGCTTAAGTTTGAGCTTGGGCTGATTTACTGAGCAACTTTTGGATCGACTTCTGATTTTTCAATTCAAAATTAAGAAATGGGAATGAAGAATGACGGAGGCGAGCCGAAGGCTTCAGCGCAAAGGAAGCAGTGATAAACAGTCAATTAAGCGGGAAATAACCGGATGACCAGCTTAATAGAGGCCAACTTTAAAGTAAATATGCAATGGGACGCAATTTCCTTGAATTCCGCCGGCGATGAGCCGGACCGCTTAAACAGAGGTTTCACTGTAAAATGCCTACTGATCAATAAATACTCAGAACTTTAATTGTAGGAAGGCTGATTATTATCCACGATTGAAAGTTAGGCGGGGTCTTCATCCCTCTTACTGAAATTGTATTTTAAGATCTCAAATAATACAAATCGGGTTTTTGTTAATTAATCTAAGCGGAAAAACGTCTCTTGCCAAAGTTTACATAGTGCTTCACTGGAATCAGCAAGAATCACACTGTCTAGCCATAGCTAATTGTTAAGTTTTAGTGCTTCGACCAACTTCACCCTATTGCAGCGCGCAACTTCATACCAAATAGTTTCTCATCCTGAATTATTTATTGTCGATCGATCCCCGGTGCCACACTGATTTTTCTAGCTCAGTCGTGTTGCGCTACTCGATGCATTGCGTTTTCATCAAATATTTTTAGCTTTCACATGTCAAGAAACTCCACCTGCTGACTTTATCTAATTTTAAGTTAAAATCTCAAATTTACGAAAAGTCAAGTCAATGTAAACCGCGGTTAACGACAAGTCAAAGTCATTTAACAATTGCATTGCTTTACTGACTTTTTAGAATATTACTGACACAAAGGCCAGTTTAATGCACGGTCTCAATGTCGGTCGTTCAGATTATGTAAGCAGATTTGGCCAGAAATATAGAAAGTTCAGTCAGGGGTAAAGCTCTCTTGGGGCTCATTAATAGTTTTTTGGTTACAATTAAACCACGGCACGCAATGGCAGCATGGCAGGAACCGGCTGAGTATGAGCTTGGGTTGTTTTATAGGTGCAACTTTTAGTTTGACTGTATTTTTCTTTCATTTGAAAATACAATCGTAGCTTAAGCGCGACAGAAATACTGACTTGATCTTGGGTTGTCCTTCTCACTTAAATTTATTAATAGCTTTTCTTAAAACTAAAGAAGAAAAAATTTCTAGCCAAATTTAGTCCAAATTGATATACTAAGCTTTTTTGTAATGACAATAGAATCAAACTCATAATATATTGTTAACTCGTCGATCCTTCGACCAACTTACATGTTCTAAAACCGAATCATGTCCGCTCGGTCATTTATAGTCCTTGACCCGCATTAGCTTCCTTTCTACCTCGGGTTTCGCTGGTCGATGCAGTTTGGATTTAGTATACAGAAACCCCAGCCTTAAATTTTGGGTTCTAAATATCAAATCTGCGAGAGGTAAAGTCAATGAGTCGACAATAACGGCAATCAAACCGATGCTAATTTGATTTTCTAGAACACTGTAAACACGAATGCCGACCAGTTTAATAAATTAAATCATGGTTTGGTGGATATTATCTGCCGAGCACTGGATCACACAATATCGGTCCCATTAAGATAATGACCGATTTGTGAGAAATTGCCGTACGTTTGAGCTCAAGTCGTTTTACTGCTGCAACTGTGGGATTGAATTATGAATCCATTTAACCCTTTGAAAAAAAAAGGGAAAAAACACACAGCAGTAGGTTCAGCGGAACAGGTGTTAAACTGAATGTTTTTGTAGCCGGAATCAGAAAGCAAGGAAGTAGTGTGGTCTGATACGGACCAACAGTATAGACGGAAGTCGATCGTAGTTGGGAATCTTCTCACTGTCAATGGACGGCCGGAACTGCTTAAGTTTGAGCTTGGGCTGATTTTCTGAGCAACTTTTGGATCGACTTCTGATTTTTCAATTCAAAATTAAGAAATGGGAATGAAGAATGACGGAGGCCAGTTGAAGGCTTCAGCGCAAAGGAAGCAGTGATAAACAGTCAATTAAGCGGGAAATAACCGGATGACCAGTTTAATAGAGGCCAACTTTAAAGTAAATATGCAATGGGACGCAATTTCCTTGAATTCCGCCGGCGATGAGCCGGACCGCTTAAACAGAGGTTTCACTGTAAAATGCCTACTGATCAATAAATACTCAGAACTTTAATTGTAGGAAGGCTGATTATTATCCACGATTGAAAGTTAGGCGGGGTCTTCATCCCTCTTACTGAAATTGTATTTTAAGATCTCAAATAATACAAATCGGGTTTTTGTTAATTAATCTAAGCGGAAAAACGTCTCTTGCCAAAGTTTACATAGTGCTTCACTGGAATCAGCAAGAATCACACTGTCTAGCCATAGCTAATTGTTAAGTTTTAGTGCTTCGACCAACTTCACCCTATTGCAGCGCGCAACTTCATACCAAATAGTTTCTCATCCTGAATTATTTATTGTCGATCGATCCCCGGTGCCACACTGATTTTTCTAGCTCAGTCGTGTTGCGCTACTCGATGCATTGCGTTTTCATCAAATATTTTTAGCTTTCACATGTCAAGAAACTCCACCTGCTGACTTTATCTAATTTTAAGTTAAAATCTCAAATTTACGAAAAGTCAAGTCAATGTAAACCGCGGTTAACGACAAGTCAAAGTCATTTAACAATTGCATTGCTTTACTGATTTTTTAGAATATTACTGACACAAAGGCCAGTTTAATGCACGGTCTCAATGTCGGTCGTTCAGATTATGTAAGCAGATTTGGCCAGAAATATAGAAAGTTCAGTCAGGGGTAAAGCTCTCTTGGGGCTCATTAATAGTTTTTTGGTTACAATTAAACCACGGCACGCAATGGCAGCATGGCAGGAACTGCTGAGTATGAGCTTGGGCTGTTTTACAGGTGCAACTTTTAGTTTGACTGTATTTTTCTTTCATTTGAAAATACAATCGTAGCTTCAGCGCTACAGAATTACTGACTTGATCTTGGGTTGTTTTAATCCTTCTCACTGAAATTTATTAATAGTTTTTCTTAAATCTAAAGAAGAAAAAATCTCTTGCCAAATTTAGTTTAAGTTGATATCCTGGGCTTTTTAGTACTTACAATAGAATCAAACTCATAATATATTGTTAACTCGTCCTTCGACCACCCGAATCATGTCCGCTTGGCGTTTTATGGTCCTTGACCCACATTAGCTTCCTTTCTACCTCGGGTTTCGCTGGTCGATGCAGTTTGGATGAAACAATAGCTATTTTTTATTTTAGTTTAGTGTTAGTAAACAGAAACCCTAGCCTTGGGTTCTAAATATCAAATCTGCGAGAGGTAAAGTCAATGAGACGAGAATAAGGACAATCAAACCGATCAGTGCTAATCTGATTTTCTAGAACATTGAAAACACGAAGGCCGGCCAGTTTAATAAATTAAATCACGGTTTGGTGGATATTATCTGCCGAGCACTGAATCACACAATATCGGTCCCATTAAGATAACAACCGATTTGTGAGAAATTGCCGTACGTTTGAGCTCAAGTTGTTTTACTGCTGCAACTGTGGGATTGAGTAATGAGTCCATTCAACCCTTTGAAAAAAAAAGAAGAAAAACACGTATTACTAAGTAGCTTCAGCGGAACAGGTGTTAAGCTGAATGTTTTTGTAGCCGCCCCCTGGAAACGATGGTTTTACTTTCGTGTTTTACCTTCTTTGGAGGGCTTTTGGATGACAGCCTGAACTATGCCTTCGCCGGTGGTACGCTCTTATGTTCGCTAATTGAAAAGAAACTAAAAGACTAAAGACTGGTTAAGAATTGAAGTGATCCGATAGCTCTTATAATATTGATGCTAAATACGCGTCTTAAACTGCAAAGCGTGCGCCCGAAATAATTCATTGTGATCACAACGACAGGTGACAGCGCCTTTGTAAACAAGGGGAGAACATACCGTAGGAGGACAGTAGGCTCTTCTACGGTTTTTCAACTTTTGACTGGTACAAGATAGCAAAAATTCCGTCAACACGGCTGAAAAGAACGCCTTAAAATCGTAGATATGCCTATTTTTAACGTGAATTGTTGAAAACTAAACGAAGATATAGCTCGGTAAAGTCGCCGACAGACGTTTGTGTAGAATATGGAGGGGGGCATATTGGTAGCCCTCCACTATACCATAACAACAACAACAACTTTATTTCAGTATTTCCACGTGAGTACATGGTATTACTTACATTATTTATGTTAAAAATCTTAAATCGAAATAAAGGCTATAATTATACATTCGTCTCTCGAATTTGTGGAGCAATACCTTCGCTCGCTTGGGCGCTATTAACGTATCATCTTTAATCTTGGCAAGTTTCCTAATTTCACATGGCACAGTGCCCTGAATGGATATTCCGCGCTGACTGGTCTTTTTCAAAACTTAACAAAAACGGTGGAAGGGATTGTTGAAGATGTGATAGAGTATGCGAAATATAAAGATTTTGGGAAAGCCTATTTTTGTCAAATAGTTTCGACGATGCCTATTACCAAAAATTAACGTACTAACAGAAAATTTGAATATTCCATTATAATCAATGTCTCTTCTTTTAAGGTAAACCAACAGTGTTTTTAAGCCAAAAAAGGGTTGCAGGAGTAAATCCTATCACAGACAGAAAAGTAGGGATCTGTCCGAAAGTCCAACCCGGGACCTCTCGTACCCTAAGCGAGGTTCATACCGCTGCTCTCCCTCGTGTATCAGCGGGCTGAGTCGTATTATCGCGGCATGAAGACCCATATTAACTAAAGACAAGAGCCGTTGACGAAAATACTTTACAAAAAAACAAATTTTAGAAAAGTGGGCTTTTCAACAATGGCTTTTAAGGCCAAGATATTGTCATGGCGTTTTCGCCACCTGAATATTGTCGGTTGTTTGCTCAAAGAAGGCCTACCAAGGGGGAGTCACGGGCACCCCAGGAACTCCCCCCAGGCTACGCCCCTGAACTCAGCGTTCTGTATGCGCTGAAAGCCGCAATGCCGGTATGCCCAATGACTCTGACGTTTAGTGATTAGGGTTAGGAAACCAGTGAGTGAAACAGGTTCCATCTAGGAAAATAATAACCCAGAAACAGTGAAAAGAGACAACGGGCGTCTTGAAAAATAACGCAGGAATGGTGCTGCAACAAACAACTTAGTTTCAGCACTGTTTGAAACTACAGTGCTGAAGCAAACAAACAAAGGTGTTTGTTTTAGCACTGTTTTGAGTTTTTTAGGCTTTCTTGCTGAAGCACGATCATTATTTTAAATCTACTTCCTTAGAGGAACTTGAGCTGGTTCACGTTCTCGTCACTGCAGTTCACAGGAAAGCGATTGGAAGAACTTAAGGTCAAACTTCAGAGCGCAGCACTTCCTGTCTGAAACGAGTGCTTTTCCAAGATCAAGTGTTTTTTCTTTAAAGGGAGAGGCTCTGTGCCAGCGTCATATTGGTAAAAGGGATCATGCCTCTTTTCCCTTTCTAGGCGCTGTACTTTCCCCTTAATTACGCGCCATAGTATAAAGATTCATTCAGGACTGAAGGCGGTATTCAAGTTTTGCTGTCCATCAACTGGGTTCTGTTATTAGATGGTTCCTTTTGTAACAGTTTCTACTGACACTAAAAACACTTAAACCTTGACCTAAGATTTTGTAAGAAAAATAACAATGGTGTTCACAACTTGATGATAACAAACAAGTTACCAAAACAAGAAAGACGCACGAAATTCTAGCCTGCGTTCCAGGTGCAAAAAAGGGAAGTAGAAGGAGAGAAAAGCGCGAAAGGGAGAAGGAAGAGGCAATCAAAAATCCCCTCTCCCCTTTCGACGCCTGCCACGTAGGCTAAGAATACTGCAAACGGTCTTGACTATGCATATTTGAAAGATTAAAATTTTAGCTTTTGCTTTTCAGTAATCCAAGATAGGTTATTCTCTCTCGAGTAACCTGAGTCCAATGGTCAAGCTTCCGCAAAATATCTTCCGGGGTGAAAAAAAAGCCAAAACAACGGTTATCGTGCTGAAACAAACTGTGGAAGAAAAAGACGGGATACATCCTGTTGTGCTGACCTCCTTAATTTGCAGGGCCGTTCGCCCCCTGTGACAAGACCCTTGGAAGGGTATAAATATCCTGTAGTTTGAAGTAAACGCAAGCATAAAAAGTCAGACATCAACCTCGTAAGAGATCTGATCCTCTCTTTTATCAGGTGAAAAAATTCGTCTTTGGGTGATATTCAAGAAGCAAAATGGTAAGCGGAGTTTATCTTAGTATTCGTCATTGTCTTTACAGATGATTTTAGCAGGAACCCTGGCTATGCGTGCAAACTACAATTTAAAGAAAAATGTTGTTTTGAGCGTCAGGTGAATTAAAAGAAACGCAACTAAGAATTATTAGCTAATTACTTTCAGTTAGTTATCACCCCATGCGTTTGGTATCTTACAAGAAAAGTAGACAAATTAGTTTATGGATGCATGCCGTTGTTGTTTTTTCTTTCTAGGTATTCAAACTGTTTATTTTGTGCATTGGTCTTTTTTCTCTGACCGTTTCGGCTTCCTCTTTGCGCAAAGGTGGCCTTGAGAAAAAGGTAAGCCGTGTAAAATTTGCCCTAAGGACTTAACAGTTACTAATGACTGAAAAGCCTATAGAATGAACTGATCAACTTGAAGGCGGAATCATGTTAAAGGGGCCGTCTTTAGATCGTTTTGACGTCGAAAAGTTTTAAAAAAAATATGTGAAATGTACCACATCGTGAGAGGAAACCGGCACTTCTCTGACGTCATCAGGCAGGAGCCGAAAATCACGTAACGGTATATAGTAAAAATTGTAACACACAAATTAAGTGTTACTACTTTTTAAAGTTTCACGACTGAATCTAAAGTCTTACGACCTGCCTGAAGCAGAGGAACTTATATTCTCTGTCCTTAATGAATTTTCTGTTTGTTCAGTGTCTTTGGAAATTGAACTGGTTAGTCGGTAGCTAATTAAAAAGATATCTTTCAGGGCCCAGTTGTTCGAAGGCCGGTTGGTGTTCAAAAGCATTTTCTCGGATAATTTTCTCTTTTATTTTTAGAGCTTCCAATCATCAACTTGTGGACAAAAAGAATTAAAACTGAATTGCTTTTTACGCTTTCAAATCTTAATTCAAATCTCGCACTTACCCTGGGTTATCTTAACCCAGCTTTGAACAACTCGGCCCAGATGTTTAAGATTGGTGAGAGTGAGTTACGTAAAAGTAAATTGTAAAATTATATGCTATTCCTAGCAGGAGTCGACTGCAAAATACACGATTAGGATGTCTGTAAATGGAACAGAATTCGACGAAGAGGTAGAGGTCGATAAAGAAAAGGAGACAGAAACTTTCCACTTGCCAAAGATTTCACCGGATTTGGCCTCGGGAGAAGTAATCTACGATTTCAAGAAGGTAATGGAACAAAATAAGGCACTAGCCATGGCATAACCTCACAGACATTGAATAAGGCTGGGCTGGGTATAGAAATGATGGTTATGCAATGTGGCGGATTATTGAATTACTTAACTTCCTAGACAAAAGTTCTTCTCGCCCAGCTTAGTTCATATTTTTACTCGGCTTGGGCTAACCATCTAAATGGTTTACTTCGCTTGACTGTCCCTATAGTATAAAATTTGTGTCTTGTAAGAACAGATTCAGTGTAGCTTAGCCAATAGGTATTCTTCATCGAAAGCATCTGGTCAGTTTAGTTTTAACACTACAAGTGTATTCATTTTTCTCTATATGAATTAAAGAGCGGAATAGAATAATTAAGTCCCGATATGCGCTGAAGAGCAATTTAAAATAAATAATTGTGGATCCAAAACAGCTTCTATTCATTTGTAATTGTTTTGTAATTGTAATTATACCGACAATTATGCCAAAAAAGCTGGAATGGGATCTAAAAATTGAAATAACTTTTTTTGTGATAATTTGCCGCAGAATTTGACCATGTTCCGAGTGACAGAAGCAAAAGCTTGCTATTTAAGAAAATCGACTCGTGATGCTAGTAGGCCAGCCGACCTACAGCAACTTCTAGAAGTGGTAAGTACATCTTACATGAAGCTGCATATTCATAATTCCAGTAAATTCCTTCTGTAGAATTCAGAACAAAAGTATGGAATGAAATGCATTTAACACTGAGAAAATCAGTCTCCAAAAATGCCTGTAAATGGAACATATACGAACTTACTTTGGTAGACTCTTATTTCGCTGTGAAGGAATCAATCAAAAAGTCAAGTTTTTTGCCCTTTACCCGTCCCTGATAATTGGCAGTAGCTATTTCAGGCGCTCTTGTCAAGTTTAATAGTATTAATATCTAACGTGACTTAAGTAACATTATTCCGTTCATAATGTTTTACTTAGCATGTGGAGCAAACTTTACCGTGTAGTTTCGGAACAAAGAAAGACTTGTGGAAAAATATGAAACGGCAAACTTATCCTTACGGCAAGGTGATGAAGAAATAAACGAAAGAATAAAACAGAAAATATATCAGTTTAAACAAATTGCTTAATATTTCGGTTTGAAAGCAAACCTTCTTCACGGGCTAAAGAAAAATGAAAATAAAACTAAAGGGTTTGTTGCTGATCAGTGTATACAAAGAAAGACTACCACGGAACGACGAGGAACGGGATGTTTGGTGCGGGATTTGACTCTCGTTGCTCTTTCTTTGCTCCGAAACCGTACGGAAACGCTTTGCTACGCAGGATATCTTTTACTTTACTTTCTACGCTTGTATGTTTTCTTCCTTGAAGCATGACCCCATAAATTAGGACTAGATTCGAGGACATGTCAAAATTATAAGGTTACTAGGCAAACACGAGTCAAGAGCTAGGCCCATTATATCACAGCTGGTTATGCTTGGTTTCTAAGCTTGAAGCAACCAGAAGTATTGCTACACCTCTGGCTATATATCGTCACTACTAATTTATACAACTGTGTGAAGAGAGAGATATTGAAACAAAATTTCTGGTCTAAGGTACGAGGTGTTACCCGCTCGGGTAATTTTAAAACTGACCTCAATCTTAAGATGTAAGTCTATATGGATATATCTTTCTTTAGAAAATTTTATAATCGGAAATCAGTTAGTTTTGTGACAGGACAAATGTTATTTCTGGTTGATTTGACCATAGCAATTTAATCAGCATTTTGGCAAAAAGATTTAATGCTCAGATAGTAGGTGCATCAACACAACATCCATTATTGTGTAACACTGAAACAGTTTCATCGGCATTTTAGCAAATGATTACATGCATAAAGTCATGTTATGCAATCTCACTATCTGAATTATTATTTGTAGATGAGGTTGATGTGGACTCACTGTCTGTGTCACTGTCAAGTTTTTTGCTATTAGAGCATGTACTGCTCATATAAAAAGCAGTAAGCTTTGGCTGATTATCTTCTTTCTTCCTTGAAGCGGTCCTGTCGGCCTCTCACCTTTCGATGGTTTGTCTTATCTCAATTATAACACAATCACTGATATATCCTTGCTCTATAAGCTGTTTGCGAGGCCCCCCCCGGGCTCTAGGTGAAATATCTTTCTCAGTTTAGTGTGAAGTGCTTCTCTGTTGTTAGTTGGCACATTCGGAAGTGACAGTGAGTAGGAACGGTAAAGTAAAGAAAATAATTTGGTCATTACCATTTGGGTATTATGTAAGAAAGAGGGGCCCTGAAATCTTTTAAGATGATTGAAGGGAGGGGGGGGGGGGGGGGGGGTATCTAAAAAACATGGGTGCTATTACTAGGGGTCTGGAAATAATTTGGGATAAAAAACGATTTCTTTTTCCCCCCCCCCCCCCCCCCTCCAACTTAAATTATGACTGGTCCCTAAAGTAGCTCTTGACCCGGCCTTCCCGTCGATTTTAGTTTAGACTTTGCAAAATTGGCAAATCATCAAAAAGAAGTAATAAAGCATTGATTGGTTCTTTTAATCAGGTAACGTGCATATTCAACAATTAATCTATTTTGTTGTAATGAACCGTTAAAATAGGCAACTCGCAATGGCCTAAAAGTAGTACCTCAAACCGGAGTCAAACTAAAAGTTGTCTCTACCATCGACGACCGTTCTGATCTGAGTGATGAAATGGCAAATCTGTGTGCAAAACTCCCTATTTACGAGGTGGATGAAGGAGAATTAGACCTGACTTACTTGAACCAAGAAACTAGAGTGGAACGAAGGCCTGCTAATCGTAAGTAATTTAGAACACTTGCGATCTTCAACCATATATCAATCTCAAAGATCTTACAAAAAAATAAAGGACTGTGAAGTGTCTACCTTGAGTATTTCGTATTATTCGTGAATTTAATCAGCTTTAGCGCGAGCAAGCTCTCTGGGGCGCTGTACAAGCTTATAAGGCGGCTACTCTACCTTTCAAGCAACCGCTAAAATAACGACAGGGCCTCATTTTATCCGTACCCCTTCTTGAGGAACCGATGGTTTTTTTTGCTTGTTTCTTATTAACATTTCAACAATGTCTGCAAACCGCCTTTTCGGTATAAATTTCGAGACCTATAATCAGTTGTTTAAAATTTAAGGATTTTTAAATGAAGATAATTTTCTTCTAAAGTGAATGCGTAGTAAGCCACCTTATATCACCACTTTAAATAACATAGCCCTTCTGTAATGTTTCTCTCCTAGGTGTGAAACGTGGTCTATGTAAATGGATCTGCAATAAAATTTGCAAAGGTGGATGCAAGTTGGTTTGCACCGTCTTTGGATGCAATGACGTTTGCTATCAAAAATGCGAAAGTGGGTGCGATTGGCTTTGCTGAACTAGAAGGGGATAGCCAGAGTATCAGGGCTACATCAAGCGAAGTAACATGGGTCCTGCCATAAAACGGCTATCTCATTATAAATTATAATTAGTAATTAAGATTGGCAATTTATGTTCAAATAGCGCTTCAGTGAGCATTTTTAACAAAAGATTTACTCTTTTGAAAACTTAACAGTTGAAATATTAATAAATTCACTTGATTTATTAGAGACATGTTGGAGCCTCTGATTATTTTGACGGGTTATTTTGTAGCATATTTAAAAAGCAGCTGGTGGGAATTATCGTCAGCTTACCGTTTAATCTTTGTGATAGTAGTATATAATATGTAATTGTGCAGACTGAGCAAAGCCGGGGAGTAGAGGAACGTTTGCGAAGGTATCGTAGAATATATATGGAGAGTGCTTGAATGTATTGAAGACCTTTCAGGAAATTAAATCCCCTGGAAACGATAGTTTTACTGTCATGTTTTACCTTCTTTGGAGGGCTTTTGGTTGACAGTCTGAACTATGCCTTTGCCGGTGGCACGCTTAGTCTAACTAAAGTTACTTTTAATTTTACGGCCTGTAAAACCCGGCACCTTTACCGGTGTAAATTGGTAAGCGTATACTGATCAGCCGAAATGCTAACAGAAGTTCTTGATATATATTCCGGTTAATTCTATCAGTGTCACTCCTTTTAATTTTAAGTTAAACCCAAAGTATTTCTGAACCAAAAAAGCCAATACAGGTGTTATGTCATTTGTAATAAGAGGGCAATTTACTACTGATGAAAGGCCAAGTCCTAATCAAGGGGAAACGAGTTACCTTTATCTCGAAGTTCGTTATAAGGTTAGCCGTTACCTCGTTTGTGTAACCAGTTTACCGACGCAGCTAAGCTTGATGCGTCGTAAACTGGTTATACAAGAGACCTTTTCGCGGTATGACCATACTCTACCAATACTTGGGTCAGGTGGACTGCAGAGAATTGGAAGCCTTGACCGTGTTTAAAGCAATTTCATATTACAGTCATTGCTTTTGTATACTTAGAGTGCAAACAAATTTCATCAAGCAAATCAAATTATTCGAGCAGGCAATACTCTGTTTATTGTTCGTACAGAGTCGCGCGAAATGATATCACTGTTTAGAACAGAGGACTAAAATGCATACCCTATCCAACGGCGCATCCCCGTGTAGGCCATACAAGGAAGTACACCCCTCGGGAGTAGCTCCATGCTGCAATACTTCTGCAGCCCTGATGAAGTCCCGGCGGCTTGAAGTTAACAGTAACAAAGTGTTTACGATGTTCTAGACAGAAAAATAGCCTTTTATTGTGATTAATAAGTACTCGCAAAGCGTTATCATTACAGACGACCCATGTAAGCATATCTGGCCAGTTTGCCACCCTATTATAGTAGGATGGTTTATTTATTCGCCTATCGTTAGTAACACTATCCCATTTAGCACTACAATCAGTTGCAGGAGATCAACTGAGCTTTGTTTTACTTTGGAAGCAATGAGAACTAGCAGGAGCCCGTAATACGGAGCGAGTAACTTCCATGTACTAGCTTATTTTTAGGGCGATTTTGGCTCCAATTTAGAATCATTTAAACCCAGGCAGCCGAACCTATGGACCTAACAATGATATTTTTGACCTCTTAGAGGCGTTTAGTTTTCCCTTTTGATATCTTATACTTCGAATGTGCTCATAGGCGGATCGGAGATTCCATTTTCCCGGAAAAATGTGCTCTAAATGTGTCTAAAAATAAACCGGTCGGTGAAAACCCCGTGACATACTACTAGGTCTAGTATGGGAGTCAGCTCGCTCCGGAAAAAACTGGTGGACACTGAGTTTGTTTCGCCGTACGCAGAGTTAACGTAACTGCGACCCTAATCGGCTCTGCTCTGCTTGTTTTACTCTTAAGGTGGAAAAACACTGTGTTTTGGGGCCGAATCAGCTGGTCCTGGGGGGGGGGGGGGGGGGGGGGGCTGTTCTACGAGTGCAACTTTTAGTTTGATCTTCTTTTTCCCTCATTTGAAAATACAATCGTAGCTTCAGCGCTACAGAATTACTGACTTGATCTTGGGTTGTTTTAATCCTTCTCACTGAAATTTATTAATAGTTTTTCTTAAAACTAAAGAAGAAAATAATTCTTGCCAAATTTAGTCCAAGTTGATATACTAGGCTTTTTAGCACTTACAATAGAATCAAACTCATAATATATTGTTAACTCGTCCTTCGACCAACTTACATGTTCTAAAACCGAATCATGTCCGCTCGGTCATTTATAGTCCTTGACCCACATTAGCTTCCTTTCTACCTCGGGTTTCGCTGGTCGATGCAGTTTGGATTTAGTAAACAGAAACCCCAGCCTTAAATTTTGGGTTCTAAATATCAAATCTGCGAGAGGTAAAGTCAATGAGACGAGAATAACGACAATCAAACCGATGCTTATTTGATTTTCTAGAACACTGTAAACACGAATGCCGACCAGTTTAATAAATTAAATCATGGTTTGGTGGATATTATCTGCCGAGCACTGGATCACACAGTATCGGTCCCATTAAGATAATGACGGATTTGTGAGAAACTGCCGTACGTTTGAGCTCAAGTTGTTTTACTGCTGCAGCTGTGGGATTGAGTTATGAGTCCATTTAACCCTTTGAAAAAAAAAGAAGAAAAACACGTATTACTAAGTAGCTTCCGCGGAACAGTAGTAAACTGAATGTTTTTGTAGCCGGAATCAGAAAGCAATGAGGTAGTGTGGTCTGATACGGACCATCAGTATAGACGGAAGTCGATTGTAGTTGGGAATCTCACTGTTTTGGGGTAGTCAACTCCTGGGGGTTGACCAGCTTAATACAGGCCATCTTTACAGTAAATATGCAATGGGAAGCAAATTCCTTGAATTCCGCCGGCGATAAGCCGAACCGCTTAAACAGAGGTCTCACTGTAAAATGCCTATTGATCAATAAATACTCAGAACGATTGAAAGTTAGGCGGGGTCTTCATCCCTCTTACTGAAATTGTATTTTAAGATGTCAAATAATACAAATCGGGTTTTTGTTAATTAATCTAAGCGGAAAAAAGTCTCTTGCGAAAGTTTACATAGTTCTGCACTGGAATCAGCAAGAATCACACTGTCTAGCCATAGGTAATTGTTAAGTTTTAGCAAGAGCCATGGCTCTTGGTTTTAGTGCTTCGACCAACTTCACCCTGTTGCAGCGCGCAACTTCATACCAAATAGTTTCTCATCCTGAATTATTTACTGTCGATCCCCGGTGCCACACTGACTTTTTTCTACCTCAGTCGTGTTGCGCTACTCGATGCATTCCGCTTTCATCAAATATTTTTATCTTTCACATGTCAAGAAACTCCACCTGCTGAATTTTACCTAATTTTGAGTTAAAATCTCAAATCTGCGAAAAGTCAAGTCAATGTAAACCGAGGTTAACGACACTGAGTCAAAGTCATTTGACAATTGCATTGCTTTACTGATTTTTTAGAATACTAGAAGTTCTCATTGAGAAGGGAAGTGCTGCCGTTAGTTGCGATGCGAATAGGACAAAGACAGTTTGTAGAACAGTTGAACATATGAATTCTCTTTTATTAAATTCAATAACTTAGACTTGTTGGCATTATGAAACACTCAGAGCGTAATATAAAAAAATGAACCGATCACGATGACAAATATGCTTACAGTCATATAACTCGCTAAGGTTTCAATACCATTTTGTAATTCATTTTAATAATTCACGAAATTCTAAAACAACAGCAGTGCTGATATATAGGCTGTTTCTTCACCGAAAAATCATCGTACACAGGATGAGATGAGTTGCGAACAAATAACGTAAAGGCCAAAACTTGTTTATTCACAGGTCAGGTAGATGTACAGCACATGCCGTTCACTTATGTAACTTACAATCCTGATTCCCGAGATAACAATCTGTGTGACAAAAGAATACTCGCTATAACTAATCTCAAGACCTAGAATGAAAAAAAAAAAAAAACGAAAAAATGTTCCGTACAATACTTCTTGAACTGTTCTTACCGTTTAGGCCGTTTAAAAAGACAGCAAACGTCCAATAAACTACGATTTCGGCACAGATCTTACGTGAGAGCCAAATAAAATGGCGGGTTGATGGTAATAGAAAAATAGGCGCGGCAGCTAAGCACTTGCTTAAGCAAACCGCTGACTGTACAGCGCTGCAGTCACAGATTGATTGGACATCGACCCATGGAACCATGGAACCATTGAACGAAAAATCTCAAATAGATTCCCGGCAGCAATTACTGACACACTGCAAAAGGTGAACGGTCTCAATATCGGTCGTTCAGATTATGTAAACAGATTTGGCCCGAAATATAGAAAGTTCACGGTCACGGGTAAAACTCTCTTGGGGCTCATTAATAGTTTTTTGGTTACAATTAAACCACGGCACGCAATGGCAGCATGGCAGGAACTGCTGAGTATGAGCTTGGGCTGTTTTACAGGTGCAACTTTTAGTTTGACTGTCTTTTTCTTTCATTTGAAAATACAATCGTAGCCTCAGCGCTACAGAATTACTGACTTGATCTTGGGTTGTTTTAATCCTTCTCACTGAAATTTATTAATAGTTTTTCTTAAAACTAAAGAAGAAAAAATCTCTTGCCAAATTTAGTCTAAGTTGATATCCTGGGCTTTTTAGTACTTACAATAGAATCAAACTCATAATATATTGTTAACTCGTCCTTCGACCACCCGAATCATGTCCGCTCGGCGTTTTATAGTCCTTGACCCACATTAGCTTCCTTTCTACCTCGGGTTTCGCTGGTCGACGCAGTTTGGATGAAACAATGGCTATTTATTATTTTAGTTTAGTGTTAGTAAACAGAAACCCCAGCCTTGGGTTCTAAATATCAAATCTGCGAGAGGTAAAGTCAATGAGACGAGAATAAGGACAATCAAACCGATCAGTGCTGATCTGATTTTCTAGAACATTGAAAACACGAATGCCGACCAGTTTGATAAATTAAATCATGGTTTGGTGGATATTATCTGCCGAGCACTGGATCACACAATATCGGTCCCATTAAGATAATGGCCGATTTGTGAGAAATTGCCGTACGTTTGAGCTCAAGTTGTTTTACTGCTGCAACTGTGGGATTGAGTTATGAGTCCATTCAACCCTTTGAAAAAAAAAAAGAAGAAGAAAAACACGTATTACTAAGTAGCTTCAGCGGAACAGGTGTTAAGCTGAATGTTTTTGTAGCCGCCCCCTGGAAACGATGGTTTTACTGTTGTGTTTTACCTTCTTTGGAGGGCTTTTGGATGACAGCCTGAACTATGCCTTCGCCGGTGGTACGCTCTTATGTTCGCTAATTGAAAAGAAACTAAAAGACTAAAGACTGGTTAAGAATTGAAGTGATCCGATAGTTCTTGTGAATGTTGATGCTAAATACGCGTCTTAAACTGCAAAGCGTGCACCCGAAATAATTCATTGTGATCACAGCGCCAGGTGACAGCGCCTTTGTCAATAAGGGGAGAACATACCGTAGGAGAACAATAGGCCCCTCTAAGGTTTTTTCAACCTTTGACTGGTACAAGATAGCAAAAATTCCGTCAACACGGCTGAAAAGAACGCCTTAAAATCGTAAATATGCCTATTTTTAACGTGAATTGTTGAAAACTAAACGAAGATATAGCTCGATAAAGTCGCTGACAGACGTTTGTGTCAAAAATGGAGGGGGGGCATATTGGTAGCCCTCCACTATACCACAACAACAACAACTTTATTTCAGTATTTCCACGTGAGTACATGGTATTACTTACATTATTTATGTTATAAATCGTAAATCGAAATAAAGGCTATAATTAGACAATCGTCTCTCGACTTTGTGGAGCAATACGTTCGCTCGCTTTGGCGCTATTAACGTATCATTTTTAATCTTGGCAAGTTTCCTAATTTCACATGGCATAGTGCCCTGAATGGATATTCCGCGCTGACTGGTCTTTTTCAAAACTTGACAAAAACTGTGGAAGGGACTGTTGAAGATGTGATAGAGTATGCGAAATATAAAGATTTTGGGAAAGCCTATTTTTGTCAAATAGTTTCGACGATGCCTATTACCAAAAATTAACGCACTAACAGAAAATTTGAATATTCCATTCTAATCAATGTCTCTTCTTTTAAGGTAAACCAACAGTGTTTTTAAGCCAAAAAAAGGTTGCAGGAATAAATCCTATCACAGACAGAAAAGTAGGGATCTGTCCGAAAGTCCCACCCGGAACCTCTCGTACCCTAAGCGAGATTCATACCGCTGCTCTCCCTCGTGTATCAGCGGGCTGAGTCGTATTATCGCGGCATGAAGACCCATATTAACTAAAGACAAGAGCCGTTGACGAAAATACTTTACAAAAAAACAAATTTTAGAAAAGTGGGCTTTTCAACAATGGCTTTTACGGCAAAGATATTGTCATGGCGTTTTCGCCACCTGAATATTGTCGGTTGTTTGCTCAAAAGAAGGCCTACCAAGGGGGAGTCACGGGCACCCCAGGACCCCCCCTAGCTACGCCCCTGAATTCAGTGTTCTGTATCCGCTGAAAGCCGCAATGCCGGTATGCCGAATGACTCTGACGTTTAGTGATTAGGGTTAGGAAACCAGTGAGTGAAACAGGTTCCATCTAGGAAAATAATAACCCAGAAACAGTGAAAAGAGACAACGAGCGTCTTGAAAAATAACGCAGAAACGGTGCTGAAACAAACAACTTAGTTTCAGCTGTTTGAAACTACAGTGCTGAAGCAAACAAACAAAGGTGTTTGTTTTAGCACTGTTTTGAGTTTTTTAGGCTTTTTTGCTGAAGCACGATCATTATTTTAAATCTACTTCCTTAGAGGAACTTGAGCTGGTTCACGTTCTCGTCACTGCAGTTCACAGGAAAGCGATTGGAAGAACTTAAGGTCAAACTTCAGAGCGCAGCGCTTCCTGTCTGAAACAAGTGCTTTTCCAGGATCCAGGGTTTTTTCATTAAAGGGAGAGGCTCTGCGCCAGCGTCATATTGGTAAAAGGGATCATGCCTCTTTTCCCTTTCTAGGCGCTGTACTTTCCCCTTAATTACGCGCCATAGTATAAAGATTCATTCAGGACTGAAGGCGGTATTCAAGTTTTGCTGTCCATCAACTGGGTTCTGTTATTAGATGGTTCCTTTTGTAACAGTTTCTACTGACACTAAAAACACTTAAACCTTGACCTAAGATTTTGTAAGAAAAATAATAATGGTGTTCACAACTTGATGATAACAAACAAGTTACCAAAACAAGAAAGACGCACGAAATTCTAGCCTGCGTTCCGGGTGCAAGAAAGGGAAGTGAAAGGAGAGAAAAGCGCGAAAGGGAGAAGGAAGAGGCAATCAAAAATCCCCTCTGCCCTTTCGACGCCTGCCACGTAGGCTAAGAATATTGCAAACGGTCTTGGCCATGTATATTTGAAAGATTGAAATTTTTGCTTTTGTTTTTCAGTAATCCAAGATAGATTATTCTCTCTTGAGTAACCTGAGTCCAATGGTCAAGCTTCAAAAAAAAAAAAGCCAAAACAACTGTTACCGTGCTGAAACAAACTGTGGAAGGAAAAGACGGGATACATCCTGTTGTGCTGACCTCCTTAATTGGCAGGGCCGTTCGCCCTGTAGGGGGTTTACCAGGTGTGTGAGTTTAGATCTTGGTGTTCTTTAATCTTTACAGCAGCTCATATGTCTTGTTTACAGCATCACGTAACGAATTCTGCTAGACAACTAGCTGTAACTAATCTCAACACTCTCTCTTCTACTCGTACTAAACACTGGTAACTTATATGAGTAAAACGTAGGTACGTCTAGGCTTGCTGACCATGAGAGTTACAAACGCTTTTCCGAGTGACTTAAACGAATTTCCTGTTGATAACCAAAGTGGAATAGACAAACCCATAAGAAAACCAATGAAAGCGTGACAGCTAAACCCACGAGACTCTACCTTAAACCAAAACAGGAACTCTGATGTAGGTAAAAATCAAGGTCAGTAATGTTCCCAAAACGTACCTAAAAACTGACAATCAAACTTAATTAAACCCCAAGCTTGATGACACTTTGGTCGACAAACCCATTAAAAAGATAATAGCACTCAAAAACCTGTTAACACATATACGGATTAACCTTGATCTACAAACTGATCATAACAAGACTCTAGTCACGAGTGAAACGTCAAGTACAAACACGAAATAAACTTAAAATAACCTACAAAATACTTCACAACATTCCTCCCTCCTTAGAAGAGGCATCGTCCTCGATGCAGTTGGACGTATATAAATGGAAAAGTAAGGAACAAACGTAACTAGCGGAAGAACACTAAGGAGAACTTGAAAAAGTACTGAGAAAATAATGCGAAATATAAAAACGATATCAAGAGCTCAACGTAGATGAAAGTTCTTGAATCCTGAGTGCTTGAAAACAAATGCATGTCAGCCTTCTACTGATCTAAACTTTCTCGAGATGTTGAACATCTTGAAAAAAGTTTAGATCAGCAGACACAGATTCATCTTGTAGGAGAATAGACGACGACTGGTGCTGCGATTCATCTTGTAGGAGAATACACGACAACTGGTGCTGCAATTCAACTCGTCTTGCGCTGTCTGCTGACTTCATCATTCGAAGCAGACACTGCATACAATTTATAATACAATTTCATGAAAAAGCAGCGACCTTGTCTGTTAAAGATAGAATGTACTGGCCAGTAATAGAATAAACAGGCACAGTTCGGCGTAAACGTAACCTTTCCGTTTCTCTTTCGATGTTTTAGAATTTTTTCTGCACTAAATACAGTTTTATTATCGATAACAATTGCTTCCAGGGCTGGTTCTCTTTCATTTTGAAGTTGATTCTTTGTCTTCTCTTGGTCTGATTCTTTGTTTGATTCTTTCTCTTCATGAGATTGTTGGGTCACTAATGCTTGTTTGCCAACAGGATTTAACCCAGAGTCTAAAAGATTCTCTTCAGCATGCACAGAATTATTTGGTTCAAAACAATCTTTTGGAATATGAGCTTCATCTAAATACGGCTCGGAAGGATCATCAAAAGGCGGAGGGTCAATTGGCCTCAAATTTGGATCAACAAACGGCCTCATACGATTTGCGTGACATGAAAAAGCAACTTTTTTATTGGCGATCGTGCACAACTTAAAATGCACTGGCGACAACTTCTCAACGATTCTGTATGGACCCAGCCAGTTATGCATTAACTTTTTAGATAACCCTTTTCTAGTTCTCGGAGTATAAACCCAAACACGTTGACCAACTTCAAAAACAGGTTCTTTTGTCTTTTGATCGTAATAATCCTTCATTTTTTGCTGTGCACGTTGTAAATTTTCTCTAGCTTGATTTTGCGCTAACTCAACCCTTTCAACAACACGTTTTCGATAGTCAAGGACCGAAGTACTCAAATCATCAGCAGCAGGAGGCAAATACTTAACGTCAATTGGCAAGCGTGGCTCTCGCCCATAAAGAACGTAAAAAGGAGAATTCCCAATCTCATCTAAAACAGAAGTCCTATGCGCAAACAAAATAAGTGGTATGAACTCGTCCCAATCTTTCTGGTTTTTGGAACCTGACGTACATTGACAAAGACTGACACAAGGTAGAATTAAACCTTTCTACAAGACCATCGGTCTGTGGGTGATAACTAGAAGTACTGACCTTTGAATTTGAAATATTTTACAAACTTCTGCAACGACCTTAGACAAAAAGTTAGTTTCCCTGTCAGAGAGCAACACACGTGGTGCCCCATGTCTAGAAATAATTTCATCAATCAAAAGACGTGCAATAACAGTTGCTTCGACACTAGGCACTGGGAATGCTTCGACCCAACGAGTTAAATAATCACTAAAAACCAAAATATACCTACTGCCTTTACTAGAAGGTGGAAACGGACCTAAAACATCAACAGCCACTCTGTCAAATGCACCTTCGACTGGAATCGGAAGTAAAGGTGCCTTTTTAGAATTTCGTGGAGAGTTCCTCACTGAACACTCAACGCAAGACTTCACCCAATGTTCCACATCTTTAAACATACCTTTCCACCAGTATCTTTGCTTAAGTTTACTAAAAGTTTTGTTCAAGCCAAAATGAACACCGGCAATATGATCATGTACATTAGAGAGAATCTCAAAACGTAATGCAGCTGGGACAACAAGCTGAGAAAACGATTCACGAGCATTACGCCTTCGATTAAAATCAATGTGGTAAAGCAAACCATCTTTACCAATATAAAAATTATCGCTTGTGAGTAAAATCTTGCGAGCATCTCTATCGTTAGTAGGCAGGATATCATTCTCTAGAAAATCAATCATTGCAGTTAACTCTGGATCCCTTCTTTGCATTTCACGTGTGGTGCGTTTGAGGTTCTTTTTTCTTGAGCGAACTCATTTCACAAGAATCATATCGACGTCTAGACAAACAATCAGCATCACCATGGATTCTACCAGGGCGATGCACTATATTAAAGTCATATTGTTGCAAAAGTAAGGCCCATCTAGCAAGACGACCAGAAGCATCTTTAACATTCATCAACCAACGAAGTGAGCTATGATCAGTAACAACAGTGAAATTACGATTGTGTAAATAAGGCTGAAATTTCTTAATACCCTCAACTAATGCGAGAGCTTCTCTTTCCGTAGTACTATAATTTTGCTCTGCCCGATTGAAACCACGACCGTTGTAAGCAATGACTACTTCCTTTCCATTTTGAATTTGTGCTAAAGTAAAACCAATACCAGTGGAGCTAGCGTCAACAAATAATAAAAATGGTTCCCGAAAATTAGGATATGCCAAAATCGGTGCAGAAACCAAGGCACGCTTAAGCTTTTCAAATGACTCGGCAAAAGCTACAGTCCAAACAAAAGGAACGTTCTTCTTTGTCAAGGCATTCAAAGGGTTGGCAATATTTGAAAAACCTCTTACAAAACGTCTGTAATAATTAGCAAGACCTAGGAAACTCCTCAAGTCCTTCAAGTTTGTGGGGGTGGGGAATTCCTGAACCACCCTTACCTTGTCTGGGTTGGGACTAATGCCTTCTGGCGTAACTACGTGACCAAGATACTCTACTCTTTGTTTAAAGAAACTGCATTTCTTTGGATTCAACTTAACATTGGCGTCACGCAACCTTCTAAAAACTTCCTCCAAATGGACTAAATGCTCATCTATAGATTTAGAGAAAATGATTATATCATCGATATAAATCAAAGCAAAACGATATTCCAAGCCTCTCAAAATATGACCCATAAGCCTCTGAAAACTGGCTCCTGAATTCACTAATCCAAACGGCATTGTCATAAAGACCATTGTACGTTGCAAAGGCTGTCTTTTGTTTCGAATCCTCCTGCATTTGCATTTGCCAAAAACCACTTTTTAGATCCAACACGGAAAACACGGTTGCACCAGCTAAAGAATCTAGCGCATCAGCGACTAAAGGCATTGGAAAACTATCTACCTTAGTGACTTTATTAACTTTACGAAAATCAACACAAAATCTATATGACCCGTCCTTCTTTTTAACCAAAACAACTGGAGAGCTCCAATGAGAGACAGACTCTTGAATTATTCCTTTTCCAAGCATTTCGTCTACTTGACGGTCAATTTCTTTCTTAACATCAGGAGATACCCTATACGGCCTTTGCTTAATAGGCGTAGCATCACCAGTATCAATGACATGCTGTACAAGGGATGTTCTACCCAACTGATCCCCAGGAAAAGCAAAAACATTACGATATTTATTAAACAAATTCTCAAATTTCACTTTCTCATCATCATTCAAAATACTATTCGACAAATCAGAACACTCCGAATAATCTTTTGGCTGTTGCCGATCATCTGAAGAATTACGCTGAGCATCCGAAGAAGGGGAATTTTTGCCAATTTCAAATGTTGATAAATCATTATCAACACGCTCAAAATCTGCCAATTTAGACCTACGAAAAATTTTAACTGGTTGAGCGGAAGGGTTTACCATCCTAACAGGAATAGTTACATCACTAGAAACCTTCACGAGCTCTGTCGCTCCAAAAACTGAGTAACGGTGAGGCAAATCAGACTTAGGCGTGACCAAGCCATAAATTTCACTGGCACTTGTGTTTACACCTTTCGGCATTGAACTTAATCTACCAGCGACAACGACTTCTGAATGAGCGGGAAAAGTAAAAGAATTATCAGCATGCACTGACAAAACACAATTATCAAAACCTTCAGCATCCAAATCATCACCAAAACTATCAGCAAAAGGGAGGGGATTCTCGGGGTGGGAAAATTCAATTATGTTCTCCATAAAATTAATTATCGAACAATATTTTTGAAGAAAATCTCTGCCCAAAACGACGTCATGAGTCAAATCTTTAATAACATAGGCTTCAAAAGGAAAAACGTCAGACTTAATAACAAAATTGAGCCATACTTTACCAAGAACGCTAAGAGGAGAACCACTTACAGACGTTACACGACTGGTCGAAGAGGAATCTAAACAGCATGCGCAACTTTTATGACTAAGATACTTGTCCCAGACTTGAGTACTAATTGCTATAACAGCTGCTCCAGTGTCAATAAGAGCAGGAAATTTAAAATCTTCTATCGTTACAGATATATCAAAACTGTCACCCTTCAAAGGATAAATAGAATCAAGTCTACAGGAATTGGCAGGCAAAGAAACACTGTCAGTCACGTGCGACCCAGCCTCAGGGTCACTCGAGACAGATAGGCCACGACATGTTTTAGAAACAACAACTTTAGACTCGACGTCATTTACTTTCGATTTGTTTTCATTTTTAAACTCAGGAGCCAATTCTTCTTTGGTCTCTCCAACTTCTTGAGATACATTGTCATTTAAAGACTCGTAATCCATTACTTGGTTGGGAGAGAACACAGGAACATTTAAAGACTGAACAATTTTGCTTTCCTTCGGCAATGACGCATCGACTACATGTTCACATCGTGTTATGGCTTGCGAAAGACACTTAATAACTTCAAACAAAATATTTTCATTAAGGACATTTTGAGGTTGGCAATCTTGAGAACACTCATGTTGACATGTGACGGAAACTTGAGGTTTAAATAGTTTAGACTTTGGCGTAACAATAGGCTCACAGGGATTAGACACAACATGGCTAAACTCTTCAGCATTCTTTTTAGTAACACCTTCGGCCGAATTTCCAGAGTTACTGAAAGCACATTTATCAGAACTAGATCCGACGGAAGAATAGTTATTTCTTGTAGAATTTTCCAGCGCCCCCATCACGGGTTCACTACCACACACGATGGGGGCAGCCAGCCAGTTTAACCGAGCGCCAATTTTTCCCTGGTTAAAAACATTCTGCGTATTGTTTCTCCGATGCAGGCGTTTAAAATTGGGTTTGAAATTTCTATATCTGCCCAATTTCGGCCTTACCAAAAACAGTGCCTCCACAATGGACAGGAAAATTGCATGATCGAAATTTCCGATTAACACGTCGATGTTTTTCATTATTTTGGGAAGTTTGAGTCCGTACATTTAATTCGTCTCTCAGAATTTGTTTGATATTCTCTTTTGAGGGATTAGACTTAAACTTCGAACATTCTTCAACTTCTTGACCATTTTTCGATTTACCAACAGTAACTAATTCTTTTAATCTCGCAAAATTCAAAGCGGAGTCCACATCAGTTGGCTGTTGCAAAATAACGTGGTCACGTATCTCAGGTCTTAGACCTCGTACAAAACAATAAAGCCATTCACTTTTAGGTAAATTAAGACGAGAGCAGAATGAAAGAATATCATAATAGTAATCGGCAACAGTCTCCCCTAATAACTGACAACGTTCTTCTAATTTTTGTCTCACCTGCCATAGAGTTACACTTGATTCAAAATGAGCAATTAATTTTTGTGACAATACTTCAAAAGTAAAATTTTCTGAACCTGATAAAGTTTTAAACCACACGCTGGCTTGATGTTTTAGAAAAAGAGGAAGACCAATGCAAGCGCCAATTTTTCTTCATCCCAACCATTTAATCTACCGGCCCGACTATAGTTATCAATAAACTCGCGAACCTTCTCTCTCGTTGCCGTAAAATAATGGGAATTCAACAGCAAGCCTATACATTACTTAAATAAAAAGTTCTGTCATTATGATTTTGCCTTACACATACGACTTTCCACCTACATACGACTAAATTTAAACTTAAACAGAGTTGTTAAATGTTTGCAATGGCAACATTCGGCGTGGCACTCACAGATTTCAAAGGCGGATCTTCCACTCCTGACTTGTTTTAAACCACCATGAACAGCAAAATAAGGAATTCTGCACCAAAATAGACTCAGGTTCTCCAACAAAATAACAGGTTCTCCACCAAAATATGTTGGGGGCTTACGAGCAACTCGCTCGCTGAGCGTAGGGGTACCAGGTATCTGCGTTTACATCCTGGTGTTCTTTAATCTTTACAGCAGCTCATATGTCTTGTTTACAGCATCACTTAACGAATTCTGCTAGACAACTAGCTGTAACTAATCTCAACTACTCTCTCTTCTACTCGTGCTAAACACTGGCAACTTATATGAGTAAAACGTAGGTACGTCTAGGCTTGCTGACCATGAGAGTTACAAACGCTTTTCCGAGTGACTTAAACGAATTTCCTGTTGATAACCAAAGTGGGATAGACAAACCCATAAGAAAACCAATGAAAGCGTGACAGCTAAACCCACGAGACTCTACCTTAAACCAAAACAGGAACTCTGATGTAGGTAACAATCAAGGTCAGTAATGTTCCCAAAACGTACCCACTTAAAAACTGACAATCAAACTTAATTAAACCCCAAGCTTGATGACACTTTGGTCGACAAACCCATTAAAAAGATAATAGGAGGGGGGCATTGGGGTATATTAGAAACCGCAAAACCGCAAAAAAATTCGGCCAAAACCGAAAACCGCATACAAAACCGTCAAAAACCGATACAATGGTGACAAGTGGGGCATACAGAGCAAACTAAACTAACACTAATTTCACCAAAGTATTTGTGAATGTCATGGACTTTGTCTGAAGCCTTCGTATCTTTTTGTGTCTGCTTAAATCATAGGCTTTGTTTCTGCCGCTCTCTCGAGCCCAGACTTTGCGGCTCAATTTCCGAAAAGCCGCTAGTTATGGAGCCTAGTTAACTTATGAAAATTTGCACACAAGTCCTCTTTAGAATTGCAATTTTGCAGTCGCAAAAAGCTATAGCTCTGGAAACTTCAATCGAAAATCTCTAATCGAACATTTCCATTTGATAACTAACACCTGAAAGTTTGGAGACTCGATTGTCTAACATGCGATTGCACTGAGCTGAGTCGACACTGAGGAAGCTAACCGGTACAATTAGTTCCTTTTCAGTTTTACATGGCAGCAGGAACTTGCTCTAAGGTTTAATATGGTAATAAACAGATACTCAAAAAAGCAGTCGATTATTGAACCTCACTGCCCTTCCAAAAACCAAAAACCACATCGGGTACCAAAACCGAAAAACCGCTAGTATTTTTCACGAAAACCGAAAACCAGATGCTAAAAAACGAAAAATCCGCAAACCGCAATGACCACCAAAACCGAAAAACCGAAGTCTTTTGCAACAAAAACCGAAAAACCGATCTAAAAAATAGCCAAAACCGCAAAACCGAAAATCCTAATGCCCCCCTCTAATAGCACTCAAAAACCCGTTAACACATATACGGATTAACCTTGATCTACAAACTGATCATAACAAGACTCTAGTCACGAGTGAAACGTCAAGCACAAACACGAAATAAACTTAAAATAACCTAGAAAATACTTTACGACAGCCCCCTGTGACAAGACCCTTGGAAGGGTATAAATATCCTGTAGTTTGAAGTAAACGCAAGCATAAAAAGTCAGACATCAAGCTCGTAAGAGATCTGATCCTCTCTTTTATCAGGTGAAAAAATTCGTCTTTGGGTGATATTTTCAAGAAGCAAAATGGTAAGCGAAGTTTATTTTAATATTCGTCATTGTCTTTACAGATGATTTGAGCAGGAACCCTGGCTATGCGTGCAAACTACAATTTAAAGAAAAATGTTGGTTTGAGCGTCAGGTGAATTAAAAGAAAGTAACTAAGAATTATTAGCTAATTACTTTCAGTTAGTTATCACCCCATGCGTTTGGTATCTTACACGAAAAGTGGACAAATTAGTTTATGGATGCATGCCGTTGTTGTTTTTTCTTTCTAGGTATTCAAACTGTTTATTTTGTGCATTGGTCTTTTTTCTCTGACCGTTTCGGGTTCCTCCTTGCCCAAACGTGGCCTTGAGGAAAAGGTAAGCCGTGTAAAATTTCCCCTTAGCTTAGGACTTAACAATTACTAATGACTGAAAAGCCTATAGAATGAACTGATCAACTTAAAGGCGGAATCATGTTAAAGGGCCGTCTTTAGATCGTTTTGACGTCGAAAAGTTAAAATATATGTGAAATGTACCACATCATCAGAGGTAAACACGTTCTCTGACGTCATCAGGCAAGAGCCGAATATCACGTAACGGTATATAGTATGTAACACACAAATTAAGTGTTAGTACTTTTTAAAGTTTCACGACTGAATCTAAAGTCTTACGAACTGCATGAAGCAGAGGGGCTTATATTCTATGTCCTTAATGAATTTTCTGTTTGTTCAGTGTCTTTCGAAATTGAATTGGTCTACGGTTGGTAGCTAATTAAAAAAATATCTTTCAGATGTTTAAGATTGGTGAGAGTGAGTTACGTGACAGTAAATTGTAAAATTATATGCTATTCCTAGCAGGATTCCACTGCAAAATACACGATTAGGATGTCTGTAAATGGAACAGAATTCGACGTAGAGGCAGAGGTCGATAAAGAAAAGGAGACAGAAGCTTTCCACTTGCCAAAGATTTCACCGGATATGGCCTCGGGAGACGTAATCTACGATTTCAAAAAGGTAAGGGAACAAAATAACGCACTAACCATGGCATAACCTCACAGACATGGAATAAGGCTGGGCTGGGTATACAACTGATGGTTATACAATGTGGCGGATTATTGAATTACTTAACTTCCTAGACAAAAGTTCTTCTCGCCCAGCTCAGTTCATATTTTTACTCGGCTTGGGCTAACCATCTAAATGGTTTGCTTCGCTTGACTGTCCGTATAGTATAAAATTTATTTCTTGTAAGAGCAAATTCAGTGTAGCTCAGCCAATAGGTATTCTTCATCGAAAGCATCTGGTCAGTTTAGTTTTAACACTACAAGTGTATTCATTTTTTTCTATATGAATTAAAGACCGGAAAAGAATAATTAAGTCCTGATATGCGCTGAAGAGCACTTTAAAATAAATAATTGTGGACCCAAAACAGCTTCTATTCATTTGTAATTGTTTTGTAATTGTAATTATGCCAGAAAAGCTGGAATGGGATCTAAAAATTGAAATAACCTTTTTTGTGATAATTTGCCGCAGAATTTGACCATTTTCCGAGTGACAGAAGCAAAAGCCTGCTATTTAAGAAAATCGCCTCGTGATGATCGCAAGCCAGCCGACCTACAGCAACTTCTAGAAGTAGTAAGTACATCGTACATGAGGCTGTATCTTCATAATTCCAGTAAATTCCTTCTGTAGAATTCAGAACAAAGGTATGAAATGAAATGCATTGAACACTAAGAAAATCAGTTGCTAAAAATGCATGTAAATGGAACATAAACGAGCTTACTTTGGTAGACTTTTATTTTGTTGTGAAGGAACAATCAAAAGGTCAAGTTTTTTGCCCTTTATCCCTTCCTGATAATTGGCAGTAGCTATTTCAGGTGCTCTTGTCAAGTTTAGTAGTATTATTAAATATCTAACGTGACTTAAGTAACATTATTCCGATCAGAATATTTTACTTAGCTTGCGGAGCAAGCTTTACCGTGTGGTTTCGGAGCAAAGAAAGACTTGTGGAAAAATATGAAACGGCAAACTTATCCTTACCGCAAGGCGATGAAGAAATAAACAAAAGAATGAAACAAATTGCTTAATATTTCGGTTTGAAAACAAACCTTCTTCGGGGGCTAAAGATAAAATAAAAATAAGACTAAAAGGTTTGTTGCTGATATTTGTATACAAAGAAAGACTACCAAGGAACGACCAGGAAGGGGATTTTCGGTGCGGGATTTCATTCTTGTTCCTCTTTCTTTCCTCCGAAACCACACGGAAACGCTTTGCTACGCAGGCTATTTTTTTCTTTACTTTCTACGCTTGTCAGTATGTTTTCTTCCTTGAAACGGGACCCCATAAATTAGCAGTAGATTCGAGGGCATGTTAAAGTTATAAGGTTACTAGGCAAACACGAGTCAAGAACTAGGCCCATCATATCACGGCCGGTTAAGCACGGTTTCCAAGCTTGAAGCACCCAGAAGTATTGCTACACCTCGCGCTATATATCGTCACTACTCATTTATACAACTGTGTGAAGAGAGAGAAATTGAAGCAAAATTTATTAAACATAACCTTCTCGCATATGTCTAATATTTCCTTTATTGCACGCAGAAAGGTCCCTTTTCTGCATAACCCCGTAGCTAACCATGTTCTAGTTTCCGCCGCTGTGTCGGGTATTCAATGTCTTTGTGCAACAAAGGAAATAGGAGACGTCTGCACGTAGACTGATCACCTACAAAAGGTTGGTTCTCAATTTCCTTTGACTCCTAGCCGTGGAACACAAAGGAAATTGAGAATCAACCTGGGTTAAAACTAAGACATCTTCAGAATGCTATGGTACAATGTTTTTCCACGTTAAAAAGGAATTTTGATGAAGGAGCTTAGAGCTTCCTTGAATTTACGAAAATTCAAGAGAAGTCAAGTCAACAAAGTCAAGAGAACATAAAAGTAGCTACGTTAAAGTAGCTCTTGACCCAGCCTCCCCGTCCATTTTAGTTTAGACTTTGCAAAATTGGCAAATCATCAAAAAAAAGTAATAAAGCATTGATTGGTTCTTTTAATCAGACAAAGTGTATAGAGCGCTTTTCAATTGAGTGTCGTAAAACCAAAACCAAAGTAATCACAACGGCCAATTAGAACAAACGAAAATATCAGAGGGAGCCAATGAGAAATCGAAGTAAACGCTTGTAACCGGCCTTAAGCGCGGGAAAACGCGAGTAACCAAGTCGCGATTGGTTTTAGTTTTGTATCTGATTGGTTTAGAAGGTGGCGCGAGTTTTCTAGACCACTCACAGAGCACAGTAAAGCAAAACCAATGCAATCCCGGATTACTTTCGACACTCAATTGAAAATTACTCTAATCAGACAACGTGCATATATTCAACAATTAATGTTTGTTGTTTAATGAACCGTTTAAATAGGCAACTCGCAATGGTCTAAAAGTAGTACCTCAAACCAAAGTCAAACTAAAAGTTGTCTCTACCATCGACGACCGTTCTGATCTGAGTGATGAAATGGCAAATCTTTGTGCAAAACTCCCTATTTACGAGGTGGATGAAGGAGAATTAGACCTGACTCACTTGAACCAAGAAACTAGAGTGGCACGAAGGCCTGCTAATCGTAAGTAATTTAGAATACTTGCGATCTTCAACCATATATATATATCAATCTCAAAGATCTTACGAAAAAATAGAGGACTGTGAAGTGTCTACCTTGAGTATTTCGTATGATTCGTGAATCAGCCTTCGCGCGTCGCGCGAGCAAGCTCTCGGGGCGCTGTACACGCTTATGAGCCGGGCTACTCTAACCCCTTCTACTGAGGCACCGATCGGTTTTTTTTGCTTGTTTCTTATTAAAATTTCAACAATGTTTGCAAACCGCCTTTTCGGTACAAATTTCGAGACCTAATCAGTTGTTTAAAATTTAAGGATTTTTAAATGAAGATAATTTTCTTCTAAAGTGTATGCGTAGTAAGTCACCTTATATCACCACCTCAAATAACATAGCCCTTCTGTAATGTTTCTCTCCTAGGTGTGAAACGTGGTATATGTAGTGTGATCTGTACTGGCGTTTGCAGCACTTTATGCACTTTGATTTGCGACCCCCTTGGATGCAATGAAATTTGCTCGCCAGTATGCGACACTATCTGCGATTTGATTTGCTGAACTAGAAGGAGGGATAGCCAGAGTATCAGAGCTACATCAAGCGAAGTAACATAGGTCCTGCCGTAAAACGGCTATCTCATTATAAATTATCATTAATTATTAAGATTGGCAAGTTATATTCAAATAGCGCTTCAGTAAGCATTTTTAACAAAGGAACTCTTTTGAAAACTTAACAGTTGAAATATTGATATATTCACTTAATTCATTAGAGACATGTTGGAGCCTCTGATTATTTTTACCGGTTATTTTTTTGCATATTCAAAAAGCAGCTGGTGGGAATTATTGTCAGCTTACCGTTTAATCTTTGTGATAGTAGTATACACTGTATGTAATTGTGCAGACAGAACAAAGGGAGTAGAGGAACGTTTGCGAAGCCATCGTAGAATATGGAGAGTGCTTGAATGTATTGCAGACCTTTCAGAAATTAAATCCCCTGGAAACGATGGTTTACTGTCGTGTTTTACCTTCTTTGGAGGTCTTTTGGTTGACAGTCTGAACTGTGCCTTCGCCAGTGGTACGCTCTTATGTTCGTTGATTGAAAAGAAAGGAAAAGACTAAAGACTGGTTAAGAATTGAAGTGATCCGATAGCTCTTATAAATGTTGATGCTAAATACGCGTCTTAGACTGCAAAGCGTGCGCCCGAAATAATTCATTGTGATCACAGCGCCTTTCTCAACATCATCATCATCAATCTTTATTTATGCACGAAATCGTATCATTTTACATGGTCTTCCTAGGAATCGTGTTTAAAACTAGACTAAAATACTCTAAGGAACTATTTGACTATAATGTTAAAAATACAAAAACTATCATTATTAATAATAAGAGTTACAATGAGTCATGGTGTATTAATATAGTCTTTCCCATGAATGGAAGTTTTAAAAGCATTTAAACTAGGCAGTTTTCTAATCTCTGAGGGAATCTTATTCCACAGAACAGATCCTCTGTAGTGTAGGCTCCCTTTTTCAGACTCAGTTCTGGGTCTGGGGATATAATAATTTAACTCAGAATTTCTAAGATTGTGTGAATGTACATTTGAGGTGTTGGTAAAGATCCGCCTCAGATACGACGGGGAAAGATAATTATGGATTTTATACATTGTCACAGCCAACTGTTTAAGTCTTACACATTCTAGCCTTTCCCAGCCAAGCTCATCCAACAAAACACTTGCGCGAACGTCATAGTTAGAAAAGGTGAGAATTCTAGCAGCCCTATTCTGCATCTTTTGAAGTTTGTCTGCTAGTCCCTTATTGATATTACCCCATACAGCACCACAGTAATTAAAATATGGCATTACCAGTGCATTGTACATATTCACTCTAGTATCAAATGGTATAAAATGACTTACACGCTTTAAGATAGCAATACCAGCAGATATTTTCTTTGAAATGGTATTAATGTGTGAGCGCCAGTTCAAAGATTCATCAATTTGAACTCCAAGGGATTTATGTTTAATTACTCTTTCTAAGGGTGTATTTTTGACTTTGACTGTGAAGTCACTATTTATTTGGGATAACTTAAATTGGCTCCCTATAAGCATGTATTTAGTCTTCTTAACATTCAAAGTTAATTTGTTTGCTGACAGCCAAGACTGAATTAAATTCATATCATAATTCATTTTATGTTCAAGGACACATGGGTCTTCTGCAGATCATGAGGTAAGGGTAGTATCACCTGCATACATTCTGGGTTTTGAAAACAAATAACATGAAGGAAGATCATTAATATAAATAGTAAATAAGAGAGGGCCTAAAATAGACCCCTGTGGAATACCACATGTTATATTACAGAAATCAGATTGAACTCCATCAATAAACGTTTGTTGCTTACGGTCAGATAGATAGGACCGGCACCAGTTAAGAGATTGAGAACTGACTCCATAGAGTTTAAGCTTTCCCAGTAGGATAGCATGATCCATGGTATCAAGAGCTTTTTTCAAGTCCAGGAATATCACACCATTTAAGAGATTGTTGTCAATATTCCATAGCCATTCATTCGTAGCCTCTAGTAAAGCTGTTTCAGTGGAAAACATAGGTCTGAAGCCAGATTGTGATTCAGTTAACAACTTATTATTATTTAAATATTCATATAATTGGTTAAAAACAACTCTTTCAATTAATGTACTTACTACAGGCAGAACTGAGATAGGTCTGTAGTTGTTAGAATCAGTCGCGTTCCTCTTTAAATATTGGCGAAACTCTAGCTCGTTTCCAAGCATTTGGAAATATTCCAGTGGTAATTGAAAGATTTATTATAAAAGTTAAACTGCGAGTACCTGTGGGAGACGCTTCTTTTAGGAGACGTGCTGAGATGTTATCAAGACCACTGGCTTTATTACTCGGTATTTTCTGAATTAAATTGAAGACCTCCTGGCATGATACTTTCGTCAACTTAAAAATGGGTTCTGCGGGGGTAATATAATCAGTAAAATTACTGGATGTATCTTTAATTTCAGAGGCTAAGGAAGGTCCTATTTTGGAGAAATGTGTGTTACAATGAAACCTGTTGTTCGTTTGCGCGCCACTTTGCAATATTCTCACGCAATGTTGGTATTTTGATTGGCGGTTTGCTCCGAGCAAGTTGCGAGCTCAAATTTCAACTTGCTGCCTCGTGAATTGCAAGTCCTGTCTTACAATATCGGATATTGTTGAGCGAGCGGGGAGATTAGCTGGAGTACATATGGCGTTGGCAAGTAAGCCCTGCTGTATTTCAAAAGTTCGAGTGCTTGGTTTAAAAACCTTGCAATACTCCACAAATTCCACCACATTTGGAGTAGCGACTGTGCGTTCTTTCCATCCTGGTTTTCCCCGAGCCGCCGTCTCATTTTGCAGGAACTTTGAAAGGATATTGGAGACGGCTTGATGTGAAAGATGAAGCCTTGAGCATATTTCTTTATTTTGATAGCCCGACGACCAGAGGGAAATTACTTTTTCCCTCTTTGAAACAGAGGTAATGTTGCTTGCCATCGCAGTCAACTCACAATATTCCAATATGAAAAACCGTTTGCTCAGGCAGCAAATTGAAATTTGAATCGCAACTTGCTCGGAGCAAACTGCCAATCAAAATACCAACATTGCGTGACAATATTGCAAAGTGGCGCGCAAATGAACAACCGGTTTCACTGTAAGTATATTACTGATTTCGATGGGGTCAGTACTTACAGTATCCCCAGTGTCCAGCTGAGTTATCTTATTGAATTTACGTTCATTTCCAATTAGTCTATTAATTCCTTTCCAAGTATTCTTTATGTTTCTGCGATTATTTTTGAAAAAGGCATTGTAATAGTTCATTTTAGAATTCTTAATTTCATAATTAACCTTAGTCTTCATTTGTTTGTAAGAAGTCCAATTGCCATCTGTTGGGAACCTTGAGGCTAATTTATTGAGTTTGTCTCTTTGAAACATAAGCCTTTTTAGCTCTGGAGTAATCCAGGGGGAAGAGATTCCTTTCACTAGCTCTCTTCTTCTTCAGTGGTGCATGGTTATCAGCAATGTCTAAAAACATATGTTGCAATATATCCCAAGCAATGTCAGGGTTATTCTCCTGTTCAATCAGAATCTACGGGACGATAGATAAATCAGTTCGAAAACTATCTGGAATAAAATTTTTAAAGCATCTGCTCGTTACAGTCTTTGGATTTGATTTGGGGATACAAATCTTCCTTATTGCGTACACCAGACAGTGATCACTGATTCCGATATCGGCGACTCCGGAGTCCGAAAAATTCCACGGATGATTAGTTAAAAACAAATCAATAATAGATGATGTGAGCTGTGTTATACGTGTTGGCTGATCGATTAATTGGGTGTACTTTTCTAATTATCACAGATTTCTAGTAGTTTTTGTGTGCTGCAGTCTGGTGATGTTGCACCAACATTACAATTTAGGTCACCGATAATGCCACCTCCATATGATATGAGTCCAATCTTTGCAGTACATCTTCAAATCTGTTCATCAATTCAGTGGTGGACCTTTGAGGCCTATACCAAGTGGACACAATAAATTGATTTGCTTTCGGTTTCGACTCTTGGATACTGATCAGTTTCATGTTATCATCCGGGAGGTCAATGAGACGCTTATAATTTATTGAGTCCCTAATATAGAGGGCCACACCACCCCCATTTCTATTTCTATCTTTCCTTTCAAGGGTATATCCAGGGATACTGACCTCACCATTTTGAATAGAGCTGTCAAGACGAGTGTCATTAATAGCTAGTATATCAACTGTCTTGGACAGCATATAGATCCTAAGCTGGTCAATATTTTTATACAAGCTGGCCAAATTAATAGAGGCAATTTTAAATCCTCTAGTGACTGGAATACCCAAATTTGGCTGCACGTGTGCTCTACTTGAAAATCTGTTAGGTGAATCTGTCGGAGGTTTTGGATGAACTTAGCTATTATTATCTAGTTCAATATGGGAATTTGTAGCGGAATTAGAATAATTATTTATAGAAGGCCTTGTATCAAGGAAGTAAGAAGAGCTTTGGTCTTCCGAAAATTTTGATGGTTGTCCTTGGTCCAACTGGTCTCTTTGATGTTTTGCTTACTAGTATTTAACGCCTTAAGGAAGTTAGTAGCTAGGAGGCAGAGCCTTTGCTATTTAAGTGCAGTTTACTACCATTCAGACACGACTCATTTAGGTCGGTCATTGTTTACAAATTTCCATTTCATTTTACACACATGGATTTAATTTCACAGTTTGTATCAGCTATTTTAGAGCCTACCCTCGTGTCTTGCCTGGAAATGATGCCGGAAATGATAATCCTTGGGGCTTCAGTACTGCGTTGAATCACGGTTTTTCCCACTTCAGCTAATTTACTTGCAATGGTCTTTGGCGAGTCGTCGGTCGTTATGTTATTCGTACCAAGGTGAATAACAACAGCCTTCTTACATTTTTAAACTGTCCTGATGTTCTCCAAGGGGACAACATCAGGATAGTAGGCCCTTCCAGGGTTTTTCAACTTTTGACTGGTACAAGTTGGCAAAAATCCGTCAACACTGCTAAAAAGAACGCTTTAAAATCGTAAAGATGCCTATTTTTAACGTGAATTAATGAAACCTAAACGAAGATATAGCTCAGTAAAGTCGCCGACAGACGTTTGTATCAAAAATGGAGGTGGGGTGGGAGGGGGGGGGGGGGGGACATATTTGTAGCCCCCCACCATACAACAAAAACAACAACAACAACTTTATTTCAGTATTCCCACTTGAGTACATGGTATTACTTACATTATTTATGTTATAAATCTTAAATCAAAATAAAGGCTATAATTATACAATCGTCTGCAAAATTTCTCGACTTTGTGGAGCAATACCTTCGCTCGCTTTGGCGCTATTAATCTTTAATCTTGGCAAGTTTCCAAATTTTAAGGCGCTCTTTTCAATAGTACCAATGGATATTCGCAAACTTTTTATTTATTTATTTATTTATTTTATTTTTTGGATTTTTTGGTCTTTTTCAAAACTTGACAAAAACGGTGGAAGGGTCTGTTGAAGATGTGATAGGGAGGTGACGGATCCAGGGGAGGGGTCCGGGGAGGGAGTGGCTGATCCAGGGGAGGGGTCCGGGCCCCCCCGTTATTTTTAGACCAAACTGAGACCCAAAGGGGGGAAAAAATTTTTTTTGGAGACCGGCCCCCCCTCGCCCTTATCTCAGGGTCCGGATCCGGCCCTGTACTCGCAATGGTCTAAAAGTAGTACCTCAAACCAAAGTCAAGCTAAAAGTTGTCTCTACCATCGACGACCGTTCTGATCTGAGTGATGAAATGGCAAATCTTTGTGCAAAACTCCCTCTTTACGAGGTGGATAAAGGAGAATTAGACCTGACTCACATGAACCAAGAAACTAGAGTGCCCACGAAGGCCTGCTAATCGTAAGTAATTTAGAACACTTGCGATCTTCAACCATATATCTATTTCGAAGATCTTACGAAAAAATAGAGGAAGTGTCTACCTTAAGTATTTAACAATTATTCCTCGAGCCCGAATGGGCTCTGAGTCAATAGCCCATGAGGCCAAAGGCCGAATGGGCTATTGACTTAGAGGCCATGAGGGCGAGAGGAATAATTGTTTTAGTAAAATCCAACTGGTTGGTAAAAAATATCGAGAATAAAAAACTTTTAGTTAGTTAAAACTAGACTTTAATCCTTTTTTGCCGCCAAAAAGCCCGCGCTTTTTGCTACTAGTGGGCTATAACATATAGCCTAGCAAGCAAGCTCTCCGGGGCGCTGTACAAGCTTAAAAGGCAGCTACTGTAACATTCAAGCAACCGCTAAAACTAGTAATAGTTGACACTACAGCTGCCCCCTCTCTGTATATTGTCTGTCAATAGTATTCTTTGTCGTTGTGTAACTCGTTGAAATATACCGATTCATAATAAAGATTTTCATACATATTCCATGCAATAGGTGAGATAAAAACAGGAAACGCAAGGCTCCATGGACAGTTTCAGTTCGATTTACACAGCTATGATCAAAATATTCTCAGTTTCAAGGATAGTTTCTTCTAAACCATAAGAAAAGATTTAATTAGAAGTTGAATTTTTCGCTATTTCTCTTGCACTTTTTACATACAGTTCATTTTATTTGCCGGAATTGCCTTAGTAATTAAAAGGGCGTTTGATCAATTCACGCTCGCGCATTCTAGTCTTTTTTAAAACTTTACAGCTGACTTTACAGTGGAAGGACATCTGTGAGCAGGGAATAAGTCAGCACAGAATTTGGTTGTCGGCGAATTTCTGTAATTCTAGTGATAAGCTAGCCGTTGATTCACTCGTCTTGCTTGTTTGGGGCTGAGTCTTATTCCGGTCAAAGAGAGAAAGACTGTCTGGCAAGGGTTCTAATCAAAGATTTGTGAGCTCGTGTCTGGCGAACTCTTCATTTAAGCGTTTATAAATACACAGTTACACGCAGCTAAAAACTTCATCTGCGCTTAACGAGTGTCTTTTGGTCCATAACTTTCAAAACAACTGCTCCACCAAATATCACTGATAACACGTAACGCAAAAGAGTATCGAAGTATGACTCACGGTACAATAAATGTCACAAAATCTCAGCTGAAATCTACCGAGATTTTCTGTCTTTACGACGGTCATCCTAACCAACTCCTACTTGCGGGCACGAATAATAGAAACGTCATCATTACCTACCGATTCCTCGCGACCCCTGTTCTAGCAAATCGAGATTTTTTTCTGCTATAAAAGTGCCTCCTCAGGATTTCGCCTTCTGAGCGAAACCCCTGCGGGGGCAATAACGACAGGGACTTATTTTATCCACACCCCTTTACGATGTTTTTTTTTTGTTTGTTTCTTATTAACATTTCATTTTAAATATAGCGCTAAACAATCTTTGCAAACCGCTTTTTTGGGACAAATTTCGGGACCTAATCAGTTGTTTAAAATTTACCGATTTTCAAATGAATATAATTTTTCTTCTGAAGTGTATACGTTGTAAGCCACCTTATATCTAGTCTGCTACACAGCCGTTTTTAGTGTCGTCACGCAACGCTCCTCCCCACAATAGTCACTGAGGTGGTTATGACAAAGGACATTGTCCACGGTCTACTTTAGAACTGGTTATCAGAAGAAAAGGTCAAAATAAAGCTGTTCAGAGAGTGCAGTCCTCGCTAAGTGAGAGGGAACTATTCCGAAATATCATGCAATCTCCGTACCAGTCACCAATTGGCGTACTGGCGGGATTCATTACTTTTGTATACTTGAAGTACAAACAAATCAAATCAATAATCAATAATTTTTTCTACTCTCACTAAATTATGTACCCTGTTAAGGACAAGGAGAACAAAAACAATTCCCTATCCAGTGACTCATCCCCGTTTAGGCAATATACGAGAGTTTCCTCTCCCCCCCTTCTCGGAGGCTCTCAGCGATCAAACTACGCCCCTTATCACTACTTCCCCATCTCAAAGGCCTTTTCTTTCTTTACAGAACAAAATAACTTATTCTATCGAACATTCATTATGATTTGCGTAGGTTCAAAGCCATACTCGAAGTAAAATAAAGTCTATTAAGGTGGATTTCACTGCCGCGCAAATTTTACGCGCTTGAATAAAATAGAGGCAATAATGCCGATGAAAAGTCACGCGTAAACGTAAAAGTTGAATCTCGCTCAACGTTTACGTTTATGCGCGACCTTGATAAGCGCGTAAAATTTTCTTGCACAGGCACGTAAAAATTATGTGACAGTGGAAATCCACCTTAAGTGTTTTCTTGTTTGTAGGCAAGTTAAGGTCAATAGTTTATTTCAGTTTTCGTAGTGTGTCAGTATAAGCCGCGATGATCATTCCCCATTTTTCTCAGTTCGCCTTTTCCCTACGAAACTGCCAGCTAGGCGGGTTTGAAGTTCTGCGGCGCCTGTTCTTGCACAGCTAGCCCAAACTCGAAATATGAGCATCGACATTGTTGCGTAAAAATAAAAGGATTTGTATGGGGGAAAAAGAGATTATTCTAGGATTGTAGAGATGTCAAACCAGTTACAATAAATACCATAAAATGGCCATCAATCGGTTCGAATACCACACAGGAAAGAAGAAACACAAAACTTATATTGTGTTTAGCCCGATTTTTACTTCAATCCCTTCACATTCGTAGCCAGTTATAGGAACAATCGTTCCCCCCCATACAAATCCTTGTATTTCGAAGGCTACGCAACAGTGCTGACGCTGACGCGGTAGCAATTGATGCGACAGCTTTATAACAGAAGGACAGATTGCGCAGATTTTGGAGTCTGAAAATGACTTGTGACAGCGTTACAAACTGATTGTTGAGCTGGTCTTCCTGTGTAAGAAGTACTGCGAGCCTTGTAGCCTTTAGTGAGAGATGTATACATTAAAAATTGCATCTTCCTTACAACATATTCCTACTAAAAGTGACATTTCTTTCATACCTTCTGGTCAGTGGTTTCAAACTTAGTGACAACGCCTTATACGCGCAAGAACAATCTCGCACAAGGGGTCAGAAGACTCTGGATACGAGATTGGCGCAGGATGGGTTAGTTTAACTGTCTATCAAAGGTTCTATTATTTAGTGGTTACCCTGGTAATGGCCTTTGCTAATACTAAAGGAAATGTTAGCCTTTTTGCCGAAGAATCGGCGTAAGTTAGTAAGTAGGGAAAACCTTAGCGGTTAGCGGTGGTTGGTACAAGCTAAACTTTAATTAGGAGAGTCCTCACGTATTTCTGTGTGTAGCGCCAACTTAGGGCCTAATCAAACAACAAGTACGTGGGAAAAACGTGCACACAGGTTGCCAAAAGCTGGAACGGAAGCTAAGACTTGGTGTTGTGTGAAACCCCAAAACAAGGAAGACACATGAGTAAATCCAAACATCGCTCTCTGCTAGGAACATTAAAGGAATCATGAAATTTTAGCTTCGATCAAGATCAGTTTTAATCCGCATTTAGGGGTCGAGCTTCAGCAAAAGGTCTTCGAAAATAACTCAAAACACTTACACAAACAACTAGGCCGATAGCACGTACAAACTCTTCGGAGAGTATAAAAGCAAGCAATAGTGAAAGTAAAGGTAGTTTCACTGAGTCAGTGACACGAAACTTCGGGAAGGAACCTGTTAGAACCTGCCATTTTACAGCTGAAATTTGCTGTGAGATCTTCAAGCCTCGCCATCAAAATGGTAAGCGCAGTTTTCTGAATTGAAGTCGCAAGTTAAAAAGGCTAGGTCAACCCATTTTTTGCCTGTTTTCGTCAACTAATATAACTCGGAAGCACAAACTGGTCAAAAAACGTCTTTTATTAACAAAATCATCGTAACAAAACAGATTTAGATGATTCTTGAGCATTATAAAGTCCACCTTCAAACGAATTGAGACAGCAAAAAGCGGACTGTTATTTTTTTTCATTTAATCTTCATTCTCGTTTGCCCTCCGTTCGTGCTTTTTTTATTGGCTTTTCTGAATTTCTTATGTGTTATTCTACAGTTTGAAGCAGTTTTTTGGAGAATTCAGGGTACAAGAATTTTCTATTCCTTAGAAGGAAGACTCACCAAATTCTTACAAGCGGAGTTGAAGATTTGTTACTTTTAATATGGAAAGCCGAAGGAGTCACCTTTTTGTAGCCATGTTTCTTGGGCTTGAATACTTAACAAATATTTGGTATTGCTTCGCTGTCACGGGCTTTATGGATCGGGTATCGCTAAGAAATTATCGCAAATAAAGTTTTTTGTTTACTGTTAATACTTTTTGCTTCTCAGGAATTCAAACTGTTCATTTTGTGCACTGTGTTTTTGATTCTGACCGTTTCTGCTTCCTCCTCTCCTCGAAAGGTGAGTGCGAAAACCACTGGCCATTTCCTTGCAATTGTGCACACGAGTTAAAAAATAAACTTTGCTTCAAATATCCCTAACAGATAAAAAGAGACAATGAATTGCCTTATTCCAGGTGAAGTCGCCGAAATAGGCCATTTGCACGATGACGTCATTTTACTACTACTACCAGAATCCTTCAGGGTCGCGCTTTCTCGTGCAAATTAGAGCTTTTGTTACTTAAACCTCAATGGGATTAACACATTTAAATATGAAAGAAAAAACGACATGAATTCTGGTCCTAGTAGTAAAAAGACGTAATCGTGAATATGGCCTATTGTTTTTTTTGAGCCATGACAATGAGGTGAAATAAGCGCCCTATCCCACATGTAATATACCTCGATGGTAAGGCCTTACACTTTTGACGAAGTTTTTTTACATTTTATTCTATATTCACTCTGTGAGTAGCATTAATTACAGAAATATGACATCAGTGAAGGATCGTAGCTAAGGTTCAGGCCCCTAGGAACGAATTTGAGATTTGTCCAAGGAAACCACACACGTTTTGCCGAAATTACTCAGTTATATTCCCACTTTATTCTGTATTTGCTCTGTGAATAGCACTGATTATTTTATACAGAGACATAATGTGGCATCACTGAAGGTTCGTATCCCTTATCAATCACATTCAAACCGTGTTGACTAAGTGTAATAGTGTTGTAGACCGAAATAACAATTTCTTTGATTTTTCTGTCCGAAAACCTTACCAAACAATAAGAGCTTCCCATTATTAAACTGCTAAGAAATATAATAGTAATAATGATAATGATAACAATAATACTAGAATAATAATAATAATAATAATAATTATTATTATTATTATTAATAAAGTTTTAGCAACAGTACACCAAGTTGCCCAGAAAGGAAGGAAGGAAGGAAGGAAGGAACAAGCCATTATTTCAACTATTAATACTTTAAATCTGATATCGATAGTACGTTGTAAATTCCATGAGGTTGGGTAGCGTGACTGTGAGAAAATAATAGGTTGATTAAAAATATGATTGATTAAATAGATTTACATCAGTTCCGACTTACCCCTCTTGTAGTTAGCAACTAAATTAAAAGGAAGTCAGCAGTAGAAATGAATGTTACAATAACGTCCCAAGCAGCATTTTATTGAAGAATCGACTTAAGCAGCTACAAGTCCCTTGTTCTGTCTGACCTTTCCTCTGTAAAAGCGTTGAACTGAGTTTGAATCGTCAGTCTATTAAACAAAGTGCTTTAAGAGAAAAATACTTTAACAGAATTGAAACAACATTGAAAGCAAAAAACGTTAGATCTTTTTTTTTTTTTCAGCAGCATTCCGTGGCAAAATTTACATTCAAGATGTCCGAAAACGGAACAGACTACGACGAGGAAGTAGATATTGATGAAGAAAAGGAAACAGAAACTTTCCACGTGCCAAAAGTTTCACCCCAAAAAGACTCAGGAGATGTAATCTACGATTTCAAGAAGGTAAGGCAGCCATTTACACACACGTGTGGTCTTATCAAAGTTTACGCAACCGCTCTACTTGGAAGAGGAAAGGGGGTAATTCTGAATGCGGTTTCGGTTCGTTTGTGAGTGATTATGATGAGATAAGAATTGTTTAAAATAGTTTGCCAAGTTGGGCCAGCTTTTTCAAGTTTTATTACTATGCTTGTAAAAATCACCAAAAAGTTATTATAAATGGTTGGTGCTCCCTGATGAAATTCATTTGATATCTTCTTCTTAACTCTACAGGAGAATTTTGTGTATCGGTAAAGGTACTAATTCACGACCTCAGGACAGAACTGACCTAAAACAGTAATATCCTCGCTACATAGCCCCTTTAAACCGCGGCCTTAGGTGCACTTCTTTTAAACAACAGTCGCTGAGTGTAACTAAGTGTTCCAAGGTAAATGCGCACGAGTTTGGCGTAACCGAGTTTATATGTACTTCTATTTTCATCAGTGCATGTTTTCAATCGTGGCTGGTGCAATATAGTCATTATGATACCATCGGGGGCGGGGGGGGGGGGGGGGGGGTGGGAGGGAGGGGTTTACTCTCTAGAATGGCCTATATGGGGAGGATTCGCCTAAAAGGGGACCCTTTTTCAGGTTTCAGGTATGCAAAATGATAGGGATTTCATGAGTTTCGGTATACGAAATGGTTGCCAAATCTGTCATTTGGGTGTTTTAAAGCGCCTTACATAGGAACGGTTCGAGCAAACGCACTTTATGGCTGTATCATTTTAGTTTTTTGTAATATCGTTTCATTCTAAGAGTTTAGAATATATAGGGGTAACATTTTTCAATGGAATGTATAGGTATTATCTGTCAAAATTGGTTCATAAAAAAATTAAGGAGTTGGACCTAGGGGTAGTCTGCTACACGGCCGTTTTTAGTGTCGTCACTAAAAACGGCTGTGTAGCAGACTAACTTAGGGGCGGAGCTTCTCTGTAAAAAAACGTTGCTTAGTAACCCCCCTGGACATTATTGCCGTAAGTTTTAGTTTTGGCTATCATTAGAAAGTTACGTATCGCGGGTTTTACCACGGTTAGCTGCTAACAGAAGAAATGTTTCTGATTAATTTTCTTAAATTTATTGCAGAATTTGACCATGTTCCGAGTGACTGAGGCAAAAGCGTGCTTTCTGAGAAAATCAACTCTAGGTGCCCTCAAGCCTTCCGACTTGAAGCAACTTTTAGTACAAGTAAGTGAACTAGTTCAGTTGTGCATCTTCTGTAATAACAGAAAACGGATATATAAATTATCAAAGAAAGTCTCAGATCGTCAGCTGTTACATTAAATAACTGAAGAGCAGGTAATTTTGCAGTATGAAGTTCAAGAACTGCATTATTGTAGATCAGTTAGGTTATTTTGACCATTTCATGTTGTAACCTTAATTCAAAACAACTGTTGATCATTGGTTAATCTGACCAAAAAACAAACAAAGTTCAATCCAAAAAAACTTGTATACGTGTAGTTTACAAGCGTACTGAGCTATTTTATAATTTTATAGAGTTTTAGTTTTTGTTTTGTATTTATCTCCCGCTTCCCGCGGGAAGCGGGAGTGTACTTTTTCCTGTCAGTTTTGTTTCATACTGATGTAAATAAATTTAGAACGGAACTTGCGATGACAAAACAAATGCTCATCATTTTCAACAGGTAACTCGCAATGGTTTGAAGGTAGTTCCTCGAACCGAAGTGAAATTAAAAGTTGTTTCGACCATTGACGACCGTTCTGATCTGAGTGATGAAATGGCGAATCTGTGTGCAAAACTCCCAATTTACGAGGTGACTGAAGGAGAAGTGAACCCGAACGACTTGAACGGAGAAACTGGTGTGGGGCGAATCCCTGCAAAGCGTAAGTATCACAGTCAGAGTGAGTTGTATAATAATTATACAGCGACAGATATTACAATGACAAGAGGTAGAACGAAACGCACCGATGGCGTTTAGAGTCTTCAAAGGTGATAACATCACGTCTTAAATGACAGACAACCAATAGCATTGCGACTTGATTAACCGATCAGGTCAATGACTAGAATTGATACCATAAGGGACGGAGCAATAAAAATAACGGGGGAGGGGAGGTGGCCTGAAAAATTATCGAACCAATTTTTTTAGTGTGCAAGTTCCCATTCCTATTCCTATTCAGGGGCTAATTTAATAAAACTTTGACAAATGTAATTTACAAGTGTGCCCATTGTTTTAATGATGTCTAAAAACAAGAGCTACACTTGTAAATTACACTTTATTAAATGGAGAGGAGAAGTGGTTAAATAAAATAAATAAATAAATAAATAACGATTTGGAGGTAGCCCATCCACAAAGTGGTTCTTCGTCTACCTGATTCCTGGCCGAATTGGAATTTGGAAATGTTGGTTTTTGAGGAGAGGGGAACAGGAGTACCCGGAAAAAAACCTCTCAGAGCAAAGGAGGTAGCAAAATTTCTGGATGACAGCAAACGAAAACGTCGCCTAAACGTCGTTTGTGGGGAGGAGCGTTGCGTGACGACACTAAAAACGGCTGTGTAGCAGACTACCTTATATCACCATCAATCTTCAAATAACATAGCCCTTCTGTAATTTTTCTCTCCTAGGTGTGAAACGTGATTTGTGTGATTATACCTGTAATTATATTTGCAAAGATGCATGCAATACGGTCTGCGACATCTTTGGATGCAATGAAGTTTGCTCTTCAGACTGCAACAATGTGTGCGATTGGATTTGCTGAACTAGACTGAGGGATAGCCTGGGTATCAGAGCTACATAATCAAGGAAAGTAGCATGGTTCCTGCCATAAAACGGCTATCTCATTATAAATCATATGCATTCATGATAATTAAGATTGGCAAGTTATGTTCAAATATCGCTTCAGTAAGCATTTTTAACAAAGGAACTCTTTTGAAAACTTAACAGTTGAAATATTGATATATTAACTTGATTTATTAGAGACATGTTGGAGCCTCTGATTATTTTAAGCGGTTATTTTGTAGCATGTTTAAAAAGCTGGTGGGAATTATCGTCAGCTTACCGTTTAATCTTTGTGATAGTAGTATACAGCTATTTCGAGAAAGGTTGTCGGAAAAAATGTGCACGCGACAATCCCGAAAGGTAATATGAGATACGATCAATTCACAGTTTCTGACACTGTAACTTTCGCACCTACTTTTGTTACTTTTCTTTAGCACTCGAAAACATATATCCATGGCCTCTCGTGCCATTCTCTTAAATTTCTTTGAAGAAAAGTGAACTCAAAACCATCCACAATACCTTTCGGGATTGTCGCGTGCACTTTATAGCTGTATGTAATTGTGCAGACAGAGCAAAGGGAGTAGAGGAACGTTTGCGAAGGTATCGTAGAATATGGAGAGTGCTTGAATGTATTGAAGACCTTTCAGGAAATTAAATTCCCTGAAAACAATGGTTTTACTGTCGTGTTTTACCTTGTTTAGAGGGCTTTTGGTTGACAGTCTGAACTATGCCTTCGCCGGTGGTACGCCTAGTCCAACTAAAGTTACTTTATGGCCTGTAAAACCCGGCACCTTTACCGGTGTAAATTGGTAAGCGTATACTGATTAGGCTCTTGCCGATTGTGCTAGCATAATTTTTGGCATAATCTGAGGAATTGAGCATAATTTTTGTCCTTTTTCCAAAAGTAGCACTGCTAGCATAATCCGTATATTTTCTTGTCTTAATAGCACAATTTTAGAATAATTCAAGAAAACGAAGATCTCAGCTACTAAAAACGATAGATTACTATTAACAGTTGCCTCCACTCCTATTTTTCGATTTTTTTTTACTTGTGTTGAGATAAACACCGCGGCAAAACGTCTACGCATGCGCCAGCTTGAGCATTTCCGGTCTGTTTTTCAGTCACACTTTCCAGTCAGATCAAAGTCTCCCGCGCGCTCTTAGCTTCATTCTGTGTGCAGCTTGTGGTTCAGTTGTTCTGACCTGTTCTGCTTTATGCTGCTCGTGTTTTTGACTATTTTGTAGTTATTGAAATTGCCTTTATGGATAACCAGGCACAGATCACTGAAACAATTACTCGATTAGATTCAGAAAAGGTAAGATGATAATAACTCAGTGTGTAATTTTGGCAAGAGCGTCAGGTAAACTGATTTTCATTCACGAAAATAAAGTTTTTGACTGTTATTTTTCACTTAACCTGGCTGAAACTAAGACATAAAATTAAAACGTTATCATTGCAAGCTTGTGTATTGTAGTTCTAATTTTCAGTTCTTCACTTTCTCAGTCTACATGTGTTAAAGCCGATTCAAACTTTATTTGGAAAACGACAACACACAATCGCTTTGTAGTTTTGTTTACCAGTGGGTTTTACCGTGTTTTAAAACGCAACTTTTCTGGGTTGATTGCCATGAAACATAGCTTAATTATACTGTTGAGCCGGTTTGTAGCAAGTTGACAACTCTACTTAATGATTTTTCCATTCTCAGAATCAGAGAGCGAAAGCTGGTTCAGTGGCTTTTAGAAGTCGAACTTTTCATGCCACGTATTTAGCAGCTAGAAGTTTCGTGTTTGCATGAGATGCATCCGAGCCGCACAGTCTGAAATTATTGAAGTCTTCAACAAAAGAACAACCATGTAAAAGAATTAAATAGGCATTTTCTTGAATGAAAGTCATTTATAGGCATGTTTAGTTTCCCGGTGACTGCAGTCATCAAAGTCAAAGTTGTTATTAAATCCCGCCCATCTTTTGTTTTGAGTTCTTGTTTTCTCTGATAATAAAACAAATTATTGAACGGACTAAAATTTTATTTCCTGGTTTTAGTGTTTTTTATGACAATGATGACGTCTTTATTTTGGTTTTTTTCATAAGTATTGTTATTCTTTTCTTAGTTGTCGCCTTCTCCCAAATTAACTTATGCCAAACCAGTAGAATGCAAGAAAGCCAGTAAAAACAAATTCGTCTTGTCGAGCGCTCGCGACCTGCAAACTTCAAACATCATTTTCACCGTTGGTGCAAACAGATAACCATGTGGTGCAAAAGTTTGAGAATAGAAAAATATATAAGCTTTCGAATGAAGTGATTTTTTTGGCCCCCTTTTTTGTCTGTTTCGCCCTTTTTGCTTTTAAACTTGGGGCGACGGCAAAGTTATGCTTACGCTATTGGTTTATATACTAGACCGGAAATAAAAAGCTGACCGGATATTAAATTTTGTGCTCATGCGCATTGCGTTTTGCCGCGGTGTTGTTGAGATACCGCGGGAGTTGGATGAAACGGAACCGGAAGTCTGTGTCTCGGTCCCAGACTCCTTAGTCTTTCTCCCAGTGCTCGTTTCAAAATGGCGGCCGCCACGCCAAACCAGTCAAGTGCAGTGAACTTACATCCAGATAGTTTACAAGGTTGCGAGAACAGAGAGGATAGACCAAAGCCTGCACAACTTGCCCGGGATAGACGCCTCGAATCCACCACTGGAAAATACAAGAGGAGGGGGACGAGTAATGTCACTAATGTCACTATCCGCGGATAGTTATCCACCACACTATCCAGGCTTTGTGCAACCTACTTTTGTTCGCTGGATAACTATCCGCTGGATAGCAGATTTATTCGCCGTATAGGCCCAACCACCGGATAAAGTTACCCATGGCCAGGTTTTGAACAACCGGGCCCAGAACGTCTGGCCAGGGTTAATAAAATACATTTTCAAACTTGTCTTGTGAGTTGTGAAGTTTGTGCACAGAATAATTTTTTAAAAAAGTAGCATAATTTTGAAAAGCGAGCATAATTTGGGCAAAAAACGAGCACTGCCACTAGCATAATATGCCACTTTTACTAGCACAATCGGCAAATGCCTAATACTGATCAGCCGAAATGCTAACAGAAGTTCTTGATATTCCGGTTTATTCTGTCAGTGTCACTCCTTTCAATATTAAGTTAAACCCAAAATATTTCTGAACCAAAAAAGCCAATACAGGTGTTAATTAAACAGGCAATGATTTTTCAGCAACAACAGCGACGCAAAGTGAAACGATTAATTTATTGCCCATGTCATTTGTAATACAGTAAGAGGGCAATTTACTACTGATGAAAGGTCAAGTCCTAATCAAGGGGAAACGAGTTACCTTTATCTCGAAATTCGTTATAAGGTTAGCCGTTAGGTCGTTTGTATAACCAGTTTACCGACGCAGCTAAGCTTGATGCGTCGTAAACTGGTTAGCCTGTTCCAGGCGTTCAGACAGTGGGGAGCGGTGCGAAGTAAAAAGGAGTGCGAAAAATTTATTAAGGGCTTTTCTTAAAACTAAACAAGAAAAAATCTCTTGCCAAATTTAGGCTAAGTTGATATACTGGGCTGTTTAGTACTTAAAATAGAATCAAACTCATAATATATTGTTAACTCGTCCTTCGTCCAACTTACATGTTCACCCCGAATCACGTCCGCTCGGTCATTTATAGTCCTTGACCCACATTAGCTTCCTTTCTACCTCGAGTTTCGCTGGTCGATGCAGTTTGGTTGGAACAATAGCTATATATTATTTGAGTTTAGTGTTAGTAAACAGAAACTCCAGCCTTAAATTTTGGGTTCTAAATATCAAACCTACGAAAGGTAAAGTCAATGAGCCGAGAATAACGACAATCAAACCGATGCTAATCTGATTTTCTAGAACATTGTAAACACGAAGGCCAACTAGTTTATTAAATTAAATTATGGTTTGCATGGTGGATATTTTCAGCCGAACACTGGATCACACAATATCGGTCCCATTAAGGTAATGGCGGATTTGTGAGAAATATGCTGTACGTTTGAGCTCAAGTTGTTTTACTGCTGCAGTTGTGGGATTGAGTTATGAGTCCATTTAACCCTTTGAAAAAAAATGAAGAAAAACACGTGTTACTAAGTAGCTTCAGCGGAACAGGTGTTAAACTGAATGTTTTTGTAGCCGGAATCAGAAAGCAATGAGGTAGTGTGGTCTGATACGGACCAACAGTATAGACGGAAGTCGATCGTAGATCAGTGGGAATCTCACTGTTTTGGGGTAGTCAATTCCTCACTCCTGGAGGTTCAGGGTGACAAAATCAAGGCACGGCCGGAACTGCTTAAGTTTGAGCTTGGGCTTATTTACTGAGCAACTTTTGGATCGACTTTTGATTTTTCAATTCGAAATTAAGAAATGGGAATGAAGAATGACGAAGGCCAGTTGAAGGCTTCAGCGCAAAGGAAGCAGTGATAACAGTCAATTAAGAGGGAAATAACCGGATGACCAGCTTAACAGAGGCCAACTTTACAGTAAATATGCAATGGGAAGCAATTTCCTTGAATTCCGCCGGCGATAAGCCGGACCGCTTAAACAGAGGTTTCACTGTAAAATGCCTACTGATCAATAAATACTCAGAACTTTCGTTGTAGGAAGGCTAATTATTATCCACGATTGAAAGTTAGGCGAGGTCTTTATCCCTCTTACTGAAATTGTATTTTAAGATCTCAAATAATACAAATCGGGTTTTTGTTCTTGCCAAAGTTTGCAAAATGCTTCACTGGAATCAGGTAGAATCACACTAGCTTTTGTTAATATTGTTAAGTTTTAGTGCTTCGACCAACTTCACCCTACTGCTACGCTTAACTTCATACCAAATAGTTTCTCATCCTGAATTATTTATTGTCGATCCTCGTGCCACACTGACTTTTTTCTTGACCCACATTAGCTTCCTTTCTACCTCGGGTTTCGCTGGTCGATGCAGTTTGGATGAAACAATAGCTATTTATTATTTTATATTAGTGTTAGTAAACAGAAACCCCAGCCTTACATTTTGGGTTCTAAATATCAAATCTGCGAGAGGTAAAGTCAATGAGACGAGAATAACGGCAATCAAACCGATGCTAATCTGATTTTCTAGAACATTGTAAACACGAAGGCCGACCAGTTTAAGAAATGAAATCATGGTTTGGTGGATATTATCTGCCGAGCACTGGATCACACAATCAGATCGGTCCCATTAAGATAATGGCGGATTTGTGAAAAATTGCCGTGCGTTTGAGCACAAGTTGTTTTCTGCTGCAACTGTGGGATTGAATTATGAGTCCATTTAACCCTTTGAAAAAAAAGAAGAAAAACACGTATTACTAAGTAGCTTCAGCGGAACAGGTGTTAAACCGAATGTTTTTGTAGCCGGAATCAGAAAGCAATGAGGTAGTGGGGGGGGGGGGGGGGGGGTACGTGACGTTTGCTACGTGACTACATCTGATACGGACGATAAGGCGATAAGACGGCGATAAGCCGGACCGCTTAAACAGAGGTTTCACTGTAAAATGCTTACTGATCAATAAATACTCAGAACTTTAATTGTTGGAAGGCTGATTATTTTCCACGAGTGAAAGTTAGGCGAGGTCTTTCTCCCTCTTACTGAAATAGTATTTTAAGATCTCAAATAATACAAATCGGGTTTTTGTTCTTGCCAAAGTTTGCAAAATGCTTCACTGGAATCAGGTAGAATCACACTAGCTTTTGTTAATATTGTTAAGTTTTAGTGCTTCGACCAACTTCACCCTACTGCTACGCTTAACTTCATACCAAATAGTTTCTCATCCTGAATTATTTATTGTCGATCCTCGTGCCACACTGACTTTTTTCTACCTCAGTCGTGTTTCGCTACTCGATGCATTCCGTTTTCATCAAATATTTTTAGCTTTTACATGTCAAGAAACTCCACCTGCTGACTTTTACTTTAAGTTTTTGGTTACAATTAAACCACTGCCATGCAATGGCAGCATGGCAGGAACTGTGAGTTTGAGCTTGGGCTGTTCTACAGGTGCAACTTTTAGTTTGACTGTCTTTTCCTTTCATTTGAAAATACAATCGTAGCTTCAGCATGACAGAAATACTGACTTGATCTTGGGTTGTATTAATCCTTCTCACTAATATTTATTAAACAAGAAAAAACCTCTTGCCAAATTTAGTCTAAGTTGATATACTGGGCTTTTTAGTACTTACAATAGAATCAAACTCACAATATATTGTTAACTCGTCCATCGACCAACTTACATGTTCACCCCGAATCACGTCCTCTCGGTCATTTATAGTCCAAAATCTAAAATCTACGAAAAGTCAGGTTATGTAAACAGATTTGTCCGAAAAATAGAAAGTTCTCAGGGATTTCGTTTCAGGCCGGGCACCGGGGACTCAACGTCTGGTCGTTTGACATGTAACGCCCGGTAGTTAACACACGAAATAGTGATTTTTTAAAGTGGGAAAATCGTTTCTTTTTCTCATTTATTAATCAAAGATAAATTTGACCCTCTGAAGATGGTCTTCATAAGCAGATCCAGAGGCTGAGAGCAGCCCAGAAGCATCACCAAGATTTTCAATGATTCAGCTTCAGTGAACTGATTTTTCTGATGGGTCAATGCAACAACTGTACTGGGGACATTAAAATTTCTACCGGTAAAACATCTGTCGACGGACACTCTTCGTACGCTCTTTCCGAATGGAATTGGTTTTGGAATCAACTGAAAAACGAGCAACTGGAGACCGATAGTTATAAAAGCCAAATCAAAGATTTCATTTTTTGTAAGCAGTTTTTAATGCCTCTGAAGATCTTCTCGGTTAACCAATTCCGCTACAGGGAAAGCAGGAAATTTCATTTCCAATTTTAACAAAATTTCCCGGGGAAACATGCCCCCTGACCCCGGGACCCCCCTAGAAGTTCGTGCCTCCGGCACTCAACGTTCGCGCCCGCGGCACGAATGGTGCAAGTCCACCAGCTAGACCTCTGACTCCGGTATTTGCAAATGCTACCGAAAACTTTGAGTTCTAGTAAGTTTTTGGGCTTGGGCTGTTAGTTACTGTCGCAACTTTTGGATTCACTGTCCCTGAGGAATTTTTTCATTGAAAATACAATAAAGTAGCTTCAGCATGGTAGGAATTCTGACGTTTGAACTTTGGTTGTTTTGGTGCTGCAACTTGTGGACTGTCTATTTTTGGTTTTGAAAATACTGAACTACGTAGCTTCAGCGCAACAGGTTGGAACTTGACTGATTGTTTTGCAGAATAGAGGCAATGATAGAGCACCTTTCAGCAGGCAGAGTATTTAAGGAACCTTGTGACCAATGCTTCAACACTTCATTCTCTCATTTGCTAGAGTGAAAATCACACGACAGCAAGACAGTCAATTTTTGTCATGGACCTTAAAGAAGAATTGGAATTGAGCGATACCAAGAGTTTGGTGTCGAAACGGCCTCGTTGGAAGTCTAAGCTCGTTATTGGCGGTGCTGTTACAGCAGTTTTGCTGCTAGGTGCAATGGTGTCTATGGCTGTGTATTTTTCGCTGACCGCCAAACAGAAGTCAGCTCGTTTGGTAGAAGTTGATCTGAATGAGGGCGAAACGCTTACGTATCAAGTGGACCAACACATCCAGCTGCAAGGAAGCGATGTACAAAAAGGTAAATCTTTTTCATTTATACTTGGCTTATATCTACCTTATTCTAAAGTTAATGAAGTATATTCCGTGAAAGTCTTTTTGGTGCAGTTCTTCTTAATTCTTCAATAGCATATAAACTTTTTGATTAACTGTCTATTAAAGGAAAAGTGTTTATATTTGAGGCGGCCCAATGGCGTGGATTGGATGGGTCGTGTTAATCTCAAAATCGTCATCCTCATCATTAGGGTCTTTAAGCTCCAGCGACGAGACGGCAACGAGATGGAATTTGCGTTCTTTTAGTCTTTATCGCGATTATTCCTACCCACTTACTTTGTCAAATGTAGGCGAACCCTCCTGGAGTTGAATTCCTAGGCACCATATCCAAGTTCAGAAAGAGAAATTAAATTTCGTCGTTGTTTGTTTACGTCCTCCATAAAACGGGAAATTAGGCATCTTCACGTCGTAGTCGTGCAAAAATGGGAAAAGAAAAGTTGTTGTTTTACTAATAAAACCTACTTTTTTTTGACGTTCTCGTTGCCGTCCGCGTCGTTGGATGTTTAAAAAGTCCCTATTATCATCATCATCATCATCATCATTATCATCATCATTATCATCATCATTGTCATCACTATCATCCTTATCTTCCATATATTGGCCTAATTACACTAACATTGTCATAACAACCAGGAATTTATCAGCCATGCAAATAGCACGTTTTGATATTTTTTTTAAATCCTGATATCAATTTGGCAGTAAAGGTGTAATACTTCTTGACATTTTTCTTCGTACTTTTTCGCAGTAACCATCCGTGCGATAGTGGGCATCCGGGTTCTCAACAAGACTTCTGAGGAGTACTGGTTCCTAATGAAATTCAAGTTGTCCCTATTGGGTGAAAATCCGGCCATGAAGGAGCAAAACATAATGACAGACTACTTTCTAGTTCGACTCCAGATTGCCTCAAGGTAAAAGTAGTTGAAACTTACCAAATCAAATTTTTATTCAAAGCTAATTTTTTACCTGCAGACTCATTTTTTCACTGTTATTCAGAACAACACCATAAACCGTGAAAAGAAATCTTCGACGGCTTTTAGGATGTAGAGTTCCGAAATTTCATCTCTTGACGGTGTAGGTACAACTGTGATTCTCCTCGTCTCGTGTAAGGGATTCCGGATTTCGGTATCCAGGAAATTTTTGCTTGTGAAATCCAGAATCCAGGGCTTTGGAATCTGGAATACAGCTCAAGGAATCCGGAATCCCACTAACGATTGAAATCCGGCTGATCCAAGTTCCACTGACAAACAATGGGATCCAGTTCCTGGAATCCGGAATTTACAGAGTGGAATCTTCAGTGCACGTTCCTAGTGAATTTCTTTCCTAGTGTGAATTTTCTACGATCGCCGGGTTGAATCGCCCAGAAAACTGCCTGAAACAAATTTAAGTGACAACTGTTCTTTCAAATAGATTTTGATTTTCAAATCGTCTTTTTTGAAACATCGCTCACACTCCATTGCTTTCTCCTTGGCTGACTTGTTACTCATTTTTGATTTTAGGCCAACAAGCTCCGAGACAAGCAAAACCAGCGAGTCATTTGAAGTTTTCGGACCTCAACACATTCATCCCGATCTTCTCCGTGAAGTATACAGCATTTTAGAGCAACTACTTCCAGCCGTGCAACGAAACCTGTACGAAGATGTTGACGGACACAAAGCGGCAGATTCGAATTCACCCGATTATGAAGAATCTCCTTTGCTTCCTTGCTCTGTTAAAATGCACCGACAGGCAGTCACATCAGACAAGAACGTAGTTCTTATCAGGAATCATTTTGACCGCGCAGATTTTAAAGACTTGTCCTCCGAAATTGATTTAGATTTGAAATACTCTGATTCGGCGTTCATTAACAAGAGCAATGGAATGATCACAGAGAGTCGTGCTTATTTTTCAGAGCAGTTGAATTTCGGGGAACCAATTCATAGTAATAGCAGTTCTGATGTCAGATCGTTGAAAGTAGCTATGACAAGCCTGGTTACCATCATTGAATTACCAAAATACTTCGAACAGGCGGAATCCGAAAGAGTAAAAGTCCACCTTTTCGCGAGCCTCCCTCTTCCTAAGTCTAAGAGCACTTTTTCTGTTAAGGAAACACAAAAAGTGGAAACAGGCCGTGCGGTTTCTAATTTAACCCTAACACCATCGGAGACTCCGTTGGTCAACCAAACGTATGATTCAAACAACTCGTCGAGCACTCTTCTTACACGATCCCGACGATCGACGAACTTAGATTTCGGTTCCTCTTCCACACTGTTTCAAAAGAAAGTACTCGGGATAATGGTAAAGGTCACCGCACGGTTTAAGGTACAAGAAGGCGACAAAGTGAGTGGGACTGCCGTTCTTCATATTGGAAGATTTGACACAAAATTATTTGACGAGGAATAGAAATGGCGTCAATTTGCAGAGGCAACAACCTTTTCGTAGGTCATATTCTTTTAGCAAAACCATAGTAAGTGCAAGTTCTCTTTTTTGGTATACTTGCATTAAGAGGGTATTAACTAAGTCGTCATTCAACATTTAGTCAGTATTTAGTGAATCCTCAAAGATGATTAGTCGTGCGCGCGTGAATTACTATAAAGACAACTTTGGCAACTGAAGGAATTTTGATATGTAATAGACGATTCTTTACACCGGTTAAAAGAGAAAAAAGCTCTCCTGACTGTGGTCCAATACTAGACAAAAGATAAACAAATACACTGGATAAAAATATAAAAATTCTATTGTTTCATTCACTGTCAGGGTGGAAGCAAATAATGGTCGCTGATACGTCATGAGCTACAGATAGATGACCTCCATCGAGCAATATTTTATGCGTATTCTTGCATTTGTTCCGTTGAGTTTTCAGTTTAGTCAGTAATTCGATTATTTCGTCTTCGGGTCGCCGTGAACTATTTCTCCATTTCCTTGTGTTCACCAATTCCAAAATAACTAGGCTGCCTCGCCTCTACCTGAAAACGAGGTTACTAAGATAGAGGGCCCAATAACTAAAAGCAACCAGTCAGAGATTGCTCCAATAACGGTCCAATGTTTCCTAAGTATTGGATCAGATCAGTTGTAACACTGAAAGTAATTGCATTCTTCCTCTCAAATATTTAACCATTCTTGTAAACCTCCTCAGATAAGAAAGCCGCTTTCAAGTTTTTGCAATAAGATCTCGTGTGACCAAGAGAATTCTCTTGATGTGACCGTCACTGTTAAAGGATTTCTAAAAGTCCACAAAAGCCGCTGCCACAACGCTGCCGTCTCCATACCTCAGTCAGCTGACTTAGTAAGAGTTCCGTGGAGTACCCTCGTCTATAAGCCCATTGCTTGTCAGTAATCAGCTAATTGACCTCGAAAACATGTTGCACCAGTCTGTAATTAATTTTCGCTTCGAAGATTTTACTCGGACCGCTCAGAAGGGAGACTGATCTATATATAATTGCCACAGTCTGTCTCGTCCCATAATTTTTATACACTAAGTGTAATTTAAAAGTGTAGCCAATGTTTTAGTGTCTGAAAACTTGTAAAAGTTTCATTACATTGGCCCCTGGTGTTAGTAGTCTTGCCGTCTTCCACGAGGAGAAAAGTAAACTACCCTTCGCTCGGTATTGTAGCTGACACAATAGTATTTCCTGTCAGGTATTAAAAAATGCCAGTAGAAAGGGATATTTATTTTATAAATTAGTAGCCAAGAACTCAATTGAATCAAATACGGTAAAATCCCGCGACTAAGAACCCGGTTTTTTAAGCCTGTTAGGCTAATATTTGCAAGTTAGGCCCCCTGTATACAAGACCCTGTTTATCCTCTAAATATATATAAAATAATCCACACTTGGACAAATAAGATACGTCAACATGTCATTCAGAATCGTCTTTGGAGACATAGGTGTCTTATCACTCCAACTACAATGTAACGTTATGCAGATTTTTCATCAGGAATAAGCTAAATATACCACTAAATACTTTTAGCTTTAAGGTATTTTTTTCTTCAGAAAATAAGAACCCTTTTAGGAACCTACGAAGACTAAATTTGTGCTAATACCATTTATTTAAGAACCTGTTTAGCCCAACTTGGGAAACTGCAAGTTCTTAGTCGCGGGTTTTTACTGCAATACTGGAGCCCATTATTACTGGACGGGAATATTAATAAGTGTGTTTAACGCATTTGCTTTTTTTCTCTTCTCAGGACATTAACATTCCTGTACTGGCCTACAGCCTTGGGGCAACCTTCAGCCTGAGCTTTAAAGCCGGTTATTCAGTATCGTATCTTACGCCAGTGAACCCTCCAGGCATTAAGCTTTCTGCGAAGGTAAATTATCTATTTATCTTCTAGTACTGGACTACTCTTACCTTAGTGGGTCCCATTGTTAGAAAGACGAAAAGTTAACAGTGGTCTTTATCCCTTTCATTGAAAATTTGTTTTCAAATACTAAAATACTACTACGGCCGATCACACTACCATTTCACGACTGTGGCGATTTAGAGCAGTGTGCGACACATTTCTAGATTTCATGACCTGCTCTGAATCCTCCCAAAACTAGGTGGTTGTTGCAGTAATACGTACTCAAACGTTAGAACACTGTACTTTACCAGTCAAGTAGGGGATTCGATCCGAGTATTTTACAACCTTGTTCCCAGGGTTCTCTCCTACCCGTCCCTGAGAGAACCTGGGAACGAGGTTGAGTATTTTAGGCTGCTTAGTAGGTGAACTCAAAATCGGCGGTCGAGAAGTCAAGTTAACGATAATCAAAGTCATTTGATCATTTCATTGCTTTTCTGATTTTTTGACCAAGTCAAAATCTCTGACAACGATTTTTTTCTTTAATTAATGACTTTTGATTTCCTCTTCAGTTCAGGCCTTATGCCCAAGCCACAGCTAGCATTCAAGGATACCTCTCTATACTTCGTGTAATCAGGGCCGGTGTGTCCGGAGATGGGACCATAGTTGATGTTGGTTTGCCTATGACACTCTTCGTACAAGTACACCCCCTTAAAAAGTCGTGTGCAACTGTGTCTGCCGACCTGACAGCATTGAAGATGACTGCTAGTGTTTACTATCAGTTATGTTATATCGTTGGTTGTGGTTCACGAAAATCTCTTTTTAGGCTTGGGTCATTGGATGAAATTAGATGGAACAGGAAGCTCATACAGCGCTGTGGTTGATAAACGTATGAGTGAATGAGGAGTCTTTTTTCACCATTGTTGATACCCTTAAGGGGTGATTATTCATAAGCAGGAAGACTGGAAAATGGGTGGGCATGGGGTGGGATAAATTAGTTTTGTGTCCCCTTTGAGGGTGAAGTGGAAAACTCTTTACAAAAGTAGGCAAAAAGTACCGCTAAGCATTATAACCAGTATGGCTTTTAAAAGTCTATTATGACAGGGCAAGGTTTAAGATTAATTAAGTAATAGTTCAACAGGAAGCCAAACTATTTGCTACGACAAATAGCCAGTACATGTAGTTGACAGTAAATCCGGGGTTTTTAAATTAGAGTAAAGATAAACATTGAATCCTTCAAGGTTATTTACACGTGGAAAAGGGCATTCTGTAATTTTTTTGTCTGGGGATATCTAGTGGTGGTTCAGTCAAATTCCCAAACCTGGATCCACTAGCGTCTAAAACCTACAGCTATGACCAAAACCCGACTAAAAGCTGCAAAATTGCCTAAAAATTGCTGGAATTTCAGCTATTAAAACACTGTCAACTACCCCTCAAAATTCTGGAAATTTTAAAGAATTTTCCTGACACTCTTGCTTTCAGACCCCACTAGATACTCCCCACTCTTGAAGGTCATGCATTTTAAACCTCTCTTGTAAATAAATCCAAGATCCGCCCCATTTTGTATTGACTGAGCTGGCGCAAATTTAGCTTTGTGGGCGTTGCTAAAGGTACTTTAATTATTAACAATCTCTGATAATTATATAATTATAAAATTTTGAATTGTTAATTATAATTAAGGCTTCGGTTGAAAAAGAGCATATCGAACATGGTAATTCAAAGGCTTTATTTTGTACATTGCATTATTATGTCGAATTATGCATTGGTGTCACTATCTCGTTACGTCATGCCTTCAGACAAAAGATTTTTTTTTGTAGGAGTGACGTCATACCTACAGACAATAGATTGTACGAATGTAGGAGTGACGTTATTTTGCAGGCAATAGTTTTACACACGCAGATACACGTGTTTAAATGAATAAACTCGCCGCATCTCTCATCCATGTTTTTAATATGAGTGTAATAGGTCAGTTTCCAGTTATCAGAGTTGGCTCCCTGAATCTCAATGTGAATTTCATTTGTTTTATACCCTGTCAGCCACGGAGCCAAATATCAATTTGAACAATTTGAAACTAGCCTATTGCCTTCGCGACCCTCAGTGCATAGTCTGAAATGTCATCCATCTCTTCGCACCATCCCCAAACGGGCGGCAAGGCGAGAGAGACGTCTGAGTTTCTAGCGTTGTAATGTCGCCCCCGTAATGTCACAGACTTTCGCGAAAACGCCAGGTAAGTCGACGCTGCTGGGAATTCAGACGTCTCTCTCGCCTTGCCGCCCGTTGGGGTATGGCCCGGGGGTGGGGGGGGGGGGGGTACTTTAGGAATTTCTGAGTGGGGATGTGCCGCTGGGACCCTGGAACCCTTAACCTATACCAGAGCTAGTTCAGCTGAATTTTGCTACCCTATACTAGAGTAAACTCCCCAAATCCCCCCTATCCTAGAGTAGCTGTTTTCCAGAAACTACTGAGGTCACTAGAACAGTAGTCTAGCCAGAACAAAACCTTGTACCACAATCCCTAGTCTAGATAAAATCTTCAACCAACTGATCAGTTTCCTGAAAAATGATACCCTATTCTAGACCCAAACGCTCTGATTTATATACCCTATCCTAGAGTAAACTGCTTGAAAACCATACCCTTCACAGCTGCACATACCTATATAGCCCATATATGGCAGTACCCCCCCCCCCGGGGGGGTAGGGGACGAAGAGACGGATGACATTTCAGACTACCGCATGTATATTCTATCACCTCCTAGCGCTGTTTCTCGCTGTAAACCAGGAACATTGCGGAGCTCCTTGCTTACACCGGGATTCAGAAAAGCGGTTTTATGTCTGGTGATGACACGTTCAGAGTTAACGCAAAACTCAGTTATCATTAATACCTGTATGTAGTCTATCGATGTATTCATTACGAGCGTCTCCTTTACAGTTTTCGGCTTTCGCTCGAAAGGCGAACAATCTTTTTCGTTTGCTTTTACGAATTAGCTTAGAACAACATTTAGAGCTAGAGAGAAATAATGTTCAGTAAATAAAAGAAATGTTCAATTGTGTTTAAATCAGTAAAAGCGAATGGTTTAGTTTTAAGTGCACGCAATGGTGCGTAATGGTTTGGTCAAGATGTTATTAAAATATCAGTGAAAGTCGATTGATTTTAATGTGACGAGTGAAACTATAGACAATCACTAGATTTTTGCTGCAAAAATGGATAATTTAACAGAAATGACAAGTACAGTGTCCCAGTGTGTGTTGATCATTCTGGTAGAGGGAACAAGCCTTTTGAGGAACATAAATATGCCCTTTTTTGCGAGATGATTAGGTGTGATTTCATTTGTAATATGTGAGTAAAAGAGAATAAAATCTTCGTCGTTGAAAGAAAGCAGTCAATGAGTTGATCAATATCTTAACAGCTCTTATCATCCTTTACGAAGGCCCGGGGCGATGGACTCCGCATGTGAAAGGGGTGGGGATGCTCGTCGGAAATTTTGAATTAAAACCCTAAAGGAGACCGATCTGGGCGTGGCCCAAGCTTTTTTTGACCCCTAAAAGAGACAAAACACAGACAAATGAGAAAACTTGGATTATATGAATGGAGTAAATAAAACGAATTAAAAATATACATATCAAATATATATTTTTATATTTTTTCGTGTGCAACCCTAAACGAGACCTTCACGGCTAAATATGATGGCGTTTTGCCCAGAACAACCTAAATGAGACCAAAATCCGAAATTTACACCCCTAAGCGAGACGACGAGCATCCCCACCCCTTTCATATGCAGATTCCCCCCCCCCCCGGGTATGAAGATGTCCGCAGTGGAGCGTATCTAATACCTCACACACTAATTGCAGTATAACTTAGTCTAATCTCCTCGCAAAGTAGTCTGCTACGCATTGCCCCACGTAAGACTCGTAAGGGAATCCAAAACAGTTCCACGCCGTGGATTTGCGGATTCCAGGTACTGGATTTCGGATCTATGTCAGTGGAATTTGGATTCCGGATTCCACTTGTTCGAGGAATTCTGGATTCCTTGAGCTATATTCCAGATTTCAAAGGCCAGGATCGTGATTCCACAAGCAAAAATTTTCCCAGAATCCGGATTATCTTACATATGGGCGATACACAGTCGTTTTTAGTGTCGTCACGCGTGTGGGGAGGAGCGTTGCGTGACGACACTAAATACGGCTGTGTAGCAGACTACTCGTAAGGGCAACTTTTCTTTGCTTTGAAGGTTAATGACCTACCCTTACCCTTTTATATACCATTTTTGACTGAAAAGGTACCCCTTTCGAATATCTTCTATTTACAAATGGTACTGTAACCCTTTTACATACCAACAATAGTTTAGAACGTTGCAGAACTTTGAACTGCTGAAAATGGAATTACACGGTAAAGCTATGGGCTCTCCAGTTTCTGTTGTTGTAGCAGAAATTGTCATGCAAAACATCGAGGAACAAGCCCTAGCTACCTACACGCGAACTGTACCTCTTTGGTTACGTTACGTTGACGACACATTCACCGCCGTACACAAAGACGGAATCGACGATTTTCACGAACACCTTAACAGACAGAACGCGGACATACAGTTCACCAAGGAGATCGAAGAAAATGGTAAGATACCTTTTCTAGACTGCTTGGTCACTCGCGACAACAACAAACTAAAAACGACTATTTACAGAAAACCGACACATACCGACCGATTACTAGACCAGTCTTCGTACAACCCGACCTCTCACAAGGCTACAACTATCCGGACTCTGACGAGACGAGCGCAACTAGTTTGCGACTCACCTGACAGCCTACAAGACGAGACTGATTATCTTAACAACGTTTTTAGTAAGAACAATTACAACACGGAGTTTGTTAGACGGAACACTCACAGTAACACTGTACTGATTCCAACTCTCAGACCAACTCTGGCCCTGTTACGAAAGCGACTATACCGTACATCAGAGGCACCTCTGAAACTATTGCACGTATATTACAACCTTACAATATACGTGTTGCGCACAAACCGATAACCACTTTACGGCGCCTGCTTACTAATGTCAAGGACAAAGACAAACCCGGAGGACAGACAGAGAGCAGTATACAAGATCAAATGCTGCGACTGCCAGGCTTCTTACATTGGTGAAACCGGCAGAAACCTAAGCACGCGACTGACCGAAAACAAACGCGCGACGAGGAATGGTGACGTCAACAATCACAGTGCTGAGCACCATTTAAAGACGAAACATCAAATTGACTGGGACTCTGCGACATGTATAACGTATTCTACAGACTACTATCAACGTCTTACTTTAGAAAGCTGGTTTACTAACTTAGAACAAACGCCACTGAATCGTAGCCAACAGTTACCAGCGCCGTACAAACGACTTATTGACGAGATCAAGCAAAACTAACTACGAGAGAACAACTGGAGAACTGACAATTTGACTAACAATAGACGACTGTTTAACTGTGACAATAGACGGATCGAAACGCACCAATCACTGATTACGAGTCTTCATAGCCAATAACATCACGGCTTAACTGACAGACGACCAATAACATCGCGACATAATTGACCAATCAGATCAATAACCAGAGTATAATGCCATCAACTGACGTGATACAACTCACTTTGACTCTGAAGATGACTACCGCACAGGTTGTCGAAACGTCAGTCACTGTCAACAACAACAGTCCTACTCAGGACTACGTTCACCCGGACGATCAAACTCAACCTTTTGAAAATGGAATGTCATTAAGACATCAGAAAATCATAAAACCAGGAAATTTATCGACTTTTCCACAGCCATAAATACTTGTATTTGCCCTTGAAGGTCTTTTTACAGTGGACAGAAAGACAGATTTGCGTACCCTTTCATATACTTCAACTAATCCCTTCCCTTTCACATACAGACGGTACCTGAGACCGGAAAAAAGTTCCCCTTTCGGACGGAGCCTCCTCGTATAGGCCATTATAGGGAGTAAACCTCCGGGACAGATTCTTAAGGTATTCGCAGGGTTCTGTTGTGCACACAGACTCTTGTGGCGCCAAATCTAGCAGTGATACAATCGCAATAGAATTTTTCTTGTACTCTGTTTTAAGAATCAAAATTAAACTTAATCGTATCAATTAAATTTCGCCGGTCTGCTGTTTTGTTGCTCTTTTTCTGTGAAGTGTTCAAAAAAAGTGTGCTTCTCAGTCATGCGCAGCCTTAAACACTGAGTCAGGGTTTGAAGGCAACGGCGACACACCTCTATCAAACCTTTCCTTGAGTGCCCCCCCCCCTCCCCCTCGGGGTTGTACGACACAATATGTAGGCGAATTGAACAATTTTGTCCTTGGATGGAGGGGAACACACTGGTTTGCCTTTGGTCGATGTATCCAAGGCATTTGACTCTTAAAACCACAAGGTTGTCCTGGGAAAGCATGAACAAATAGGAATATCAGGAAAAAACTTTGCCATTGTTTATTATAATAAAGTCGCACTTTGCAGTCAGACGGGGATATGATGGAGCCCCGTTCAATTGTTCTGTATTTCCCCCGAGGGGAAATTTTAGGTCTGCTTCTATTTTTAAATGTCTTTATAAATTCTTAAAAGAAATATGTTGGCTGGAACTCCAGTGCCTCTTAGATTTAACCATGTCGGATTGGTCACGAAGGGCGACTCCTGGCTTTGGGTTTGGGGGTGGTGCTTATTGCTAATCATCCCATCTCTTAAAAACCTCACTATTTTTAGAAAACCAGATCTCTACGTGCGAAAAATAAAATTAAAGTTAGGAGTTAAACGATCGAGCTTCAGCAAACACGTCTTGGAAAATTCAAAACAGCGCTGAGACAAACAATTAGGGCATAGCCTCTACCTCCCCATAGCACATGAACTGGCTCACGCAAGTGATGCAGTGAAATAGTCACTGAGGTGTTTATGACAAAGGACATTGTCCACGGTGTAATTTAGAACTGGTTATCAGAAGAAAAGGTCAAAATAAAGCTGTTCAGAGAGTAGCAGTCCTCGCTAAGTGAGAGGGAACTATTCCGAAATATCATGCAATCTCCGTACCAGTCACCAATTGGCGTACTGGCGGGATTCATTACTTTTGTATACTTGAAGTACAAACAAATCAAATCAATAATAAACAATTTTTTTCTACTCTCACTAAATTATGTACCCTGTTTAGGACAGGGAGAACAAAAACAATTCCCTATTCAGTGGCTCATCCCCGTTTAGGCAATATACGAGAGTTTCCTCTCCCCCCCTTCTCGGAGGCTCTCAGCGATCAAACTACGCCCCTTATCACTACTTCCCCATCTCAAAGGCCTTTTCTTTCTTTACAGAACAAAATAACTTATTCTATCGAACATTCATTATGATTTGCGTAGGTTCAAAGCCATACTCGAAGTAAAATAATGTCTGTTAAGGTGGATTTCACTGCCGCGCAAATTTTACGCGCTTGAATAAAATAGAGGCAACGCCGATGAAAAGTCACGCGTAAGCGTAAAAGTTGAACCTTGCTCAACGTTTACGTTTATGCGCGACCTTGATAAGCGCGTAAAATTTTTTTGCGCAGGCACGTAAAAATTACGTGACAGTGGAAATCCACCCTAAGTGTTTTCTTGTTTGTAGGCAAGTTAAGGTCAATAGTTTATTTCAGTTTTCGTAGTGTGTCAGTATAAGCCGCGATGATCATTCCCCATTTTTCTCAGTTCGCCTTTTCCCTACGAAACTGCCAGCTAGGCGGGTTTGAAGTTCTGCGGCGCCTGTTCTTGCACAGCTAGCCCAAACTCGAAATATGAGCATCGACATTGTTGCGTAAAAATACAAGGATTTGTATGGGGAAAAAAGAGATTATTCTAGGATTGTAGAGATGTCAAACCAGTTACAATAAATACCATAAAATGGCCATCAATCGGTTCGAATACCACACAGGAAAGAAGAAACACAAAACTTATATTGTGTTTAGCCCGATTTTTACTTCAATCCCTTCACATTCGTAGCCAGTTATAGGAACAATCGTTCCCCCCCATACAAATCCTTGTATTTCGAAGGCTACGCAACAGTGCTGACGCTGACGCGGTAGCAATTGATGCGACAGCTTTATAACAGAAGGACAGATTGCGCAGATTTTGGAGTCTGAAAATGACTTGTGACAGCGTTACAAACTGATTGTTGAGCTGGTCTTCCTGTGTAAGAAGTACTGCGAGCCTTGTAGCCCTTAGTGAGAGATGTATACATTAAAAACTGCATCTTCCTTACAACATATTCCTACTAAAAGTGACATTTCTTTCATACCTTCTGGTCAGTGGTTTCAAACTTAGTGACAACGCCTTATACGCGCAAGAACAATCTCGCACAAGGGGTCAGAATACTCTGGACACGAGATTGGCGCAAGATGGGTTAGTTTAACTGTCTATCAAAGGTTCTGTTATTTAATGGTTACCCTGGTAATGGCCTTTGCTAATACTAAAGGAAATGTTAGCCGTTTTGCCGAAGAATCGGCGTAATTTAGCAAGTAGGGAAAACCTTCTGTAAGTCATAAAAGGTTAGCGGTGGTTGGTACAAGCTAAACTTTAATTCGGAGAGTCCTCACGTATTTCTGTGTGTAGCGCCAACTTAGGGTCTAATCAAACAACACGTACGTGGGAAAAACGTACACACAGGTCGCCAAAAGCTGGAACGGACGGTAAGACTTGTTGTTGTGTGAAACCCCAAAACAAGGAAGGCACATGAGTAAATCCAAACATCGCTCTCTGCTAGGAACATTAAAGGAATCATGAAATTTTAGCCTGGATCAAGATCAGTTTTAATCCGCATTTAGGGGTCGAGCTTCAGTTCTAGTAGAACTTTAAAAATAGTCAGAACCTTGTTGGATCGCGGTTCTGTAACTAAAAAAAATTATTTTAGGTCAGAAAAACAAAAAACAGAAAATTTTGAGAAAAAGACCTAAAAACAACAGCATTTTGGGCGATTGCAGGGAAAAATTTATCTGTTCCTCACTGCCAGCCAGGCTGATGAAGAGGTTCCCAGCCAGCAAGGTGCACCTTCAGCCTGCAACTTGACTTACTGGGGAGTTTTCCGGCAGACGTACGTCATAGGGCAAAATTCAGCCCTTCGGGGGAAGGGGGGGGGGGGGGGGGGGGGAGGGCTAAGAGGTTTCTGACAGATAGTGCACAGCAGCTAGCACCTCAGACACCCACAATTTTCCAATTTCCAAGGACATATTATTTTGTCCAAATCTCCAGGCCAGCAAAAATTTGCCCGAAGAACAGATATTTTGAGGAACACATCAATCGGTTGCCCCTGTACCGTTTAATTTTTGTGATAGTAGTATATGTAATTGTGCAGACAGAGCAAATAGAGTAACGTTTGCGAAGGTATCGTAGAATATGGAGAGTGCTTGAATGTATTGCAGACCTTTCAAGAAATCAAATCCCCTGGAAACGATGGTTTTACTGTCGTGTTTTACATTCTTTGGAGGGCTTTTGGTTGACAGTCTGAACTATGCCTTCGCCGGTGGTATGCTCTTATGTTCGTTAACTGAAAAGAAAGGAAAAGACTAAAGACTGGTTAAGAATTGACGTGATCCGATAGCTCTTATAATGTTGATGCTAAATACGCGTCTTACATTGCAAAGCGTGCGCTCGAAATAAGTCATTGTGATCACAGCGCCTTTCAAGGGGAGAACATCAGGACGGTAGGTCCTTCCACGGTTTTCCAACTTTTGACTGGTACAAGTTGGCAAAAATCCGTCAACACTGCTAAAAAAAACGCCTTAAAATCGTAAAGATGCCTATATGTAAAGTGAATTGTTGAAACCTAAACGAAGATATAGCTCAGCAAAGTCGCCGACAGACGTTTATATCAAAAATGGAGGTGGGGGGCGGCGGACATATTTTTAGCCCCCCACCGTAAAACAACAACAACAACTTTATTTCAGTATTCCCACTTGAGTACATGGTATTACTTACATTATTTATGTTATAAATCTTAAATCAAAATAAAGGCTATAATTATACAATCGTCCATAAAATTTTTCGACTTTGTGGAGCACTACCTTCTCTCGCTTTGGCGCTATTAAACGATATCATCTTTAAACATGGCAAGTTTCCAAATTTTGAGGCGCTCTTTTCAGCAGTACCAATGGATATTCGCAAACTTTTTATTTATTTATTTTATTTTATTTTTTGGATATTCGCTGACTGGTCTTTTTCAAAACTTGACAAAAACGGTGGAAGGGTCTGTTGAAGATGTGATAGGGAAGTGGCGGATCCAGGGGAGGGGTCCGGGGGGGCGCCCCCCTTATTTTTAGACCAAACTGAGACCTAAAGGGGCGAAAAATTTTTTTTGGAGACCGGCTCCCCCTCCCCCTAATCTCAAGGTCTGGATTCGGCACTGTAGAGAAAAGGAAATATAAAGATTTTGGGAAAGCCTATTTTTGTCAATATTTCGACGATGCCTATTACCAAAAATTAACGTACAAACAGAAAATTTGAATATTCCATTCTAATCAATGCCTCTTCTTTTAAGGTAAACCAACAGTGTTTGTAAGCCAAAAAAAGGTTGCAGGAGTAAACCCTATGACAGACAGAAAAGTTGGGATCTGTCCGAAAGTCAAACCCGGGACCTCTCGTACCCTAAGCGAGATTTATGCCACTAGTCACAGGTCACCGTTAGGTTATACGAAGACGGCGGAACTTTTTTTGCAAGTGGTGGGGGGTGGGGGGGGGGGGGGGGGGAGGGGGAGGAGGTAAGGGAGTGGCTGACTAGTGACTAACTCTCTTATGTGGTCAATACCGGTTTCTTTTACGGGGTGTACAATGTATATGTATTTCTTTCACAGAACTGTAAACTACATGTAATTCCGATGCGTTGCTGCTCAACAGGAATACTTCCAGTGTTTAAGAACAAAATACCTTATTATTGCTGGCCTCCTGTTTTAGATCGTATTCAATATAATTCGAAAAGAACATCTGTATGTCGGATCTCCTCACAATATTAGTGTGTAACATCTGTTACCATACCAGGAAAATTAATTCTTTTACCCGTAAGGGACAACTTAACAAGTCAGGGAATTTCAGTATAATTCAGGGAAAATTGAACTCTTTCAAAGAGGTCAGAGGGAGATGACATATTTCTGTATATTCACCGTGGTTAAACATGTTCCACTGGCAGAATATTGTTTCCAGAAATTAAACGACCAGCAGATATAGGGTTTCCTACGAGATCAATCCATTCTGTACTTTTGAAGCCATCGATCTTTCCATCTATAAACCTTCAGCTAGATGCCTTGCTTTCTCGACATCTGAAGATCGCCTGTTATTATGGATTGTAGCTTTCCAATTTCGCTATTATGAAATAACCGGAAATGGAACCGATTATACTGTGATATGGGAAGAGCAAGACAACCCAAGCTCAACCTCGAAGTGCGATAAAATCTGTATTCATCTTTCAATGAATACATCCACTGGCGAAGAAAAATTGGTAACCATTACAGTTTTTGGTACAACTGGGAGGATCCTCGTGCAAGGGAAAAAATATGATGAATGGAGCAAATTCGAATTTCCGGTGATGCTGAAAATTGTCAACACTCTCAGCGATCTTCAACCTCTCTCTTCACTCTCTTCAGTTGGAGATGTTTCTCTCTTTGGAGCCTCGCTTCAAAACTTTTTTACGAATTTCATAACATTTGTCAGAGATGATGACATCCCATCATCAAATAATTTGGACGCCGAACTTCCCTCAACAACCAAACCGGAAGCTTTATTGCCAACTGAAACACTAACAATCTCGCCAACCCGTTTAAAGACAATCTCATCCATGCGAGACACACTCGGGCAGCTAGAGGCAGATTTTACAGAATTTCATATGACCACTACCGGGGATTTGGAACAGCTAAAAGACAAAACCGTTAAACAAGATCACTTAATTAAGCTACAAAAACAATCATCTGACGATCTACTCAATGATTTTTCCTCGCAGATTACATCACTCCAAAAAATAGTCTCTCAACAATCAAGCATCATTAAAAAATTGCAAGATGAAAACCAGATCCTCCACAAGAAACACGTACAAATTGACAAAGCAAATCAGGCCCTGCAAGAATCACAAAATAATCTGATGACAGAAATTCATTTCCTTAAAGAACAAATGACAGCGCTTTGGCAAAACTCGAAGGAACCTGACCCCCCCAGCCCTTCCTCACAACCCGAGTCTTCTTGCTCCGAAAACACCACTGACAGCGAACAAAAAAATACGGACTGTGAGGCATCTCGACTACCCATCACAGCTCAAAAGCTTACAGTAAATATTCCCACGGAAAACAGGTTTTCGCTGCTCCAGAATTGTGACACATCTGACAGCTTATCCAACACACAGCAAGAAATTGTCTCGGAGACAAACACAGAAAATATGACTCCACCTACTCCACAAGACATCGCGCCACCGCCGATCCAAGCATCAGTAAACAATAAAGCCGTTTTTCTGTGCGATTCGAATGGAAAATTTATCGACAAAAGAAAGCTTTTTCAGCCAACACAAGATTTCACATTCTTCAGATGTCCCAAAATTGAACACGCAAGGGCTATTTTACAAAATGAAATTGATAAAGAATCGGCTGGACATCCTCAATTAATCATAATCCACACCGGAACAAATGATCTTACTACAACCACGCCAATAGACGACTTCATCTCTGATATATCTGTATTAATCACTCAAGCATCTACAAAGTTCCCAAAGAGCAAAATCGTTTATTCAACTCTCTTGCCGCGAACTGACATTCCCCTGCATACTTTATCCAAAATAAACACAAACCTTATTGACAGCTGCTCAAAACTACCAAACGTCCATCTAGTTAATCATGACAATATCTTCTCCAAGGGAACTGAAGTGTTGCATGACAGAAAACATCTTAAAAAAAGACACCTTGGTTTGTTCGCAGCAAACTTAAAAGCAGCCATTCGTGGTAGAGGAAAACCACCTCGCGCCAACTCCAGCCAATTGTACCGATCCTCACTCTCTTCGCCGCACTCGTTTCACACTAGCCCTTCGGAAGGCTATCCTCCCTCCAGCAATGGTGTTCGGAACATACACAGCCAAGTCCACCAAACTTCGCGGCAGCAACAACCTTTACCTTCCCGTTTCCCATATACAACTTCCTCGGGTGATGCCTCTTATAGTAATGCTGTTAAAAACGGTCACAACACCTACAACATTCCGCAATCACCGCAACAGCAACAGAACTTTCCGCCGCAACACTACAATGTACAGAGCTTCTCACCGTCTCACTTAGCGGCAGTGGGACCGATTCCTTCTGTTCCTCTCCAAAACGACTGTGCTGTTGGAAAAGTCCCGGCAGTTGAAATCCCAAAGGAACTGGTATCTTTAATCCAATTTTTTAAGACCCTTGTATAATATCTTATACATAACCCACAACTTTCAATGCTAGTTGTTAGCTAGTTTGCCGGGATATCTGATTTAAGCTTTCTTTTCTTCAGGTACTAAGTTTGATACAATATGCCAGGGCCCTTAAGTTTCCCCAGCAAATTATCTTTTTTCGCTTGGAACATTAATGGGCTATCGTCGACATTATTAGGGGAAAAATTGCAAAATTTGGATTGTAAAAACATGATTAATTCTTTTGATTTCGTAATTCTCTCCGAAACATGGAAAAAAGTGACTGTTGAAGTAAACGGTTACAAGATTGTGACTACAGATACCTTGAAAACAGGAAAATGCGGACGTAACTCGGGTGGATTAGCTCTGCTATACAAACTAAAGTTTGACGATTGGATTTCAGTGCAAAAAGAATCACCAAATTTTTTATGGTTTAAAATTAGTAATCGCCACACAAAAACTACAAAAGACATTTATGTCTGTGGAACGTACATTCCACCATACAATTCCCGCTACTTTCGACCTGAACTATTTGAAGAGCTTGAAAGCGACATCGAGAAATTTTCCTCCCTTGGTTCAATTCTTATTATGGGAGACTTTAACTCCAGAGTCGGAAAACACCCGGACAGTGTTTGTCAAGAAGGTAATAAGATAATAACAAACGATTTTTCTGAATCTTCGTTATGCGCCACCCAAAGAAAAAGTTTTGACAATGATTTGAATAATCACGGAAAACGACTCTTGGAAATTTGTAGAAGCGCGGATTTAAGAATTTTAAATGGTAGAATTAATGGCGACTCGTTAGGCAGACCTACATTTCATGGTAAATCGGGAATCAGTGTCATTGATTACTCCGTATGTGACCAAGATTTGCTACGAAATATAACATCTTTTGTAGTGAAAGAGCCGAACAGTTTATCAGATCATAGTCCAATAATAACATGGCTTAAGGTTAACCGTCATTTAGATAATGATTCATCAAACGAGGCAATTATAAATGATTCTTTGACTCCTCTACCAAAACAGTTTTTTTGGGAAAACGATTCGTCACAAAAATTTAGAGCTACATTACAGTCTGAAGACATTCAAAGAATGATCCACGATTTTATGAATACTACAACAATCACGAGAAATGTTGACATGAACCTTCATGCTGTAGAAAATATTCTTATTTCAACCGCCAAACGCTGTTTGAAGATCAAAACAGCAAAAAAGCGACGTTGCAAAATATCTTCGAACAAAAAATGGTTCGACAAAGAATGCCGCTATAAAAGACATGAACTGCGGAAACTTTCTAATCAAAAACATAGAGATCCTCTAAACACTACCCTCAGAGAAGAGTTTCACAACGTCTTAAAACAATATAAAAACCTTTTGAAACATAAGAGAAACGAATACTATAGCAATAAGATCTGTGAACTTGAAAATACGGTCGAAAATTCGAACAATAAGAGCTTTTGGAACTGTTTGAAGTCAATGGACGACACTATGAAGGAAACCTACACCCCTCCAATTTCTGAAGAAAAATGGATGTCCCACTTTCAATCTTTGCACTCGAATGAACCCCTTAATGAACAGCAGGAGGCAATTATAGATGAGTTGCAGAATTCAGAGGATATTACGTCACGATCTCACTCCTTGGATTACCTCATCACTGAAAGTGAAATTCGCACTGCAGTTGGAAAACTCAAAAACAACAAATCTTCTTTTTCAGACAAAATCAAAAACGAAATGATCAAATCTAGCCTAAACGAATTAATGCCTGTTTATCTAAAACTATTTAACACGGTCCTCGACTTAGGAACTATGCCGCAAATGTGGTGTGATGGCCTCATTACACCAATTTTTAAATGTGGTACTAAAAGCGATCCATCAAACTACCGTGGAATTTGTATTTCCAGTTGTATTGGAAAACTATTTTGTTCAATTCTCAGTCAGAGACTTCTAAAGCACGTTGACTTAAATAATATACTTCACAAGTCTCAAATTGGTTTTCTAGCAAATAATAGAACAGCAGATCATGTCTTCACACTTCGAACATTAATAGACAAATATGTCCATTGTCACAAGGAGAAAATATATGCGTGTTTTGTTGACTTTAGGAAAGCCTTTGATTCGGTTTGGCATGATGGGCTTCTCTATAAGTTATCTAAGATCAATGTCCAAGGAAAGTTTTATAGTCTAATTAAGAGTCTATACTCGAAGTCTACCTGCTCTGTCAGGATTGGAAATAACAAAACGCGATCTTTTCAATACGCAAGAGGAGTGCGGCAAGGCTGCATTTTAAGCCCTCTGCTCTTTAACTTATACCTTAACGATCTAGCGTTCTCATTTGACAATGTTTTATCAGACCCCTTCGTGTTACCAAATGGCACCAGACTCAACTCTCTCCTTTACGCAGATGACTTGATAATATTATCGCGATCCAAACTTGGTCTACAAAACTGCCTTAACGTACTATCTTCATATTGCAACTCATGGATGCTTAGAATAAATCCTAAGAAAACCAAAATAATGATTTTTCAACGATGCACACGAAAATGTGAACATAACTTCCGCATAGGCAATGAAGTAATCGACGTTGTCCAAAACTATACTTACTTAGGAACTCGAATTACATCTTCCGGAAATTTTACACTTTCGCTTGAACATCTCCGACAAAAAGCTCTTCACGCGCTCTTCAGCCTCAGGCGACACACGGATTTGAATAATCTTAAGCCCTCACTTGCGTGTAAAATTTTTGACTCTATGATTTCACCAATTGTAACCTACAACAGCGAAGTTTGGGGTGCTTTTGTTAAATCAGATTTTAAGTCCTGGGACAGCTCTGCAATTGAAAAAACCCATTTGCAATTCTGTAAACGTTATTTACAAGTACATAACAAGGCATCCAACATTGCTTGTAGAGCTGAACTCGGTAAATTTCCCATGATCATTGATATAAATAAAAAGATTCTAAATTACTTAGACTATCTGAGAGGTAAGGATGAAGATTCTATAGTTAAACAGGCCTTACAAATTTCAATTGACCTTCATCATAACGGAAAAACTAGCTTTTACTCTAATCTCATGAAAATGGTTGACTACTATGATCTAAACTATGACTTTTCCTGTAATTCATTGAGTGACTCAATAGTTAATAGGTATATCGGCATAATGAAAAATAAATACGTCTCTTACTGGAATCAGACACTTCAACAATCACAAAAACTCAGTTTTTATTGTACAATCAAAGACGACTATAGCCCCTCGCCGTACCTAGTTTTAACAAGAAAAAACCCTTCGAGAAAAACATTAGTTAGATTTAGAATAAGTAGTCATCAACTTAGAATTGAAACAGGTAGATACGAAAACATTCCTCGCAATGAAAGGATATGTCACTTTTGTACAAGTAAGAAAATCGAAGATGAAAATCATTTCTTACTAGATTGTAAGGCTTATTCTCAGATCAGAGACATATTTTTCTCGAAACTAGAAACTAAAATACCTGACTTCAAATCACTTTCACACGATACTTTAATATCTCTTCTTATGAATTCTTCTGATTATTTAATTAACTGTCAATTAGTTTCATTTATCTCGCAATGCTTTGAATTAAGGACCAAATTAATATCAATGAATGAATGAATGAGAACTGTCACGTTTTGTAATGTTTTGCACGTACTAATTAGTTGAATTAGTACTTAAATTTAGATTAATAGCTTTTGCAATACTGTAATTCCTTTATGGTCATGCAAATAAAGCTTTTGGTGTTGTTGTTGTTGTTGTACTTTAGATTCACGATAAATTCATGTAATAAATAGGTGGCGAGGATGGTTGTGATGAGTTTGGGCATTTATTTTGTGTACCAGACACAGATGACGTGAAACAAAAGAACAATGAAACAATACCATGCAGATTTTCCTTGAACAGAAGACAAAGAAGTCTTTTGCTTTACGTCATCTGTGTCCTGAGTACGCGAAGTTTTGAGTGGAATTTGGAATCCATTGATATCTGGACAAATTGTCAATTCATTTGGACAGGGAAAGTGTACATTTGACTGTTAGTCTGGGAATTTCAAAAACTATTCCTGTGGCAACCATGTTTCAACAAGCCCATGCACGTTGAGAATTGAGAAACTGATCACCTTCAACCTGACTTGTACGTGGACATTTCAAACAAATTCACTCTTGTATGGGTATTTGTTTCTCATGCATGTACACAAATAACTGTGAACACTTTCATAAATAATTTGGTACTCTTTACAGGGATAATTCAGTGCTAACGAGGGTACCACATATTCAATAATCATGAGTCATGATCACTTTCACAATTCTCCTCAACTGCATCTTTAATACCATTGCTACATCTAATTTCTATTTTAGTGTAAGTGATTATGTTTGCACCTTAATGTCAAGTGTGATTATCATACATGCCAACTCTCCCAGATACGACAGCAATCTCCCGGTCTCCCGTATGGGTCACCAAATCTCCCGGATAAAAACGAGTGATGAGCTTTTCTGTGCTTTAATTTGGAGTGTATCCCAAATTCGAATTTGCTTTGAGTCCAAGGTGGCTTTCTGGGGCATTTTCGTACGTATTTCATCACTGACAAAGATTTTTTCGCCATTTTATACAATCATAAATTAAAGCTATTGTAATTGTGATGTTCTGTACCTCATGTAAGCTGATTACAGACTGGATCGAATTGTGCTTATGGGGAGGGGGCAGGGAGGTTAATCGTTGATATTTGGAGGGAGTAATGCAAAAGAAAGAGTCTCCAGATTTTAGAATTCCAGAGGTTGGCATCTTTGGATTATGTACTATAACAAGTGCAAATACTCTTATTGCTGTAGTTCACTTAACAATAAATATTTTTCGCCAATTACCTGCATTTACTTGTTATTTTCACTGCAGCATTACCTCCTGCCATTTCATCCACTCGCTAATAATGACACACTTCACTAGTAATTATTATTACACTTATTATTAAAGATGGCATGGGTTAGCTGCATATTCACCCGCAGTTATTCGCTATCACACCCATTTTCTGTTGACATATAATTACACATGTAGGAGGGTCAAATGGGGTGAACACGGGATCTATGAAACATTGGCTACCCTTCCTTACCAACACCGACTCCATTTAAATCCCAGAGTGCTGGGTTCAATACTGTAACCAAAATGAGATTAACTACATCTCACATTCCAATATTAGAGCCTGTGTTGAAACCCGCCTCCCAACCTACACAATTTACTCCAATTCTCTCTCCCATTCCATCCCTGACATTTTACGGACCTCCCACCGAGCTTCGCGAGTTTCTGCCATACACGTATGTCTAGTATTTTTTAAGATCTCAGTTAATACAAGTAGTTTTTGTTAAATTAAAAGAAAAAAAATATCATGCCAAAGTCTACGTTGATTAGTTCTTCTCTACATATAATTGAGTTGTAGTGCTTTGACCAACTGCGCCCTATTGTTGCGCCCAACTGTGCCAAATATGAACTAATCTGCACCCCCCGCAGGTTATTTATAGTCCTGGTGCCACACTGACCAGACTGACGTCTCTATCTCAGTAGGGTTTCGCTACTCGATGCATTCCTTTTTAGCTTTTACCAGAAATTCAACCTGTTGCCGTCTACATCCTTACGTTTTGAGTTAACATCTCAAAGCCACAAAAAGTCGAGTCAATGGAAACTGAGGTTTTAAGGACAAGTCAAAGTCATTTGACAATTAGATTGCTTTTCTGATGTTTTAGAATATTGCAAAAACGAAGGCTGACCAATTTAATTAACAGTCTCAATATCGGTCGTCGTTCCGATTATGTAAACAGATTTGACCGGAAATGAAGTAAGGTCTAGTAAGTTTGAGCTTGGGCAGTTAGTTACTGCCGCAACTCTTGGTTGACTGTCTTAACTAGCATTTTTTCATTGAAAATACAATGAAGTAGCTTCAGCATAGCAGAATTCTGACGTTTGGGCTTTGGTTGTTTTGGTGCTGCAACCGTTGCAGCTCCGTTCCAACCTGTTGCGCTGTGCGCTGAAGCTATTGTTCAGAATTTTCAAATCCAAAACTAGACAGTGTTAAAGTCTGAAAAGTTTTCAGACTTTTGGACTGTCTATTTTTGGATTTGAAAATTCTGAACAATAGCTTCAGCGCACAGCGCAACAGGTTGGAACTTAACTGAATGTTTTGCATAACAGAGGCAATGATAAAGAGCGGCTTTACGCACCTTTCAGCAGGCAGAGTATTTAAGGTACGTTGTGATCAGTGCTTCAACACTTCATTCCCGCATTTGCTAGAGTGATAATCACACTATATCCAGTCAATTTGTGTCATGGACCTTAAACCAGAATTGCAATTGAAAGATACCAAGAATCTGGTGTCGAAACGGCCTCGTTGGAAGTCTAAGCTCGTTATTGGCGGTGCTGTCACAGCAGTTTTGCTGCTAGGTGCGATGGTGTCTATGGCTGTGTATTTTTCGCTGACCACAAAACAGAAGTCAGCTCGTTTGGTAGAAGTTGATCTGAATGAGGGCGAAACGCTTACGTATCAAGTGGACCAACACATCCAGCTGCAAGGAAGCGATGTGGAAAACGGTAAATCTTTTACATTTATAGTGTGTACACCTGTCTACAGTGAAAGTGATATTAATATTTCTTCTTTAATTAAATTCTTCATGAATAGCATAATATATAGATTTAGCCAGGGCTAAAAGGGAAGCTCCCATTAATAAATTTATAATTTAAGTCAAACAATAAACCTGTGATCGACAAATTAGTTAACTTAAGAGCACATTCATGTGACTTTTGAGGGAAAGGCTATTAAGTGATTTTAGTGTGAAACAAATCTTACATCGAGTTGATAGCCTTATATGTACACCCAAAAAATAGCAATCAACTTCGATCACATTTATAGACCCCGGCCCTTGATCACAGTAAATTAGGCCAGGAAAACTGATTCTTGGAAAGCAAATCGGGCCGAATTTTTTGCGTTCAACAAGTTTACTTTACAAAATCTGCCAACAAATCTGGGTGCGTGTAAACTAACCTTTTATATTTTTCTTATGCATCATATCTGAGGTAAAACAGTACTATGAGGCGCTGTTTTTATCATACAGACCTCAGACAGAATGCAGTATTTCACAGTTATTCAAGACAAATTGCACTCATTCAATATTCAGGGCCATCGAAGCACGCGTGGGCTTTTAGCAAAGCCGGCGTTCAAAAAATTTCCAAAATCACCCATATGGCAAGGCGGTTCTCACTTTTAACAAGCGCCAAATTTGCAGTGAACGTTAATAGAGTTACGCTTCAACATAATAAAGAAGTTATTGTGTTTATTTTTTATTTAATTGTTTTATACCGATATATAATCTTAAAAAGCGTTTGATACGCGCGGCATTTTGAGTACTCCTGCAAGCGATGTTCACCAACGACTGAAAACAAACGGCAAATAAAGCGATTAAAATTGCAAGAGAGACAAACTAAAAATCGATAAAAGAAACATAATTCGGTGAAACACTTACAGAGACAACAATTTTCGTATACGAAGACAAGTATAAAAGTGTCTCTAAAAATCCAGAGACTTTAAGCTTAAAAGTTATAAGTTTATGTTTTGGCTTTCCGGCGTTTGCTGTTTTCAAAGATCTTCAAATATGAGCTCGAGGCAAGAAAATCGCTTAAAGCTTTCTTTCTACAGCCAAAATTATAACTAAATATTCTTCGGAACGTTTTTTCTTTCTATTTGCGGTGAGAAAATATCGACTAAAGGCTAGTTAAAGTTCTGTAAGTCGATCAAACCTCATCCTAGGTCAGATCAAATACAATAATCAGGGGCACCCAACGAGAATATAGTTCAAAACCACATAAACATAGCATTGTTGAACGTACTTTAGTATTTAAAGGGTGGATAAAGGCTTATTTTTATCCCCTAAAAATTTTTCATCTGTTCGGATTTCCTAGCTGAAAGTATAGTGATCCGAAAGGGATCAAAATTTACCTTTTCGAGAATTTCAGCCAGAAAAAAGGCTCCCGAAAATTCTAGGTGACCTTTTTAGGGTAAAAATCCGTTAAAAATGGGCAATTATACGATTTTTTTGAAGTTCGAAAATCCTAGGAGAGGCAGGCAAGCAAGAAATTTTTCAGAAAATGATCCGAAAATTCTAGACCTCAAATCGTCTTCGGAACAGATAATTTTCCAAAAATTGTCGTTGGGTGCCCCTGAATAATTGCTCAGGCTACCATTCGACATACAGCTCCTGAAAGCTATCAAGTAAGGCCAGTATCGCTTGAGACTTTTCAACCCTCTCACGCATCCAGCAAGGTAAAAAACGAAAACGATGCCATCCGAAATTCCGACTTTGACAAGCGAAGCATTTCCCAACCAAAAATTCAATAAACAAAGCAGCAATGGCAACAGAAGACTCTTGATAGCAGCTGTATTTCATTTTGTACATCCAGTGGAAAAAGACAGTTAAAAGCACCACAAGTTGACACAAAAGTCTGTCAGCTTCAATTGTTAAAGTAAACAAGGTTCAACATGCTGTATAAATTTTCCGCATGAACTTACCTGTCAAATTTTGACCAATCAGAGCATAAAAATTGGACGCAGAGCGTGACCAACGCGTGACTATGGTGAGAAAAGTGAAGAGCATCTGTCTTCCCTGCCTGTATTTTTAAATAACTGGCTGAATTTTCGCGTCTGAGGTCAGTTTGAAATCAAAATTTTAATAGTGCGGGGCTATAGTGACATAAACACAAAATATTTCATGTGAATTTATATTAAAAAATAAACTTGAGCCTAAGATCATTTAAAAACTAGAAACTTCTCAGCGGATGACTTCAAACAAATACTCGACATGGATGGGTCGACACCTGAGCCCGCGATACTGTCAGGTGATACTGTTCAACGGATACCTTGTTTTGACAGCTGTCAATTGATCACAATATTAATGTGCAATCAGCTTTCTCCTGGGTTCCCCAAGTAGCTAGAAAGTGTGAGAGTAAAAATTGGTATGCTTGTGGTTCGGTCGGACGGTCTGAGGCGGTGTATGGTCACGTGATTACCAAATTTTCTGGGATGGGTAGATTTACTCACTCATGGTGCTCCGCTGGCGCGCTTCGCGCGCGCAAGAACTCCGCTATGAACTTCAAGTGTTTCTTAAACGAAAAGTGATTATAGATTTAGCAATTATTGAATGAGGCTGAGTAGGATGTGAAGAATTCTCGAGATCAAGGAGGGTGTTATCCACCGCAGCGCATTAGTTCATATACCCATGAATTTTGCGCTATATAAATAATAAAGTTTTGTTTACCTAGGCCTTCGGCCTCGGTGGATAACACCCTCCGAGATCTGCAGAATTCTTCATATCCTACGAAAGCCGAATTCAATAATTGTTTTATTATTCCTTTAAAATAATTCCAAGTTAAAAACGAGCTAAGACATGCTAACCTCGGTCGATGTAAGTTCATATCGATAATGCATCTTTATCGGGAAGTTTAGGAGATTAAGGTCGGCTCAGGTCTGCAAATATACTCCAAATAGCAGATGTTGCCCGTCGAGTTTACTTCTTGCTGTTTTTGCGATGTTTTTAGACAATATTTCGCCGTGAAACGAGTAAAATGTTCCGCCGACAGTTCTGCCATTTTGTTCTAACTACCAAAACAACTCAACCTCGTCCCCAGGTTTCTCGGTTAACGGTTCAATAACCTGCAACCGGCTGCACTTTTGACGTCATTTTCACGTCATCCGTTCAATATGACAAAATTCTTTCCAAATTTGGTCAACAGCAGCTAGTTATGGTGAGTTGTGCGTGTGGTTTTAACCAACCGGTAAAGGGGAAATATTTTAAATGAATAATATAAATTATTCTCTCTTGATCTGAGGCGGCCCAATGGCGTGTTTTGAATGGGTCGTTATCATGATAACATCACCATCTTCATTATCGTTATCATCATCCTCGTCATGCATCAATTGGCTACCCCTTGTTAAATTATCTGATTTTAATTGGTAAACTATATTTATGGGATTGCAGAAAGAAACGGGCACTTCCAAACATTGAAGGTTTCAAATTTAAAGTAAGAATTAAATACCAAGTTGAAAAATATATTTCCACCAAGAATAATAAATTAGAAACCTTTTATGGAAATGGCCAAAAGACATTTCTCCCCTTTAATTAAGTTCGTGTGCATGTAATTAAAATTTGTAATCTTTTATTAGATACTTTTTTTTTGTTTTGGTTTTTGTTTTATTTCAGGGTGTACTGTAAATAAGTGTTATTTTCTCTTTTATCTACATAATTAAGTATTAATTAACTCTTTGTAAAATAAGCCACATTCAGCAATTGCGCGGCTGTTTTTTGGCTGTAATATATATAATTGTGAAATGTAGGTCGTTCAGTAAGTATGTCTGTTATTGCGGTTGTTTAGAATTTTGTAATTAGTTTCTTTTTAATTAGTTCTTTGTAATTAGAGTCAAATATCTTGAATTAAAAAAATGCATCAATTGGCCTTATTGGCATTAGCCTAATTGCAGTAACGTTGTCATGCAAATCAGAAATTTATTAGCCATGCAAATAACACGTTTTGATATCTTTATAATGCTGATATCACTTTTGTAGTATGGCATAATACTTTTTTCTTCGTACTTTTTTGCAGTAACCATCCGTGCGATAGTGGGCATCCGGGTTCTCAACAAGACTTCCGAGGAGTACTGGTTCCTAACGAAATTCAAGTTGTCCCAATTGGGTGAAAATCCGGCCATGAAGGAGCAAAACATAATGACAGACTACTTTCTGGTTCGACTCCAGATTGCCTCAAGGTAAAACTAGTTGAAACTTACCAAATCGACTTTTTTATTCATGGCTAATTTTTTTTTATCCGCAGACTCAATTTTTTGAGTCGTTCAGAACAACACCCCAAAAGATAAAAAGAAATCTTCGACGGCTTTTAGGATATGGAGTTACGAAATTTTTTCTATCAACGGTGATACAACTGTGATTCTTCTTGTCATGATTATGTCAATTAGAATAATTTAGCATACATTCGTGTTTCACGTGGTCATGTAAAATCACTGAGTCATTGTAGAATGCTGGGTCTTAAAACATGGCGCTTGTGTGCGTGTTGTGTTAGTGACTAAACATTACACTCCTCGTCTCGGGTAGGGGAATCCGGATTTCGGAATCCGAGAAATTTTTGTTTGTGGAATCCGGAATCCGGATCCCACTAACGATTGGAATCCAGAATCCAAGTTCCACTGACAAAGACCGGGATCCAGTACCCGGAATCCAGAGTCCACGGCGTGGAATCTTCCATGCATGTTCTTAGTGAATTTCTTGTTTGGTGAGAAAACCCGTTAAACATTTTCTACGTTCGGCTGAATCGCCCAGGAAGCTGCCTGAAATAGCCTAAAGTGATAACTGACCTTTTTCAAATACCAATAATGGTTAGCACTCCTTTGCTTTCTCCTTGGCTGACTTGTTACTCATTTTTGATTTTAGGCCAACACTGAGCTCCGAAAGAAACAAAACCAGCGAGTCCTTTGAAGTTTTCGGGCCTCGACACATTCATCCCGATCTTCTCAGTGAAATATACAGCATCTTAGAGCAACTACTTCCAGCCGTACAACGAAACCTGTACGAAGATGTTGACGGACAGAAGGCGGCAGATTCGAATTCACCCGATCATGAAGAATCTCCTTTGCTTCCTTCCTCTGTTAAAATGCACCGAAAGGCAGTCACAACAGACAAGAACATAGTTCTTATCAGGAATCATTTTGACCGCGCAGATCTTGTTAACTTGTCCTCCGAAATTGATTTTGATTTGAAATATTCTGATTCGGCGTTCATTAACAAGAGCAACGGAATGATCACGGAGAGCCGTTCTTATTTTTCAGAAGAGTTGAATTTCGGGGAACCAATTCATAGTAATAGCAGTTCTGATGTTAGATCTTTGAAAGTAGCTATGACAAGCCTGATTACCATCATTGAATTACCAAACTACTTCGAACAGGCGGAATCCGAAAGAGTTAAAGTCCACCTTTTCGTGAGCCTCTCTCTTCCTAAGGCTAAGAGCACTTTTTCTGTTAAGGAAACACGGAAAGTGCAAACAGGCCGTGCGGTTTCTAATTCAACCATAAGACCATCGGAGAATCCTTTGGCCAACCAAACGTACAATTCAACCAACTCTTCGAGCATTCTTCTCACACGATCCCGACGATCGACAAACTTAGATTTCGATTACTCTTACCCACTGTTTCGGAAGAAGGTACTCGGGATTATGGTAAAGGCCATCGCAAGGTATAAGGTACAAGAAGGAGTCAAAGTGAGGGTGACTGTCGTTCTTTACATTGGAAGATTTCACATAACATTATTTTACCGGGCGTACTCATGGAGTCAATTGAAGCAGCAAAAACCTCTTAGTTGGTCAAATTCTTGGAGCAAAACCTTTGTAAGTGCAAGTTCTCTTTTTTGGTATACTTTCATTAAGAATAGACGATTCTTTACACTGTTTAAAAGAGGAAAAAGCTCTCCTTACTGTGGTTCAATACTAGACAAAATTAAAGATAAACAAATACGCCGGATGAAAATATAAAGGTGATTAAAATTCTATTGTTTCACTGTCAGGGTGGAAGCAAATAATGGTCCCTGGTACGTTATGAGCTACAGTAGATGACCTCTATGGAGCAATCTTTTATGCGTATTCTCGCATTTGTTCCGTTCAGTTTTCAGTTTAGTCAGTAATTTGATTACTTTGTCTTCGGGTAGCCGTGAAGTATATCGCCATTTCCTTGTGTTCACCAATGCCAAAGTAACTAGGTTGCCTCGCCTCTGCCTGAAAATGAGGTTACTAAGATAAAGGGCCCATGCAATAACTAAAACCAACCAATCAGATTGCTCCAATTACGGTCTAATAATTCCTGAGTGTTGGATCAGGCCAGTTGTAACACTGAAATAACATAATTGCATTCTTCCTCTCAAATATTTAACCATTCTAGTAAACCTCCTCGGATTCGAAAGCCGCTTTCAAGTTTTTGCAAGAAGATCTCGTGTGACCAAGAGAGTAATTCTCTTGATGTGACACACTGTCAGAGGCTTTCTAAAAGTCTAAAAAAGCCGCCGCCACAAAGCTGCCGTTCTCCACATCTAAGTCAGCTGACCTTGTTAGAGACACTGATCTATATATAATAGCCACAGTCTGTCTCGTCCCATAATTTTTTATACAAGGGTAATTTAAAAGTGTAGCCATTGTTTTAGTCTGAAAACTTGTAAAACTTTTATTATAGGCCCCTCTGGTGTTAGTAGTCTTGCCGTCTTCCACGAGGAGAAAACTACCCTTCGTTCAGTACTGTAGAAAATGGCCATACTCTTTAATTCTGACATTCGATAATTTTCTGTACAAGTTTGACTCCTATGAACTTGAGATCCTTTCCGAGATACTGTAAACTGTTCTGAACTATAGAAATGAATCCTGAATGAATTTGAATGACCTGATTACATTCCATGATCTAACACCTATTTACATCACGTGTTCTCGAGCTATCCCTCATTCCTATCTCGTTTACAACAGGTACTGTACCTGACATTTCTGCCAGGTATAGAAAATGTTTTAGTAAAGACAGTAAGTAGAAAGGGACTGTAATTTTATAAAGTAGTAGCCAAGAACTCAATTGAATCAAACACAGTAAAGACCCGCGACTAAGAACCTGGTTTTTTTGGCCTGTTAGGCTAAAATTTGCAAGTTAGGTCCCCTGTAAACAAGAACCCGTTTATCCTAAAATTTGAAACGGGTTCTTATTTTCTAAAATACTTATTAAAAACTGAAAATCCACACTTGGGCGAATAAGATAAGTCAACATCCAGAACCCTCTTTGGAGACATAGGTGTCTTATCACTCCAACTGCAATACAATGGTATGTAGATTTTATATAAGGAATAAGCTGAATATACCACTAAATACTATTAGCTTTTATGTACTTTTTTCTTCATAAAATAAGAACCCATTTAAGAACCTACGTAGCCTAAACTTGTGCTAATTACCATAAACCTGTTTAGGCTAACTTGGGAAAATGCAAGTTCTTAGTCGCGGGTTTTTGCTGCAATGGAAGTCCTTCATTACTAGACGAGAATTACTAAGTGTGCTTAAGGCATTTGCATTTATTTTTTCTCTTCTCAGGACATTGCAATTCCTGTATTTGCCTTCAGCCTTGGGGCATCCTTCAGCCTAGACTTTAAAGCCGGTTCTTCAGTATCGTATCCTAGATCACTGAGCAGTTCCAACATTAAGTCTGCTGTACAGGTTAATTATCTATTTATCTTCTAGTACTAGACTACTCTTAGCTTAGTGGACCCTATTTTTAGAAAGACG